>PVIH01000657.1:212918-311298 GCA_004025045.1 Sigmodon hispidus
TTTTTTTTTTTTTTTTTTTTTTTTTTTTTTTTTTTTTTTTTTTTTTTTTTTTTTTTTTTTGCTTATGGCTGGTCCTTCTTTATTGCTGCTGGAGATGCCGATCTCTCCACTTCAGAATTTATTGAATGATTTTTTTTAGCTTGCTGCCAGAACACCTAACTCCAGGTTTGCCTATCTCAGTGGTCCTTCCCTGGCTTTGGTACACCAGTGCTTTCTCAGTGGTGGTAGGTTGTGCATTATAAGTGATATGACATTCCAACTCTTGTCAATTCATTCAACCAGTCTCCTAGGATCATTTCAAGATACTCTTGGCCAGAGCCATGCATACCATGCCTCTCCTTTGTTAGGATAATAGTACTGGGAAGTAGAGTCTCAGCTCAAACACTGCCTCTATTGAGTGTGCTTTACAGTATCTGTTGTATATACATTTGGCCTCTTTGGTACCTTTATTATGGTATTCAGAATAGAATTTCTTTAATTCAGCTATAAATAAATGGGTCTCTTCTATCTGCTTGTATTATAGGTCACAGAAATTTTATAGATTTTCAATGCATTCATAGGTGTATTCACCCAACAGTCTCCATTGGGTTTTGATTGAGTCTTGGATCCTATGGTGGGTACAGAGATCTGACACATTGTTGTCAAGGAGCTTGCAGACAGTGTGAAAAGTAAGAATTTGTAAAGAAAGGACAGGACACTAAGAATCTTGTTCAGAAGAAACCACTAGAGGTACTCTGGAAAGCATTTAACAAAGTATCAGTCCTAGTTCAGGGAGGCAGAGGTCACAGAGGGTTTGACTGAGTAAGGGATGCTCACATGGAGGTCTTGAAGAATGAGGATGCAGCTATATGTAGGAGCTGGGCAAGGCTGTGAGCAGACACTGAACTTGGCTTGCTCAGGCTCCTTGCAGTCCTGTACAGTGGAAATATAAATACTTAGAGAGCCAAATTGTTCTACTGAAAAAAATTACTGTAAATTATTAAGACTCAAAGAGATAAATAATATCAACAGCTTGTGTACTTGGGAACTTTTTGCATAGTGGACGGGGCACCTTGTTGATAAATTTACAGCAATGATCTTGTTTAATTTTTATGCTAGCCCTATAACAGCCAGTACAATTATTGTTCTCATTTATGGATGAAGAAACTGAGCTTCTAAGAGGGTCCCAGGTCCCAGGGCTAGAACTGGAGAACCAGGGATTTAAAACCTAGAAACTGAAACTGAAACCTTGGACCAGTGAAATTCTTTATGGAAAACCTGACAAGATGTCTTCTGACACTGATCACATCTCTGGCCAGTTGGTCTTTTAGATTAATTTCAATGTCTTTATTTTTCAGCTGTGACAATGCTTTAATCTTTGACTGTGCCCTGGGGTTTCTGCTTTCAGTTTTATGGGAAATGGCTATTTTTTATGATTCTTACTAAAAGTGTGTTTAAACAATTTTCCATTAAGTGGGAGATGTTTTCTCTTCTACTATAAGAAGGGGCTATTAAATACTATCCTAACAATGCTTGCTGATAGCAACCTTATTAGTTTCTTTGCATGTGAACTCCATTCGAGAATTTTAAATTGTGTTGGAGTTGCAGTGTTCATTTGGTCGAGGCCTCAGTCTATGTTTATAAAAATCACACAGCCATAGTGTTTTTACTCTAGAGGAGATGCTATTCATGGTCTTCTTTAACCTTTTTGTTTTTGTAGAGTTGAGACCTCAGATTCTGATCATTTTAACTTAAAGAGAGACCTCAGACATGATTTCTCGTTACTCTTTTCATTTTCTGGATGAAGAACAGGAAGTCTTGAGAAGCAAAGTGACTTGGCCTGGGTTTTCCAGCTGAGAGAGAAGAGTCAGGACTGTGTTGATGACTGACTTCTGTCCACTCCATCACACTTAATAGACAGAAGCACAGTCAATCCCCATTTACCCAGCAGATGTGGCATCTGGTTAATTGTTGTAGCTCAGACTTTTGCAACGGAAGCTTAACAAGGACAAAGTGGAATGAGGGAATGCTTGATTCTGGTTGCTAAGAAATTAACATGATGGTTAAATTGAGTGCACTATCTGCACCTGCCCAGACTGCCCATCTGTTTAATTGGTACATGGTCCATGGGAAAAATGCCGACCTCTGTTTGGAGTTCAACTTTATCTCCATGGTGGAGACTCATCTCCTCTCCTATACTCATATTAGGTTGTTTCCCCTTAGTTCTTCTTATTATATCTTGTTTACTTTTGATTGAAAATTACCTTGCTTGTTTCTCCTTTCCTTTTCTTTTTCTTTTTTGTTTCCAAAGCTAAAAGGATAGGAATTACTTTGCCAGATTCTCTAGAGCCTCATACTGACTCTCTTCAGATTTCAAAAGCAGTCGGGTGTTATTTTAACTCTATTCTTATTGATGCAAAAATGAAACTCACATTAGGTCATTTTAGTAACTACCATTGTGGGAAGTACACTGCTGCTGTTGAAAAATCATGTGTCTTCTCGGAGACTAATTTATAAGTCTAACACTGATTTTGTCCTGTTTAACTATTAAATTTTTCCCTCTGTGGTTGAATATTGTCCCAGAAAATGAAATGTAAATTTAATAAACACAACAATGGAAGGAGCCAAATGTTAGGTGTATAATTAGTGTTCCTGATAAATGTTTAACACATTTTTTGTGGCTGGTGGTTCATAACTGCAAAATAAAACGACAGGTTGTTCCGTAGAAATTTATATTTACCAAGGTAGGATCTAGAATCAAGGAAGTGAACAATAGTTTTCTCACTTTAACATTTTTGAACAAGTTAAAGAATTATCAGGACTGTCAATTATTTGAAAAGACACCAGAAATCATTTTACATTTTACAACACTATAAAGACAGAGCAAGTGGGAATTAAATATGCTTTGATTAGCATTCTATGTCTTCTGTGTGTAAAACAAGACTACTAGAAAGAAGAACATATATGGGCTTCTGAAGATTGGGTTTTGTGTTTCCTTTTTCTTTTGTGAACAATTATAGATTATTAAGGATTTTCTTCTGTTTTGAAAAACTACTGTCACTCACTTTTCAGTTATGTGACTTTCGCCAGGGAAGCAGACATATTCTTGTGATATCTTGAGAGGTGCTTGCCCAGCATGTTGCACGTTGCACTCTAAGGGTTCCTTGGACACAAGTGTAAGTGTAAGAATGTCAGGTCAATGACAACTTATAAGTCAGTCCTTCTCTATGGAAGATGACCATTTAGTCTTGATGTCAAAGTCTTTCTCTGTTTTCTCTTTGTCCTTCCTCTCTCTTCTCCTATCCTTTCTGAAAAGATCACACTCACATATTCCAGGGTAGCTTTGAACGTGCTGTGTAGTCAATCATGACATTGCCTTTCGGATCTCCCACCTCTACCTTCCCAGTGTTGGGACTGTAGGCAGTTGCTACTACACCTGTTCCATGCAGTATTGAGGATCAAACCTCATGTATACTAGGCAAGCACTCTACAGGGTCAATCTCCTGCCCCAGCTGCTAGGCTAAAGTTCTCTGATGGACTCTACCAAACGATTGCATTGGTAGATAGAGAGGAGCTGAGAAAGGGTATTGAAACCTAAGTGCCTCATGGAATTTCGCCAAGAGGTAAAGAATCTTCTTTTTGGTAACGTTGGTTTCAGTGAAAAGTGTCTCCTGTAGACATAGGTACTTGAACACATGGTTTGTAGTTGGTGGCACTCTTTGGGGAGGTGGTTCAGCCTTGCTAGCAGAGGTGCGTCACTGAGAGCATTGTGTTGTGGTTGAAGATGTGTTCTCACGGTTTCCCACTCCTACTGCCATTCCTGATGCTCTTTCATGCCTCTCTGTCACCATGGACTCTTAAATCTCTGAAACCATAGGTGAAAATAAAATCTTTCTTCCATAGATTGCTTTTGATCATGGTGTAATTAATACACTGACTCGAGCTAGTGGGAACATACGGTGCAGCACTTCCCTCCCAGTTAGCTACAGCAAATAGCTAAATGTTAATTTAATGTGTCAAACTACTGGTCCAGGTGTATGCTCTCATCACGCAAGTGGGAGTTGGTCCTTTGAGGAGAAAATAATGAGTAAGCCTATGACCATTAGCATTCTCTACTGTTGAGAGCTCAAGTATGTAATTGCTGCGGGACCCACCCGTCTTTATTGCCTTCCTTTAAAGTGCCATATTTAGGGCTTCCATATCAAATGCAAGTTCCAACTCCACATAAGTAACGAACAGCTTTTAAATTATGCCTCATGTGACAATTTGTTAAAATATTATTTGTTTTTTAAAATCTGACATTTAAATCCAACCATTTGACTTGCATTTTATTTATTATTTTATTGGGATAATCTGATAGGCTTTCTAGAACTGTCAGTTGTGTTTGGGCTTTGAAGCTTGGGGGACATCTTTTTTGGGGGACATCTTTTTCGTTAGACGGAACTTTCTAGTTACTATACAGATGTCCCCTTCTACCTGAGTTTATGGGGAACATTTTTCAAGGCACATTGATTAGAATTTCCCATTCATTTTTTTTTTTTGCATTATGATTGATCCTGAGAGTGAATATAGATATAGGTCAAGCTTGGACTTTGTTGCTAATAATGACAAATCTTGATGAGTATGTATTTTTATAGTTATAAAGATAATAAAAACATAAGAAAAAATCACAGTATATGGAGAAGGAGAAATCAATGGATAAGGTTTGTTAAAGAGGCCTTGTTTGTAATTGTGAATGTCACTGAGCACTATAGAAACAACATTTCTCCCAGTTGTCACAAAGTGGCTCTCTTATTTTTCTGGCAGTATAGGATTTCATAAATAGTGGCTCAGAAGGGAAATCTCAGAAATTTTACCTAAAATAAGAAAGGTTTAGGACAGAATACACATTCCTCTCTATGAGGCATTGGCGAGCCCTGCACCCCCAGCCTCCCCCTGGCTGTTCAGTCTATTATAACATTTTTAGTTGATTGTCTTCTAGTGGGAGAACTTGAGCTTGGCTTTGGCTTGAGAGGAAGAGAGGTTGCTATGTGAGGGGCTGCAGCTGTGCACAGGCCTGGAAGCATGGGAAACCCCTATGCACAGTGAGGTTTGTAGGGAAATCAAGGTCACAGTCTAAAATAACAGTCCCTGGAGTACAGACCCAGTCACTGTCCTTGTGTATTTTTCTAGAGCTGGTTCTACGAAAAACTAGAGAAAAGGAACTGAGGAGTGTCTGAGCCCTTGGAGACATCTCCCTTTGCCCTATTCTGATGCAAGGAGGGCATTAAAGGGTTCTCAGAAACACATTCCAAGACATTTCTGGGAAATAAAGTTGGCACATGGCTGGAGGTGTGCCATCCGTGGTTTCCAGGTGCTTAGCAAACATGTGGCCTTAGCTCAGGACAGCCCAGCCTAGTGGCTAACAGTTGAATAATTGGCCCCAAGTGTGAGCTGCATTTGAAGAAAACACTGGGGATTGGAAGATAGTGAAATCCAAGATTTCTGTTTGGGTTTGTTTCTTGACTTTGTAATATTTTGTCACTTGGAGAATCAACTAACAGGATAACCAGGGAATTTCTGACCTAATCAAATGTTTGTCATGAATATCATGTGTAAGAGAAAAAATGACAGTGTTAATGTTTATTTTCCTTTGAGCAGGGATAGACGAAGTGAAGGCTGGGATTCTGTACCCTTATACCACGAGACTTCATGTTGCTTCTGATACCATTATGTGGACAAAACCATCAGAGAAGGCTATCTAGAAATAAGGTTTTCAGACACCAAAACTGGTTAGGCTGGGGCAATCTGTGCTAGAGGTCAGCAATATCGATGTTTTTAAAGTAGTCAGCCAGCTTTCTCTGCTGCCTGGCTTTTTCCTAGGGCTCCCAAAATCCTTATTTTGTTAGGTTTGTTGACTTCCTGGTTGTTACATGGGGCTCTTGCTCTTATTTGCCAGAGAGTATTAAAATCACTGTCTCATTTACAGTGACCAACAGAACCTTTTTGACATGCCCTACCTCACCCAGTATATTGTCAAACCTCCAGCTTGCTTCAATGGGCAGCTGGCTCAGTTTATTCATTTATATATCCAGCACATGTTGATTGACTATTTACTGTATGTTAGGCACTATTCCAGGCCCTGCAAAGAGAAAAACTAAAGAAAACTAGAAGAAAAGGTAACCTGAAGAAATAAAAAAAAAGATTTTTTTTTTGTAGGTTTGAAATAGTCTTAGTTTTCTGAACTTTCTGAACTAACAATGATTGAGGTAGGGATTTGAAAGAAAGAAGAATTTTGATATAAATCCCACATTAACATAAAAGCCACAGCACCATCCAGGTCAGCAAGACTGGCTAGGAAGAGCCCTGCTGTACACACAGCAGGAGAAAAGTGTAGATCAAGCATCAAGGTACAGATTGAACAGAGATTCCTCCACATTGAACATTTATCTCATTGTAGAAGGGCCATATATTTCCATAATTACAGACCAGCCACTCCGACACCTGTGGGTAGGTACAAAGGGCTCTCTTAGATATGAAAGCAAGCTAAATATTCTAGATTACTCCTCCCTCATTCTCCTAATAAAGCCCAAAGGGGAAATAGTGTTTCACTGCTGGTTTAAAAATAGCAAAAAGAGTCCTGGTTAATTCTCAGAAGACACAGTGAGGCACTCCAGTGTGACCAGGAAATGTTTGCAGGTGGTGTTATCTGCAGACACAGAAACACACACTGCATACTATATAGATGTTATAGTGAATGAAGGTTGGGTTGATGTGTGTGATATGCCTTGTGAAAGGCAACAATCCTTTAAACTGTATCGAGTTTGGTTTAGCAGCCTGGGGGTTCAGCCCTCAGAGCAACTACCCAGGGTAACTTTAGAGAATGCATCTTAGGAATGAGGATAATGAAAAGATTTGAGCCTAGAATACCCCTCATCCATCCAGACCCAATGACATTGTCCTGTGGCTTCATCTCAGACTCACTCTCACTGCAGGACAGTACACAGTTCCCCAGGCTTCAGACCCACTGGTCTACGGGATCATATAATGAGAGCAGTCAGTCAATTTTGAATTTATTTTAATGAGATCCCATTCAGTTAGATTACATGTATTTAGCCCAAATGATAACAGTTATCTTGATAGGTTTGGCAGTAAACCTGTCCCACGGCCTTCTCAAATTCCCCACAGGCAAGAAAAGACAATCTAGAATACAGAGATTAGAGTACTTGTTGACCACTCCTATCTAACAGGACTGTGGAGATCACTCTCTATGAGTCCTTAGAACAAGTCGCTAAACACATGACTGGAATCCCCTTCCCACATTCTTTATGTCATCCTTCCCTCAGGTTTTTATTTTCCTTTCTTCTTGCCTCCTGTTAGAAAAGTGACCACAGTCCTATTAGCTGTGGTAATGGGATGGTTCTTCCTGACATTTACCTGTGATGCCATGGGAAGTGTTACTATTTTTTGAGGAAGACAAGAAGACTTAACTGTGGCACCTCCCTCTCTCCCAAACGTCTCTTTTACACTTTGTTACTCTTAGGAAAGAATTCTGAGAAATGGGCTGTACCCTCATGGGGCTCACTGAATAATTTCTAGCTGGCCACAGCTGTTCCTGCTGGTCTGAGCCATGGGAGAGAGTCTCAGTTACACACATGTGGTGCCAGAAGGCATTTAGGAAATACAATTGTAATTTCTCATTTTAAAGATAAAACCAGGTTTGAGGAGGTCTGCTTATGCTTTACAGCTGTTATTGGATAGATTTCTGTCTAGAACTAGATAGTTCTGACTCAGTCTAGAACTTTGTCACCCCAGCACATGGCTCTTTGTGTTTCTTCCTGACGTTTGTCACTGCTGAAGCCATGTAGTCTCTAATGACATCAGCTTCCCAAATGATTTTAGTAAGCAAAAATTCCTACTTGCAATTCTGGACATGTTTGTGTGAACTTTTATGTGATGACATATTGATTCTCTGTCTTTGATGGGGTTGTAAGACACAATTTATAGCTCATTCTCAAAAGCAGGCAGGAGGCCAGTGCTTAAAAGGGGCTGTTTGTGGTCCTTGGCATGTTTTAAGTATGGATGCTTAAGGACTCTGCCTGTATGTGCATTTACCCAGGATCAAGCCTTTCTGGATTGTGTGATCTGCTTCCCAAGGCAGAAGCATCTTGATCTCTTCGGTATCTTTTCTATACTCTCTCTTTTCCCTTCACTTTTTATATCTGTCCATTTCTGGCTGCTCCTACATATCTTTTCACTCAGTGCTATGTAAAAGTGAGTGAATTTCCTAGTAATTCAGCATGCACATAAATTTATTCTTCTAACATATGTCATAACATCTGTGAAATTAGGCTGGAAATCAGACTTTCACTCTTTTAAAAAGAAGGTGTGGAGTCAAACTGCAGCTTCCCCCTCTTTCACTTCACCTCATTTGTATCCTCTGCATACCCTGCTTCTTGCCTCTTTGGGCTTCTGGGCCTCGCCGTTCATTAGCGCTTGTAACAGATTGGTGTGAGTCAGAAGGGACAGGTGATGAAACTCAAATTGGGTCATTTGGTTACACATTAGTAAGTGACAAAAGATAAAAAAGATATTGAGCAAATGGGATTTTTCAGGAACTTGAGATCAGGCTACTCTTGTTTCCCATTAGTGTGGAAAATGAACACTTGCTTGTATTTTGGGGTGAAGACATTTTTCTTAAGTGAGTGGGAAAACCTCTTGACATTTCATAAAAGCCTTCCTTTTGAGTGGAGAATGCTAATGTTCTTTGTGCATAAAGAAGTTTAGAACTCTTATCTGTGAGCATTAATGATACATCATTTTCTATTTGCCTGTGAATTAAAATAGCTATTTTCCAAACTGGGTGTAGTGGGGTATGCCTATTAATCTAACACTTAGGCTGAGGCAGGAGGTTTGCCATGAATTTAAGGCTAGCCTTGGCTACATACTAAGTACTAAGCTATTTAGGGTAACATCAAAAACCCTTTCCTCAAAACAAGCTGAAATCAAATTTTAGAAAAACATTGAACCATTCATCAATCTATCTTAGGTCACTAGCTCCATTTTCATGAAACTCAATAGAGTTTTCAACCTTTGCTCTGGAAATTAACATTTTCCTCTCAAAATGTATTATTGGCCTTGTAACAAATAATTACAGGCAATTACTGATGGGATTTATGAGTCTATGGATGAGTTCCAAGGCAATGACCTTGTTTCCAGATGTGGAATCTTTGTCTTTGGCTTACGATGCCTTTGAGTGGAGCTCCCAAGGATGGTTATTTGTGGAATAGCCTGGGCTTCTGAGTTCACACTGCCTTGATCCTTAGTTTCAGAATTTACTGAATGCATGACTGACATGTAGCCTCATCTCTGTGTCTGTGTTACCTTGCTTTGGAAAGAATTGTGGTTAGAATAATATTGTCATCCCAGCTGTTTATGAACTAAAGTGGTGATTGCCACAACCATCTGTGTAGTATGAAAATCTATTTGCCTACTATACCAATTCATTTGTCCTGTTAGACAAAGAGACAATTGAGTTGACCAGAAGTCTAAGGAGTGGGTTGCACTGAAAGATGGCTTCCAGGAATTTTTATTTTTGGGGAAAATTTTTTGCCTGTCTTCTTTAGGGAAAAGTTTCTGCTGTGTTTATCTATTAGCCAAAATATAATAATTTAAAAAATAAGTTAAACTCATTGTCTTAAGATTCTTATTGCTGTGAAGAGACATCATGGCCACAGAAACTCTTATAATAAAACATTTATTTGGGGTGTCTCACAGTTTCAGAGGTTTAGTTCATTATAATCATGGTATGGAACATGGTGGCATGCAGGCGGATGTGGTGCTGAGGTAAACGTGGTGCTGGCTACATTTTGACATGTGGGCTGCAGGAAGTTGACTGAGACACTGGACAGAAGCCTGAGTATCAGAAGTTTCAAAGCCTGTCCCCACAGTGACACACTTCCTCCAAGGCCATGCCCACTTTCTAATAGTGCCACTCCATATGATATTATGGGAGCCAATTACATTCAAACTACCACACTCATTAAGTTAATACAAAAGATAGCTAAATAGTAATTGTCCAGAAAAACAGTGTAAAGAGCTAGAATCACTCTAAAGGAGTTAGTTAAAAGGGCCTATTTTGTCATGAAGAAAGTAATTTTTAACTTGCTTATTTCAGAACACAACTATTAATGCTTTTGAGGAAGTTTCCCAGGCTAGACTTTCCATTTAATATGAATTTATCTAAAAATAAAGTTCAAGACTTTTCCTTCTAGACTCTATTAATTTAGATAGTCTATTCTTATTGACTTTCTTAAATGATATTTATTTACTTTCATAGTAAAGAAACAGAAGTAGGTCTGGTGACATATCCTTATAATCCCAGCATTCAGGAGGGCTGTCATATGTTGAAGGCCAACCTAGAACTACAGCATGAAACCATGTATCAAAAATATGTCAAAATTTAAATACAAAATTGCACATAGATAAGATGCTCACCCAAGATGGGTTCTCATTCTTGGCAGAAATCACTTTTGGTTTGTGACCATCCACATGAATATTTAAGTCAAAGAGGAACACGAGAGGCCACAGTCAGACTGGTTCATGTATTGGTAACAAACAAACATCAACACTTGGTTTCCCATTGTTTTGACACTGTCCTCTGTTACAGGCAAGCAATAGCCTTTACTATGTCTCTGGTAAGTTGTTTTAGTCTTTATAAATTACTATATCCAGTGAGTTTTTATTGGTTACTTTCTAGTGCAAAGAAATGTAGGTGTGTGTTCTCTTCTTTATTCTTGTTTGCTATGGTGGTTTGAATGAGAAAGGCTCCCATAGGCTCATAGATTAGAAGATATGATCACCAGGGGTGGCACTGTTTGAAAGGATTAGAAGATGTGGCCTTGCTGGAGGAAGTGTGTTACTGTTCTGGGCTTTGAGGTTTCAAAAAGCTCATTCCAAACCTACAAGGCAGAGTCTCTCTTCCTGCTGCCTCTGGTAGACTGCTCAGCTATCATGTCTGTCTGTGTATCAACAGGCTCCCTGCCTTGAAGATAATTGGCTAAGCCTTGATTAAATGCTTTTCTTTATGAGAGTTGCTTGCCTTGGTTATGATGTCCCTTCACCAACATACAACAGTTGCTGTGACAACTGACAGAAAGCCCCATAGACAAGGAAAGAATTTATTTAGTTTACAATTCCAAGTTACAGTCTATTATTTCAGGAAAGCCAAGGCAGGGGCTGAATCAGGATCCACATCACATTAACAATTAGTAAAAAGAGAATAAACTTGTCTTTGCTTGCTTGCATTCAGCTTTCTTTTTATTACATTGTTTAGGACACTCTGCCTAGAGAATGGTGCTGCCCATAATGGGCTGTGTCTTCTATATCAGTCAAGGCAGTACCTCACAGATATACTCACAAGACAACTCGTTCTTGATAATTTTCCATTAAAACTTTCTCCTAGAGAGGAGGTGCCTAATACCTTGCTGCAACTTGATATCCCGTGGCTGGTTGATATACCTGGAGTGCCTGTACCTTCCTGCAGGAAAGTGAGAGAGAGTTAATGGGAAGGAGGAGGTTGATAGAGGGACTGGGAGGAGAAACTGTGATCAGTTTGGGAAAACTAACTAATTCATGAACTAATTAATTGATACATTAATAAAGAAACTTTCTCCTAGGTAATTCTGGGTTGTGTCAAGTTTTCAGTTAAAGCTAGTCATTACAAAGTGCTCTAAATTGGTGGGCAAAAAATAGAGAGAGAATACAGTTGTCAATATTCTTGGAAAGCTTATAGTCCATTTGGGGAAAGCAATATACATAATATGGATCTCCTGCTCATTCCACAATCATCTCTTAAATGCCCACTATATATAAGTATCATACAGATACAATGATTGTAGTGATGCCTCTTTTTTTCGAAATTAACAGTGAATATATAATAATAGAAAGATGGCATCAATTCCAGAATAGTTATGTATCAGCTATTCTGTCCAGACAAAATAACTATATTGAAAAATTAGTGTCTGTTCCTGTAGTAGCAGGAGTTTTCACCAAGAAACAACTGTTTTTTGGTCAAGATAGGATGAAGTTAGAACAAAGACTAAGATGTCCTCATATGGTACAGGAATGGTGATAACATAAAATTAGCCACCATATAAGGAATAGGGCTGGAGAAGCACATGGCCAGCAGATTGTAATGGAATAATGATGAATAACTTGTATTTACTTTATGGTAGCATGAATTTTAATGTAAAGCCTTTGGGGAAGGGTATCCATGGACTTCAGGAAGAATAAAATCTGTACTTGTAATGAAGAGTACTTTTTTTCTGGGTTTCACTATTTCAACAGATTAAGAAGCCCTGTGGTAGATGATGAGGACACAGGAATGAAGATCAATTGGGACATATTTCACATGGTAGAACCTTCACTCTTGCTATCCTGTGCAGAACAGGTGTGTGATATAGGAGTGCAGTAGGCATGGGATTGGAAAGGCATAAGACAAGACTCACAGACTCCACATTCATTTAGGTTACAAAATCTAACTATGGGTCAGACACTAAGAATGAGCTGTGGGTCTGTAGCAAATATGGTAACCACAGTATCAGCCACAATAAAGTCAATTAAAAAAATCCCCAAGTGTGGGCTCATTGAATCCATAACGTATTTATACCCTTGTTTGTTCAGCACTTATTTTTCTGTGTTAGCCTCTTTCAAAGTACTAGAATACACGATGTTCACATTTCGATGGGAAAAATACAAAGGCCAAAATAAGCAGGCTTAGATAAGATTGGAAGAAGAGAAGTTAAGTTCTGTTTTGTGGAAGAAACAAATGAGTTAAAAAAAAAAAAAAGAAAATAGGAAGAAGCCTGGTGTCAAGGGGTTAGGAAAGGAGCTGTGGGAAGGGAATGGGTGCTGACCTACAGAAGGAGAAAAATGTCCCTGAAGAAGGTGTGGGTACATGTAAATGTGAATCAATGATCTAGCTGAATCACCTGGTAGCATCTGAAGCTGGATGAACAGGGAACTTGTGCCATAAGAGATGTCCAGGGACAGAGCACACTAGTTCCTTCACTTTGCAAAGACTTTATTCTGGACTGGTGGAAACCCACTGGGTGCCTGGTTAAGAAAGGGTAGGGTTCTGAGATCTAGAGGGTGACTCAAGGGCTGTGAAAAGGGGGCTGATGTATGGTGAGCTCCTTGGATGGAAATGACCCTTATCCCAGAAGGAACTACATCTCAGTTTCTCAGAAGTGAGGTATTCCAGGTTCCAGGAAGATGCAGTTGCTTCCAGTGCCTTAGTAGATCATAGGATCACATGTAAGGCAGCAGGAGAAGCTGGCTTTCTGAAGAGGATCCAGGGTTCAGTGTTACAGGCATCATACCTGAGATTTGTTTGGGTCATTCTAGCCATAGTAAAGAGTGGTCAAAGGAAACAATCATCTCCAGGATCTGAGACCTAGAAGAGGGTGGATGAAAGCAATGAGTATGACCATACACATCTTTCTTAGTTCTTAAAAAGATCAAATATTGACTGACAATAGTAGAGCATCAAGGGAAGAGTTCAGGTACTGCCATTTAGAAACCTGGCTGAGGAAGAAGAACAAATCCCACAGGGTATAGAGATGGAGTGGCTGCAGAGGTTGAAGCTGGTGTTTAAGAAGGTGTGAAGAGATGTGGTAGGAGGTGTGAAGAGATGTGCTGAGGGCATTCGGTAATCTAAGAATTAGGTTGAGGAGACAGTGTTATCTGGAGTGCTTAGGACAGGTTTTATGGACGATGTGAAATTACAGCTTAGTTTTCTAGGGGAGATAAAATGAATACATGTGATATAGGGTGAGCTATTCCTCAGAGATAGATGTGATAAAATCTTTTTAAAAGAACAACAGAGAACAATGCCAGTTAGATCAGGAAAATCATGAACTTGGGCTGAATCTTCTAATGATTCTTTAAAAACATGACTTTTCCTAATTATAACCTCCCTAAGAACATAGGCAGAAACTCGAGAGTTTTGTTTATATGTGTTTTCCACATGCTTTTAGAATATTAGTTGTTCTGAAACTGGTTCATGGTCTCCTTAAAAGTAGCAATCCATGCATATATGCTATAAGAAATTACTGAAAGATGAATGTAGTGTTTTGTGACAATTGTGAAGTAATTGGCAGAGTGACTTTGAGGAACACTGAGAGACAGATGGTCATTAATTATAATTCAAGTTTATTATTGAGCTCTCAAATATAAATGATGGAAAACAAGGAATAAAAAGAAAAAGTTGATGTATTTTGAAAAAACTGGACTAAGTAGAACTGGCTAAATACAGGAGCATTTATTTTTTCAGGACAAACTCTATGTCATCTGAAATGGGGATAAAGTAAGACATGATTTGTTCCATATTCGTGCTTACTGTCTATGAGAGGAATGTACCCCTACCAATGTCACCCATCTGTACCACTGGAAACCATGATGAGTGCCCTGAGCAGAAAGTAGAGGGAATGTTGAGTATATTAGCATTGAGAAATAGCTTTGGTGAGGAAATACAAAAGTATTTTAATAACATTCAATTAAACTGTTATCTAAGGAGTGGACACTTGTTGCTATACATTTCTTCTAGAGTCTAAGACTTTCAGCATTAAATGAAAAGCTAGTCTAGCAGAACAATAATGCTTCCAGATATCTGGTATCACCATTCATGCTTGGAAGAAGAGCAATTGGAAGAAGATTATACTGAGCTTCAGATTTTTCTTTTGATTAGTGAAAATCTTTTCAACTAATATTTTTTATTATGTGCCACTTTGCTTGATTCAAGAGAGTCTATTCTCTGGGCCTTATGTAAATGCTTTAGGTTTTTCTTTTAATTATATTGATTATATAATATATCAGTGGGGCAACTTCTTGGAAATATTTAGAAATCAACTGATGTAATAAAAGTGCAGCCAAACCAAGGCAGGTGGGTTTACAATTTCTACAGGTGAATGATGCTATCTCCCTCTCACCCTTCTAGTCCCCATTTTAAAATATATCTCTTGCTCTGTTCACCTTTTCTCTACCACTATTCTGTTCTTTAATCACCTGTGTCCTTTATAATAACAGTACTTTAAAGATTTCTTGATTATTTAATGAGAAAGATTTTTTTTAAAATTCAAAAAATAGAATGTTTTTTGCTAAATAATTGATTTATCTTTTAATTGCAACAAAACCAAGGGCCAAAGATTTGGATAGAGTTTGCAAAGCTTCCATCCAGGAAGGTTGATCCTAAAGATATCCTGAACATGAAAATGGTAAGAACAATAAATTTTGTTTCTGTGAAAATAAAGGAAACCAAGACAGAGGCTGGGATCTCTAAAGCTGAGAGAGTCAAAGAAAGATTGATGTCAACATAGCTGACAAACTTTCTATCTAGGAAGTATGAGACTGACATTGGCATATATGTGTGATATGTGCAGTGGACCAAGGCTGGGTAGCTGCTATATCAGAAGAAAGCAGAGCTAGGACCTGTCTGCTTATCTGTTAGATTAAGTCTCACCATAAGTACCCAGATAATCCTAAATTGATGTCAGCTTTTTAGTTTGATTCTGATCCAAGATACGAACTTCTCCCAGTGATCCATTTTTATGACTCATCTGAGGTCAGACATGAATTCTTCCTAATGATCTGCTATTGTGAACAGATTCGAACTCATGTATGGACTCATCCAGGTGACCCATGGGTCTTAGTGTTTCTGTGTCTGTGAGAAAACGCCATGGCCATAAATAACCCGGATGGAAAACCAGAAGGAAATCAGGGCAGGAGCTCAAACAGGGCAAGATTCTTGCACAGGAGTTGATGCAGAAGCCATGGATGAGTACTGCTTAGTGGAGTGCTCCCCCTGACTTGCCTAGACTGCTTTCTTATAGAACACAAGATCACTGGCCAGAGGTAGCCCTATTCACAATGGGCTGAACCCTGTCACACCAATCATCAATCAAGCAAATGTACCACAGTCTTGCCCACAGGGTAGTCTGATAGGACCATTTTCTCAGTTCATATCCCCTCTTCCAAAATGACTCTGCTGGCTTGTATCAAATTGACACAAAACTAGCCAGTATATCTAACGTTGTGATCAAGTCTTGCGTAGACGTCTACTAGTGACCCATTAATATGATTAGGTCTAGGCGAAGGTGTAGACTCCTCCAAAGACCCACTAGTGTGATTCTTAGGTCTGTGTGAAGATGTGTATTCCTATTGACCCACCATTGTGGGTCATCCTAAGTACCCACCATTATTATCAAATTTGTTTCCAGATTTTGTAGATGCTTCTTAACAACCAAGAGTTATGATCAGTTCTGATCTCGGATAAAGACGACATTCTGCTGCTTTGCATTACAGATGATCAGACCAACTTCTGCATCCCGAGGACACAACTCTTTCTGTATTTTGTTGTGACTCATTTGTTTGACCCTTGGGATATTCAAGTAACTTGAACATTACTGAAAGATGCCATAGGCACTTGCAACACCTGGGAAACTACCCTTTGTCCTTTCCCTTGATCTATTTGAAATGAAGTTTCACAGCGTTTTGAGATTCTTCCTAGAACAAGGCTGGTCCCCGTTAGCATAATTGCTAATGTGAAATACACAGTCTCCATCTTGGCTGACATATTGCATTGTGGACGCTAAACATTTCCCCATTTTCTTTGGGATGTCTTCTGCTTTTGTTGCCTGAATTCATAGTTGATTTTGTGGCAATCCAGTGTCACCTCAAAGCTACAATCAAATGAGTGTCACTTGGCTGTGACACAGCATATATTTTTTATTTCTTGATACATTTTTTAAACTGATACTCTAGGCACAGATTTTACACATTTCCTTTATATTGTGAAAATGATTGGTTCACTGACTGATGAATCTTATTACTATCAATATTACTGAGTCAGGAGTGGAGTTGAGACCCCACAAGAGAGATAGAAATAATGCAGCTTGGAGCAGAAGAGGCCAAGTCCAGGCAAACCTCTAATGTTTAGAATAAGAAATAAAATCTATTTCAAAGTTTTAAACATTAAGAATGGCTGCAAGAGAGGAATTCATGACAAATGAAATCTTACATGCTGTAGTGTTTTCCTTGCAGCCATTGGAATGATGAAAAAAAAAAAAAAAAAGAAAAAGAAAAACAAGCCAGTGACAAAAAAACAAAACAAAACAAAAAAACAAAAACAAAAAACTACCACCAAAAAACCATTCAAGAGAAAACAAAATGTAAAAGTTTGTGCTTGATGGAAATGTAAGATGCAGCCACTATGGAAAAGCTCATGATAAATACGGAATACTTTATAATTACAGGGCCAGGGAAATAGGATTGTACATGAGCAAATGTGAGGAGAGGCATTCAGTACCTGCCACTCACCTAAAATCCAGTATGGTGGCATGTGTTTGTAATCCCAGTGCTGAGGAGGTGCAAAGGGGTAGAACCCTATGGCTCACCTATCAGTCAGCTTATCCTATTGGGCAAGCCCCAAGCCTCACTTAGAAACTTTCTTTCAAAAGGAAGGGTAGGTGGTTCCTGTTCCTAAGAATTAGCACCTGAGGCTGACCTTTGACTTCCAAATGTATTTGCATACATGTGCACTTATACTTGTACCTACAGCTATACATTAACATGCATGTTCACGTATACATACCTTGTAGTTAGAATTATCTTATATTCTAGGAACTTTGTTTATGAATATCTTAAAGAATTAAAATGTGGGTCTTGATATGATATTTGTATAGCCATGTTCATACAGTGTTGTTAACAATAACTCAAAGGTAGAAATGACCTATATGTGTATGATGCATATGTGTACATGTTGTGAGTATCTAATCACATATATACTTATACCATATACATATAATCAATAAAGGGTTAAACAAAGTATGATAAATATACACAATGGAATATTATTCAGTCTAGAAAGAAAAAGAAATTTTAGTTTGCACCATAGTGCACACCTATCATCCATAGGTTGAGGATATAGGATCATTAGTTTGAGACTAGTTTAGGCTACATAGTGAGTTCAAGGTCATTCTGGAATATCGAGCAAGAGCCTATCTCAAAAACAAAGAATAGCAACAATGAATAAAAGATAAAAAGGGTAAGAAATTTTTTTTCACATGCAACCATATGAATGGATCTGAAGGACATTATATACACCTGCCAGACCCAAAGCACTCATGCTATATGATTCCATTAGATGGAGCTGCTAGAGCTGTGGAATCCATTGAATTAGGAGATATAAGTATGTGACTGAGAGGAGACGGGGAAGGCTTAAGTCAGGAGTTACTGTTTAATGTATGCAGTTTAGTTTTATGAGATGAAAAAATTCTAAAGATTAATTGTACGTCAACATGAATATACTTAACACCACTTAGCACTTGAAATGCTTAATGCAGTAAATTTTGTTATGTGTACTGTACTGCAGCCAAAAAAGAAAAGAAAAAAAAAAAAAAAAAAAAAGCAAGACAGTTGTTCTTTGAGCTGTGTGGCTGTTAGAAACAGAATCCTTCCCGAGTTCTCCACTCCCGCCATGTGTTTTGCTTTCTCTTTCTCCCAAACTTAAAATATTTTATTAACAAGGGCTTGTGGCTTGTTGACATTGTTTGGAAAAAACAAGAGCGAGAGAGACCAAGTTGTAAACTTTTATTGCATATTAAAAATGAAGTTCTTGGACGTTTGAGCAAGATAGAAACAATTTGGAACATCAGAAAGACTAGGTTTGAAAAACAAACCTGCTTGTTGTCACCCCAAACACTTGTCTCTAAATAAAAACTAATGCAGTCTATGTGCTGTATGGATGATGTGGACGGATGTGGTATCTGGTCAACAGGCTCAAAGCCCTTTAAGGTCCTCAGCGTTTTGTTTATTGCTGTTGCCTGGATTGGAATTTCTCCTGTGTCCTTCCTGCTGGATGTTGGTGAATGGATGTTGGAGGGTGGGTCTATGTTCTTCCCTGCCCTGTGCGGCCTCAGATTGGATGGATTCTCAGCTATTGGAACCCCTACTTTTGTCAATGAACCCTCTTGTTTTATGAATGAGTGAGTGGTACCATGAGGAAGAGAGTGCTACAGTCCTAGAGTCTCATCCTGAGTTTTACATCCTTGTTACCCATCTCAAGGATGCCATTTGATAGTGAGAAGGCCCCCTAGGGGGTAGGCAGGGCATTGTTGTTTGCTAGGCCTTGGGAGTAATCTCTGAACATTCTATCTTTCCCCCATTCCCATTTTCTGGCAATTCTTTTGTTAATGGCCATCAGAATGCCCAAGACTGGGATATAGTGTTTGCAATGTTTTCAATGGACTCTGTAGTAATTGAACTGAAACACCAGGCCCAGGCAGTGTACTGCTTCCTGCCCCTTTTTTCTTCTGAAGCACAAATTCCAGTCTTTCCATCTCCTGCCCCTCATGATACTTCCTGAATCTGGGCCCTTCTGGCAGTCTGGTACACAAACTATCTTCATTTGTGTTCTTCCTGTTGATATACTGCTGAGTCACAGATCTCCTGTGGGGAGGTGACACATGAACAAGTCTTATCACCCCAGGAAGAGAGCCACCCACAGACCAAAGTGACAGTTACACCAGAGTCTCATTCGATGAGCCAGTGAGCCAGTGAGCCAATGAGCCAATGAGGTGTTTTGTTTGTTTTTCTTTTTTAACAGGAGTATGGGCAATGGGTTACTTACAAGGAGCAAGGGTAACTCAAATCAGCTGCTTTACTAGAAAGCTCAACCCAACACGAATGAGACTCCCCCAAACTGCAGCTCACAAGTTTTCTAGGTAGTTTGCAGGCAGCTCCACACTCCACACACTTTCCTCAATTTGGCCAGTCAGTGTCCATCCTAAACAACTCTTTACTCCTGGGCAGGGTCCCTCAAGAATCTTCATACTTTGTGCCCTCCCCCTTACTCCCGACATAGGACATTTTGTTTACTTCCTGAGACTCATGAGTTGGTCTCCCTCCAGGAGGAAATGCTGCAGTTTGGAAGGAATGTTGCCATCAGGAGGAATATACCACGCAGCATCAACCCATACCTGTTTCTTTTTAAAATAACATTTTAAAATTATTAACATGATTCCTTTTACACCCCTTCCACTCTTTCCTCTTTCTCCTCTTCTCCTGTCCCTCTCTCACCATATCGCCTCCCCCTGCCTCCATCCACTCCTCAAAGTGGTTAAGGCCTCCACTGAGTAGTCAACACAGGCTAACATTATCTGTTTGAGGCAAGACTTACTTTCTCCTTGCCTATACCTATTTTTTACACAGAACTACTTTGATAAAACCCAAACCATGCTTGTGATGACCTTGACCTCTAATACCCTCTGCTAGGGTTGCAAGGAGCACTGTGATGACCTTGACCCTCTCCTCCCATACTTTCTGTCAGTATTGCAAAGGACCTTTGCCACTTTTGCTGGTCCTGTGCCACTGTCCAAGGTGATAGCTGTGCTGTGGCTCACTCTCCTGGCATGGTGATGGTGATCTGGTGGTATGTGACAGCCACAGGTCTGGATCTTCTCAGCCCTCCTTGAACTTCATTGCAATCAAATTCCCTGTATGACCTTTGGCTTCTTTAGAGTAATCTAAGTGCTGAAAGCCTGCCACCAACAGGAAACCTCATTGATAATGTAAGCAGTCCATCATCATGTTCTGTGTACCATTTCTATAATACACAGTGAAAAGGAATCAGCCTGGAGACATCTTTTTTACTACAAGACAAATCAATGGCAGGATGAACTGACTGCTCATTTTTCTTCCTTACATTCCACCCATGTTCAAGAGCAATAGCACTAGGAGGGACCTGGAGCTACCATAGTTTACAGCATCACCATAGTTTTCTTCAGCTATGGGCTGATGCTACACCATTGTTCTTGTTTGCATGTCTCTTGGCTTCAGTTGGTGCCATGTAGGGTCTTCATTTGTGTGTTTAAGTCTAGATGCTGCTTAATTTGCTATGAGTTTGGTATACCTTATTATAGCTAATTATGGACTTAGCCTCTCTCTGTTTTGTGGCTTTGTGACATGTTAACTTTTTTTCTCAACTTTCCCTACATTCCTAGTCTCTAGGTTTCTTTTCTAGCTACTTGTAAACAAACCTGTGTATCTCAAACACCTGTTGCTCAGGGATCAACTATTTCACTATATAGATGGTTGGGAGGATATTTGACCCATTAGATCTCTTTCCCATGTGTACTACTCATTCATTTTTCAGTCAGCAAGCTTGTATTGAATGCCTATTGCATGGTAGGCACTGAACCAGAGGCACAACAATTAATAAAATGTGAGACACTACATTTGGGTCTGCAGAGATGGTTTATCAGTTCAAATTATATGCTGCTCTTGCAGAGGACTGGAGTTTGGTTCTCAGTACTCAAACCGGGCAGCTCACAAAAGCCTGTATCTTCAGTTCCAGATGAATCTAATGTCCATGGCCTCAACAGGTGCTTCCATGCACACCTTCACTCATGTGCGTGCTTATGTGTGCACACTGGTACACACAGAAAATTAACAATAAAGATAAATATATTTTTTTAAAAAATGTACTGTTTTTCCAGTTCATAATTGTTCATTATTCATTCCCATCACCCAAGGGATTGAGCTAATACTCTTACATATTCACAGCTGCTTCCTGGTGGCTTGAATCCTGCAGAAGACATTCGTAAGCAAACAGTATAAAGACTGGAGATTGATAAGGGAGTTCAATACCATGACGATGAGATGGAAAGTGATGGGTAACAGAATATGAACAAGAATTGGAAGCGTTCAGCTCTCTAAGGATCATTAAAAAGTAAAGAAATCCTATTTGAGGCTTCCAACCCCAGAGCTAAGTTATTCAGAGTCAAATAAGTTGGCCAGCCCAGCTGTACTCAAAACCAAGGAGCTGATATTTAGTTTGTGGCCTATGTAGTTTATGAACCATTAAAATATTATATACAATATTAATGAGGAAGAAGGGCAGGGAAGGGTTATAAAAACTGAGCTGAAAGAAAAGCTAAGGGCTATGGGCAGAGGACCAATGTGAGTCCTCGAAGCTTTGCTGTTTGGGACGTAGTGTGGGTATACAGCAGGACACAGGAGCTTTCCGAACCAAAATGGTGTGGGAGCTCATTCTCCATGTGAGTTGGCTTTGAAAGTCTCATAGGAACTTTCCCATCTATTCCTTCCAACGTCTGATAGCCTCCCTTTTACAGACACATCTGGACATTTTCTTCATTCACTTAAATATATTATTACAAAGCCCAGTGCCAGGAATCAGTTTTTTCTTTTGGAGGTGTTGGCCAGGAGGTTTCATAAATAGTAGAACAGTTCCAGATATTGATATTGCTCTTGGTTATCATCCAGAAGTTGACATTAAAACTCTATTGCTGAGGACACCACAGACTTGAAGTTCTGAAAGCCCACACCATTCCATTTAGAGCTCTCTATCTGCCACATGCTAGGGGATCAGATAGAAGCTCTCAACTACTGGTCCTGCACCATACCTGCCTGCCTACTACCATGCTCCCCATCATGATGATCATGGATTCTAATCCTCTGGAGCCATGAGCCCCAATAAATGTTTTCTTTTATAAGGTTATATTGTCCCTTCACAGTAATAGAAAAGTGATTAATTGCTTACATTTAAGAGGATGGCCACACATAGAAGAGTATATGAATAATACAAATTATATTTTATGGTTTTTAAACAAAGAGTATACAAGCTAGACAGGTATGAAGGAGGCATAGATCTGGGAGGAGATGGTAGGCAGTGAGTGAATATGGTCAAGATATATTATATTAGCAGCTGCAGAAGTAACACAGTGGCTGAGAGCACTTGCTATTCTTCCAGAGAACCCATTTGCTTCTCAACATCTGCACTAGGAAGTTAAACTTTCCTGAAGCTCCACCTCCAGAGATTTCAATGTCTACTGTCCTCCAAGGGCACCTGTACACACATGGACCATCTATAGACAAATGAAGATAAAATACATCTCAAAAAATACATTCTTTGAAATTCTCAAGTAATAAATAAATCTCTATAATATTGAGTGCAAACTCCATATAAGGCACTGTGCTGTGTTTTTGACTATGCACATCTCTCAGGCCATCTTTATTTGTGTGAACACATCTTGAATATGTTGGGTCAAAAGAATGTCAACCCTTTTCAGGATCTGATGAGAAATGCAAACTTATGCTTCTTAATTTCATATATTCATTCTCTTCTAGGGATTGATCCCTTCAGGCTGCATGAGGCCTTTACCAGTCTTTTTCATTCCGAAGACTCTTTTGGAAGTTCTAGATTTGCTCTATTTATCTCAGCCTTTATATAAGAACACACACACACACACACACACACACACACACGCACACGCACACGCACGCGCACGCGCACGCGCACACGCGCGCGCACACACACACACCTAGACAAAAGTAAGACAAAACAAAAGCCTCCTTCCTCCATCTGCACCTTCTCACTCTGTCCCCTCCTGTTGGCCACCATGGGATTTTGGAAGGGGAGGGTACTGCTACCTGCCCCTTGTCAGTTCTTTTCTTGATGCTGAATCCACATCAGCAGTTCTCTTGTTGGATTTCTCTGTCCTGTTTGACAGTAAAAACAAGCTCATTTTGTAAATTATTCTTCAAGTTTTTTGTTCCTCATTTTTTTGGTTCCTCTAGAGTCCTGCTTTCTTCCTGTGCATTTTAAGCTTTATTCTTGGAATTTGCTCATTCCATGAAGGCTTTACAAGTTGGGGTAACCATCTGTGTTTCTCATCTTTTCACATTCCATGTGTCTGAATATTAAAACACTGCATCTTCAAATTGTAGTGTCAAGTTGTAAAAATGGTCACCCAGGGTTACTTGATCACAGACAGCAACAGCAGGAGAATTTGAATTGTTATTGTTTTCTGTGTGTAGTCTCCAAAGGTCATGATCTCATCTGAGTTCCAAATCCTCCAGCTGCTTGAGGTTTTATCTTTGTTTCCTAAAGACCCTTTATTGGCCTAGAATGGGGATGAGATTGGTCTCTCTTGGTTCTGAGTTAATTGTGAATACATGAGAAACCAAAGTTTGCTAGAAACCTGCTAATTTCATTTTGTTGCTTTATGGATAGTCTGTTCTGAGATATATGTTCATTTTTTAAACAAGTTTGCAAAAAAAATTTTTTTCAAGTTTAATGTAACAGACCAACACCTTTTGCTGCAAGAGCCAGCAAGAAAGAATGAAAGATAAGTGTATATTATGAATCATTATTTTAAAATGTCAGAATAAATTGGGTCTGATACAACCCCAGGTCTCTTATTCTTTAAAGGAAAAATATAAGGCATGCTTCTCAAATACTAATGGATTCACTGTGTTCTTTTTTCCCATGCCACCCCAGGCCCAATTCTGACAATCGACGCCAGGGTGGACGAGAGAGACTGACCAATAATGGTGAGAAAGGAAGCATGGCCATGGAGTCTGCCAAGGAGACTCGATACTGCGCAGTATGCAATGACTATGCCTCAGGCTACCATTATGGGGTCTGGTCCTGTGAAGGCTGCAAGGCTTTCTTCAAGAGAAGTATTCAAGGTAATAGTGTGTTGTCTAAAAATTATGCTATTTAAACCCTAAAAGCAGAAGGGAACGAGAAAGGAAGACAAAGTCTTCTCACAAAGCTATGTGTACAAAATATGTAAATCTAGTAAGTTCTTCTGTTATCCTTGATAGAAAACTTGAGAAGAGATAGATTCCCAGGAGGAATGGATGTGCCAGGGAAGCTGTGACTGAGAATTTCTGCTTCCCCCTGGCAAGATGTAGACAACTTTGAACAACTCCACCTGAAGAATGATTACAATAAGTACCCTGGGTCTGTAGTGTACAGAGAACAGTCTCTGGCTTGATTCGGGGATAGCAGATGTACATTCTTATTCTGTCGACAACTAGATGTCTTTGATGTGGTGTATCTGCACATAATCATCTCTCTACCTTGGCCTTTCTTGCCCAGGTAAATATTCTGTTCTGATCTTTGCTCTAGACTGATTCTGATTCAAATTGTTCTTTTCCTGTCTTATATCTTTCTTGACTCAATGGATGACATGACCTTTTTGCGAACTCGAACAGACTCAGTGTCTGATGACTTATGACAGGGACATACCATTGATACCATGTAATTATTAAGAACCAACTGTACCATTTTATTCTGCTGTCTGCCTCAATCCCTTTTTTTGTATATCACTTACCAAGTGCAGCTTTCTGACATACCATCAGCTATATGCTATTACTACTTTAGAAATGCTAGTACTGTTACATTATAAGTACCAGTGGAAAATGTCAGTTATTTTGACCACCTAAGTTATACATGCTAAACCCTCTTAACAGGGACAAAGACTTGTTGATACTTTGGGCTTACTGAATTCATGTTATGTTTTAGTTGTGGGCTATTTTTTTTCTTTTGACCCTGATACCCTTAATGCTTAGTGAATCTTAGTATAGAAATACAAAGACTACTCTGTGACTCCTTCTACAGAAATGTGGACTAAAGGATCTCATTGAAAATCAGAACCTGCTAGATTAGTAGACACTGATCCAAGAAGAGAGTCTCAGAAACTTTCCACTATGGCTCTTCACTGCTCTAAGACAGGGTAACGACTGGGGGATGGTACACACTATTTATCTTTTCTCCACAGTTGGAAGAACGTTTTTAAAAGCTGTTCATATCTTAATAGAGTAGCCTGTGAGGTCAATGTGGTCCATTTTAAAAGCATTTTTTTGACACTTATTGCTTTCAACATCTTTTAGAATTCTGCTGTGAGACTTGGACTCTTTTGTCTGTGTTCCTACAAAATTTAATGATATTCTGTATAGCAACTCTGTGTATATATCTCTGTGTTTGAATGTATCACCTATAGACTTAATTTTATTAGCTGATACCATTCTAATTCAAAAAATCAAAACTTAAATCTGGCTTTAGGTTAGTACCAAGGCTTTTGATAAATATCTTAAGTTGTTGCTTAACTATTCCATAAAATCCAAATTATCATTATTTTCAACAATTATATGCTTACATACAAAAAATCACTGAGGAAAATTTAGGCTTTTAAAAACAGGTATTTGGATTCCAGGGGAATCACTCAGTAAATAAATCACCTGTCACACAAGTGAAGGTTAGAGTTTGGATCCCCAGGTTAAAAAGTCAGGCACATGCAGCCTCTGCCTGTAATCCCAGCCCAAGGTGGGCAGAGATAGGTGCTACCTGGAGCAAGCTGGATGGACAGCCAATTAGAATCAGCCAACTCTGGTTTCAATGGAAGATCTGGCCTCAGTAAATAAAGTAGAAATTCAACTTTAGATCTCCATACATATACCCTCCCTCAGTGATCACACATACACACATGAAAAAGATATGTTTAGTGGATATGCTCAGTTGTGCACTTGGAGAAGCCAGTTAGTGAGATTGAGTTTTTCATCAGCAAACATTGTTAAGGACAATGTTCATAAAGATTTTTATTAAGGAGGTCAAGATAGCAATCATTTTAGCCTTTTCAGGACAGACAGTGTTTTCTGTAGTCACGCAGCTCTAATACTATAGGAAGAAGAGTAGGCATAAGCAGGAGTAGTTATGTAGAACAATATGCAAATAAGTGGGAGTAGCCATGGATGGTAATATGCAAATAAGTGGTAATGGCTATATGCCCAAATAATATAGGTAACTGACCAGATCTGACCTATGGGCTATGGTATTGGAATCCATAATTTAATTAATTTTTATTTGTATTTATATAATTTAAGTGTCATTATCCATGAAAGGAGGTTCTTAAGAAGGTAGATTATTTTTTATTTTATAGAAACTTAGTCTATATTTGTTTAGATGTTCTGAGGGGAAGTTAAAAGATGTATAAGACACATTTAACAGTCTCAAAAATTGAGAATACATTTGGGGAACTGGAGACAACTTACTTCTATGGTACAGTCAGAGAGTGGGTGTGTATGGATTGAATGCTACCTGGACAAAGAGGATAGAAACAAATGGAAGAAGTTGGGGAAACTATTGCTGGCTATAACTTTTAAGTTTCTGAGATTGAAAGAAACAGTGACAATATTGTTTTCAAATGGTTTGCATTATATTTTTATACCATAAAGAGCATGCTAAATAAAATAGCATGAGCTTAGTATTGACTTTAAGCATTGAGGCATCAGAGCAGAAAACAATGTAAAAAGAGAAACATATCCTCCCAAGAACAATGAAAAAAAATATAAGCTTACATAACAAACATCTTATTAGCATAGCATTATCTCAAGTTCAAATATATTAAGAATTTCATTTACTTTTCAACAGTAAAAATGTGTATTTCTCATCTCCATTTTATATAACATATTAAATAGAATTTCAGTCAAATTGTGCCAACATGAAGGAGAGTTTTTTTTTAAAATCTGATTTCAGAAACTTCTGATGTACTATGATGTGATCATATGAAAGGTTTCCAAAGCAGGACAAATATCAATTCCAGAGTGATGAAAGAAGCCTAGGAACAAGCCTAAGTTTTAGACATAGCATGGGACCTGATAATGATAAAGTCACTGTATTTATTATGCTCACGTATATGCTAGATTCTTGTTCTACACAAAGCACAGTACATAAATTTGGAGATATGAAGACAGGGAAAGAACTGGTCCATCCTTGAATTGAGCTTATAAAATAGAGTCAGAAATGAATAAGAAATTGCAATTAAATTACAGTGTGACAAATGCCAAGGTGGGGGTGAATGCTGACTCTCATAGAAATCTAAACTTTACTCAGCTCCACAGAATGGTAAAACTCTCCAAAACTTTTTATGGACTCAAAATAAATCTGAAGAAAAGCATCAAGAGTAAAGTGGAGGGAGGCAAGAATGAGTGTTTGTTTAGTCATCTGGGTGAACATATGATAGAGATTTAGAAAGACGACAGATGTTTTGTGAATAATAATTAACAATGTTAATTTGCCACCGTGCTAAATAATGATATCTCTGGCCTGTGCATAGACTCTGAGACTGGGTCAAAGAGCAATGCTTGGGATTTATTTTCCACCTTGGTAGAGTTTCTGTATGCTTTATCTGTTTCTAAATATACGGAAGAATAGACCAGGCAAGGGTGGCAGATTTCCAGTACTGTTTGCTTATCTGAGTCTTGATAACTTGGAACTAAAAGTTTTCCTGAACAACTGTGGCTGCTTATAAATCACAGTGACCCTCAAACACATTTAAGGACAGTGAAGGGTCTGACTCGTGGGTGGAAAGTCCTGAAGATGCTGAGGCTCTGCTTGCTTTCCTTGTTACTTAAGAAGAGAGCTAGACAGGAGTATACATCAGATTATTCTCTCTCTCTCTCTCTAAGTGTTTTGGTTGAAGAGGCAAAGTGTTTGACTTGAAAGCTAACACATCTCCATCCCCTGCCTAGTGTACAGACTTGATTACTTAAGGAACTGAGTAATGGCCTCAGTTGAATGTATTTTTTTAAAAGCAAAATAAAGGATCCCATTTAAGTCAGATGAATTTGGAAATTTTGTTAACTTATTAATCCTTGCAGACTTAGAATTGTTTCTTTACACAGAGACTGTGGACTGAGTTACCTAATCAGGTTATAGCTTCAGCCATCAAGTTTTACCTTGGATTTTATTATATTCTATAAACCCTAATTCCAGATGGCAACAGGACACAGTGGAGACCTATCCGATTTACATGCCATTAAACTATGCAATCACTTTTCACTTGAACAGTTGTATGGAGAAATTGCTCAATATTGAATCAGACACACATGATGAAGACATGAATAAGCTCACAAGGTAGCTGGGACAAAGGAGAAAAGGTTTCAAGATCATGTCTGGTTAAGGTTTAGTGCAGTGAGGGCCTTGAATCCAAGGTGTACAACCTAGAGAGAGATACCTAGGCTCTAAAAAGCTTCAATGTGAAAACATCCAGCACCCTGGATAGCTCCCGCAACAGCTATGAAGCCAACACAGTTTTACTTAAGATCTTTAGGTTTGGGGTTGGAGAGATGGCTCAGTGATTAAGAGCACTGGCTGCTCTTCCAGCGAACCCTAGTTCAATTCTCAGCACCCACATGACAGCTCGCAACTGTCTATAACTCCAATTCCAGAGGATCCAACACTTCCAGACAGACAGATGTACAGGCAGGAAAATAACAATGCACATGAAATAAAAATAAATCATTTAAGAACTCCAGGCTCACTTAGAAGGCTCTGTGTACTTGTATAGATCTTTTTCTTCAATCTTGGGGGCTCGCCTCTGTCCACTCAAGGGGGGCTGTGTTCACATTAGCTTCCTTTCTCTAGGCAGTTGTGTGTATCCATCTTAGCATTAGAAAGAGGTTTAGGTGCAGAGAGCCACCTATTTCTTTACAGGATTATTTTATTTCTGATAACTTTTTAGAGGTATGTCTGAAATCCTGTCAACACATAGAATTAGTAAATTTTTGTTCTTCACATTCTACACATAACCCTCTACACTCTGACTCCTGTGCCACAGCAAGAGAGATCTTTTACTTCATTAGTTAAACCTTATGATTTTGAGCTTAAACCTGCCACTGTTTTGCAATAAGAATTTCCTTTATCAGGGCTCAAGAGATGGCTCAGTGATTAAAAGTGCTTACTGCTCTTCCTGAAGATCTAATTTGATTCCCAGAACCCATATCAGGCAACTCACAACTATGTGTGACTTTAGCTGCAGGGGATTTAACAGCCTCTTCTGGCCTTTGTGGATATCTGCATTCATGTTACACACACACACACACACACACACACACACACACACACACACACACACAAAACCTTTAAATCTTTAAAAAATCCTATATATAATGTAAATACTCCTACATATTTCAATTCTGGCTAACTTCTTCCAATTCACCATCACTCAGTTAGTGTCCTCTTTTTTTCCCATCTTTCCTCAATATGACAGACTATTCCTTCTTCAGGCCTTGAGTGGATGCAGGCTTCTTATTCTCTTGGTTGGATTACCCAGGCATTTTCTTGACCAGCTCCCTTCTTTGGCATATGCATGTATATGTATGTGGTGTGCATGAATGTATGTGAGTGTGTGTACATATTTGTATGTGTGTATGTGTGTGTGTGAGTGTGTGTAGGCTCCAGGTAGACATCAAGGGTTTTCCTCGATCACTCCTCACATTGTTTTTTAAGAGCTAGTCTTGCTGAACCTGGACCTCTCTGTTTTGACTAGTCTGGCTAGCCAGATTCTTCTGTGGATTCCTGTCTCTACTTTCCATGTGCTGGGATGCAGACTGGCTGTTCCATTTGACTTGGCTTGGCAAGAGAGGTGTTGATGAAAGTGGTTTATTTGATGGCTTTGGAAAGAAATCAATGATTTCTTATAAGCAATACAAATTTTGGAACGAGATGGAGAAGTGTTTCAGTGATTAAGGGCACTTTATGTTCTTGCAGAGAACCCAAGTTCTGTTCCCAGTGCCCACATGGTGGCTCACAACTGTTTGTTACTTTTGCTTGAGGGGAGGTTTTCTGGCCTCTTCAGTCACCATGAGAATACATACATGCAGGTAAAACATTTATTCACATAAAATAAAAATAAACAAATCTTTAAAAAATCTTTTGGAACAGAATTCTAGATGTGTGAAATAGCGTAAGTGAAGAAATTGAGTAAGCCATCTTGGAAGAACTTAGGGCCTAGCTATTGTTTTTGGCCCATTATGCATTGTTAGCTCTGTAAGTGGGCCCTGTGCAGTCTCAGTCTCTGCTTCTGTTCTTTCCTTCCCTCTTTCTTAACCCAAGTTTTTCAGGATTTTAGTTCATATTTGATATGGTTTGAATTATGTCCCCACAAAAGAGATGCTCATGTCCTAGCCTCTCATCTGCCAGAATGTAATGCATATGGAAAAATAAGGTTGTGTTAAGTGTAATTTATAAAACAAAGTCATTCTGGAGTGTAGAAGCTTCTAACTTAAGATGCTTAATATCCTTGTAAGAAAGGGGGGCGGGGGATTTGCAGACATCCAAGTATGTCAGTGGAAAGAAAGATTGGAGGGATATATATCCAAAGTGAAGAACAAAAAAGGTCATTGGCCAACTCCAGAAGGTAGTCTGAGATATGCAGTGCAAGCCAGACTCTGTCGACACCTTTATTTCAGAATTTTATCTTGTAGCTCCATGAGACAGTGCATTTGTATAATTTAAAGACATTCATTTGTAGGGCTTTGCTATGGCATGCAGAGGGAACTAACTCTATACTTGAAGTCCAGTGATTCATTAGGCAAATATCTCCTAAGTCTGACCCCTGCCTCATTCTGACTATCCACTCCTGGGTGATTCCTCATGCCACCAGTAGCTCCCGGCTATAAGGCATGTCTAGTTCCTCATCATTGTCACAGACTCCAAAGTTTGATGTTCCAGCTAGTGTTGTGCCTTGCAACCCTCAACTCTAATGTTTCCCAGCAGAACTCTGGGATAATTCTATTGAATCTTTTGTTTCAATACATACCCACCCAATTCTCATGATTCAGACTTGGCTCCTTCACCCAAGCTAATCATGTCAGGCTCTTTCTGTCCTTCTACACCATTTGTTTGGTCTGTGTTTCTCTTCTATGAACCTTTCTGCACACTACCTATCTATTAATACTCTTAAAGAGAATCACTAATCTTGTCAATCCTTTGTATAAAATCCATTAGTAAGTTTCATGGCCCACAAAATAATCCTTAGACAACAGTTTGAGGATTTAGCTATGTACGTCTTGTTCTAGTTTCCTTTTCTAGCTGTCCTGAAATATCTATTTTTTTTTTACTTGTATGTGGCTGACATGACACAAGCTGGGTTGTTGTTCTGTTTATTGATTAGAATTCCTATCCAGACTTAACCTGCCAACATTCTTAAACTCATTGAGCATGACTGTCATAAAAAATCTTGCATGCCCATACAGAAGTTCTTTGTTCCTTGGCATCTCCATAGGACATCATTTCAATGGATTGCACACATTTACATACATGTATTGTTCCCATTCTGATTGTGAGCCCCTTAGAGGTTTTGTATTGCAGGAGTCACTCAATGAACAGATGCAAGCCCAAGTGGAAGGTTAAGATCCATTTGTGTTGCTTTGGGTAACATAAAATAGTCACCTATCACATGAATTTACCAGTAAGGTATCTGTGGTGATATATTTTAGTTTAATAAAATCAGTCTGGAATATTAGACTGACCCACAGTCAAGCCAGGAGGGTCAGAGAGTGGTGACTCATGCCTTTAATCCCAGCAGGGGAAAGAACAGAAGTGGTAACCTGTGCCTTTAATCTCAGAACTCAGGAGACAGAGATTTCTCTGTGTTTCTGTGAGTTCAGGTCCTAACCACCACAGAGTAGTAGCTCACACCTTTAATCTTAACTCTAGAACATGATACAGAGTTGAATCCAAAAGTGAAACAACTAGGTGAAGAATGTATTTAAGGCAGGTGTAGGAAAACAGGGATTTTTCTGTAGAAATTACTTGGAACTGGGTGGAGGAATCTAGAAGATAGCTTTTACACTGAGAGTTGGCTGGGTGAGATTTGACTGTGGTCTATTTTCTGTCTCTGATATTGCAGTTTTTCTCCAATATTTAGCATTGAGTTTTCATTAAATACAAACTAGAATTCGTGTTTCACTTGGCACCCAACATGGGGCAGGACACACCAGTCTCTAATAAAGTTTACTCTGCTAGAAGCATGCACAAGAGATGAGAGAAGGGGGGGGGAACAGGGGAGAATAGAAGCATCAAGATGAGCAGACCGACATTCAACTCACTTAGGTGTTTATAAAGTGGAGAAAACGGAATAGCATGGGAAGAATAAGTTACATTAAAACAATGAAAGATACTTATTATATAAAGAATAAGTAGTGTTCTAAGGGAAATGAATGAACAGGGTACATCAAGGATCACATAAATTAACTTAAGGGAAAGCAAGTTCAATTCTAGACATGCTGAATTAGGGATATATGATAACTTGATATATAGAGAAGATTATTCATCAAACATGGAATATAATCGACACTGCTCTAGTCCAGGGTGGGGCAGGGAAGGGTTCAGTGTAGTTTCCTCAATTAATTTTAAAGGAACTTGATGAAAACAGTGGCTTTGCTGTGAAGACAGCATAGTTTTTAATGATGGAGAAGTAACAGTCAGCTGTCTTCCCATTAGTCAGAAAACACCAAGATTATAAACTTAAAGAGAAGAAAGGTTTGTTTAGACTTAGAGTTTCAGAGATTTCAGTGTGGGGTCAGCTGGACCATTGCTTTGATGGCTGTAGAAAGGCAGCATGTTGTGGTGGGAGCATGCATGGTGAAGGAGGCACAATCAGCTCACAGCTGGAACAAAAAGACAAGGAAAAAGCAGTGTTTTATACCCCCCACCCCAAAGACATACCCTAAGTGACTGGAAGGTTTACTACTAGTCTCCATTTCTTGAGTGCCCTCGCATCTCAATAGTGCCATGGGCTTAAGGCCAAACCTTTTATCTGTGTGACTTTGGGAGACACTTAACCAAATCATAGCTGAAACTCCAAAATCTTCCTTTTTATTCTCAGAAAAACATAGTAAAAAATATTTCTGGATCTTAGAAAAAGATTGTGGGAAAAAACTTTATTACTTAAAGTATGTTCACAAGAATGTGCTGGACAACAGGTCCAAGAAATGCACTTTAGGATTTTTACAGTTAAGAAAATAATATACTGGTACCAACACCTTTAACTATATAAGTTATATAAGTATATATATAAGTATAAGAACCAACATGATAATTTTAATGATATTGAAGAAAGGCCTAAGTCTTTAGGTGGTTTGGGGAGGTAGGTTATACTGTGGGTGTTTGTTGGCCCATATCTTGTGGCTCAGAGCTTGTCTTATTTGACTTGTCAGATTTTGTCTGAACTATTCTCTTGTGGCAACATGCATACTGTACTACAGAGAACCAAGACTATTTAGACCCAAGGCAGAGCATTCAGTCTGTGCACAGGGGAACTGTTACATAGCTTTTAAGTGATTTCTTTTACAATGAACCGTCTTCAAAAATGGGTATTATTCTCGGGCTCTGATAAATTTGCTAGCTGTTTGGCTCTTGATTCTCATTAGAGAAAAACAGAGATAAGGTGTGAAACTTAAGACCTGAAAACATTATTCTGTGCAGGAATTCTTGTGACTGGTTTTATTAACATTATGTTATAGATAGCATTTTATACAGCCCAGGCTATAGCTCAAATTCCTGATCCTCCTTACTCTGCCTCCCAAGGACTAGGCTCACAAACATGTGCCGTCACACCTGGTCACATTATTGATTTTAAATGTTTGTACCTCTTTACTGGGATAGTTCACCATTAGACATGTGCTAGACACGTGCCCCACATATGGTTGTAGAGAAAGATGGAGGATGATATTCTACCTATGAGATGACATTGCTTATTCCTTTCCATTTTTTCTATCTTTCTTCCTTGGCCAAGTAATCCTTATCTTGAAAATAATTAAGATAAAATGCCTCTGACAAATGAAATCAATATAGAGTCCTGTTTCTTGGCAGCTTTTGTGGACATAGCTAAGGTTTTCAGAGGCCTTTAAAAACCATGGCAACAAATGCCTCCGAAGGGTAATCAAAGGCTCCAAATGGTTTTAATCGCTGGTGTTTTTATGTTACCACTTGGAGCATTCTTCTTCACTTTTTTGTTCACCTGATTGAAATTAAATTTCCAATTTCCCTACTAAGTGGTTCTCTTCTGGTCATGGCATTGACTATTTCCATTAAAGTAGTAGCTTGTGCCCATGTATAGTGTTTAAGCCCATCAACAATCCATTAGAAAGCCCCATTTATGAGTGGCAATAATTTTCCACAAAAATTATAGACAAACTTTAATGGGTACATATTCAAAGGGCATTAACCAGCCCTCAAAATTGTTGCCTACATTGCCCTTACTAGGTGTCTCATGATGGTCTCTAGGCTTAATCCTCCCTAAATTTCCCTTTCTTTGTAGAAAACTACTGTTGACATCTTTATACCCTTTTAAAATGAAAGGCCTGTTCTCTGTCACCCACTCATCCAGAGGAAAGTTTATTCTGAAAAAGCAGGCAGACCATTTCTGGGCCATATCCTGTACTATTGCAGTACCAAGCCTGCAGACTACACTGATATTTTCTTGCCTCTATTTTATTTGAGGGAGAAATATCATACGCAAGAAATATCTGTTTCATAAATCTGTGGTCAGCTCTGTGGAACTTTTTCCTTCTCTCATATTAATCCTGCAACATATATGAGTTAGCAAACAGATCTGATTTAGCCAAAGGCAGAAGATACTCACTGCTGGAGGAAAGGAAAGCAGAGAGAGGGAGGGAGAGAGAGAGAGAGAGAGAGAGAGAGAGAGAGAGAGAGAGAAAAGAACGACTGTTTTCCCCCCAGGTCCATCTTCCCTCAGACAAAATGAAAGATTTTGTTTTTATTTCCTAAGAAATAAAAAAGCAAGAAATATATTTTAATTATTAAATTACAACCTCTCTCTGTGAAAGGCACTTACTTTCTTTATTTGCTTTGAGGAACAAATGCATTTTAAATTTTATCCAAGTGAACATTATCCTGATCTGATGCAGTCAGCAGTTTTAAATCTTGTACTTGGAGATAAAAAGTGAATGAGATGGAATGGAATCTAATTATTTAAGAATGTATATATGAATAACTGGGTTACGTTTATAAATATAATCTATGTGGTTGAAATGTAAATGCAATAATTTAAAATGTGGCTAGACCCTTTTATGATATTTCACTAAGTGATGTACAAAATATTCTCCTTATATGCCATAAAAGATAAATTATAGTTTGTAAGATGATCAAATTCATAGTTATTTGTTCCTTTGATACTTTGGAGATACCAATAAGGGAATACATTTTAAAATGATTATTCTTTGCTATTCCTATCAGCCAATGCTATGTGATGCAATAAAATCACCGTGGAGATGGTCTTACTCTGATTTCCAACACACACACACACACACACACACACACACACACACACCACTGTTTGTGATCTCTGAGCAGTCATAGATTAGTCTCGCCCCCATTGTCTCTGTTGCAATTTTTTCTTATTATTCCTTTCTCCCCTTTTAGCACATACCTGTGAACATCTCCCTTCTAACATTTCTCAAATCCTCTTTCCCCAAAAGGACTAACTTGTTGAGTAAAGAATTTATATTTTTCTGTTGCTTTCATGCAAATATATTTATTAAGTGGCATTTTATAGTAGCACCATGAGAAATCCTAAGATGCATTATTCACAGTCCAATGGAAGACTTAGTTGGTCATAGATGGAAGATTCTGATAAGTCATACAATTTAAACTTAGCACTAGAAGAGATGCCCCCAGAGCCTTGGAAATGGAGAAGAGGCTCTTACAGAAAGAAAGGTTAGGAGTTGGGAGTTGGAGCTGAGAACACTGCTCTAGAATAAACTAACAGATGCTATGGAAGAGATAGTGGTATATGTCTCAACTAGTATCTGTCCAAAGCATTTCAAAGACATCAATTTTACTGTAAATGTTTTAGAACTGGTTGTTAGTCATTATTTTCTCAGCCCTGCATTGTCTGTGTAGTGCAGCATTAGACAGTATTTTAGAACAATGCATGCTCTGAAACGACTCATTACATATTTTTTCCTTTTTTAATTATTATTATGAATAAAGAAGTCACACTTTCTATCCTTGTATATCCTTATTCAAGGTCCCTTCCCGCCTCCCACCACATCAGGTCATTCTCTCTTCTCCACAACTCCCCATCCCCTCCTTGGGCAGGCAGCAGACAGTCCCATGGTCCCACTGACCCAATATTGCTTAGTTCAGTCTCCAGTCCTGGCAGATGTAGTTTTCTCCCCACTCCCTCAACAGTGAGTCGGGGTTCCTCTAGGGAGAGTGGGATCTAAGGAGTCAGTCCAGGGTGTTTCTGATCCCAAGCTGTTCAGTGGTTGTGGTTTGCAGCTTGGGCATGCTTTGCTTTTTTCTTGTTTGTTTGTTTAGAGTCCACTAATGAGTGAGTACAACCCCTGCTTGTCTTTCTGAGTTTGTGATACCTCACTCAGGAGGATATTCTCCAAATCCATCTATTTGCCTACAAATTTTAGGATATCATTTTTTTTCTTACTGCTGCATAGTACTCCATTGTGTAGATGTACCACAGTTTGTTAATCAATCCATTCTTCAGTTGAGGGGCATCTAGGTTGTTTCCAGTTCTTGTTATTATGAATAATGCTGCTATGAACATAGTTGAGCTAATGCCTTTGTAGTATGACTGTGCATCTTTAGGGTATACACCCAGAAGTGGTATTGCTGGGTCCTTGGGAAGATTGATTTTTGAACACATTTTAGCTGTACCTCTTTCCATTGTCATGAGCAAGAAGTCTCTGATGTATCCAGAGGTTGACAGATGTTTTCTCTCCAAGTGTGCAATATACCATTCAACTTACTTTTAAAGTTCAACATGGGAATAACATAATAAAATATTAAGTTACTTCTGTAGTAATATGTACTGTAGTGATGTAGAGATAAAAGTGTTATGTTTTACTATAATGTAGAGAAAACAGTTGACTCTAAGTAAAGGTTTATTTAGGTAACTATAGCTTAGTCTGTGATTTTATGTGAATATTATGTTTATAATATTATTTTTTCTTAGTTTTAATTCTATGAGATATTTATGAAGGGTATTTAAGAATTTACTTTTTATTATTTTAAAATTATGAGTGGTGTGTGTGTGTGTGCCTGCATGTGAGTGTAGATGCCCACAGAAGCCACCAAATGACTTTGGATCTCCTGGAGCTGGAGTGATTCTGGGCCACCCAATGTAGGTACTGGGTCTCAATACATGCTCTTTACCACTGAGCCCTCCTTCTAGCCTCAATGGTGTTTTGAACACCACTTCCATTGCTTACCCTTTGCTGGGTTTCCATTTATCCACATCATTGTCTGGTTTCATGTGTCAATTTGACAAAAGCTAGAGTCATCAGAGAGGAAGAAGCCTCAGTTGAGGAAATGCTTCCATGAGATCCAGCTGTAAGGCACTTTCTCATTTAGTGATCAATTGGGGAGGGTTCAGACCATTGTGGGTGGTGCCATTCCTGGGCTTCTGGTCCAGGGTTTTATAAGAAAATAGATTGAGCAAGGCATGGGAAGCAAGCCAGGAAGCAGCATCCTCTATGGCTTCTGCATCAGCTCCTGCCTCCAGGTTCCAGCCTTGCTTGAGTTCCCATTCTGACTTTCTGTAATGATGGACTATGATCTGGGAATATAACCCAAACAATCCCTTTCCTTCCCAACCTGGTTTTTGTTCATGGTGTTGCATCACAGCTATAAAATCTCTGACTAAGACAGTCACTAATGTAACTTATGAATGAACTCCAATAACCCATTTCAGTCTCACTTCTTTCTTTGAGATAATATAACTTTTATTCTGACGGCAGTTGGAAAAAGGGTGTGACACTTACCTTGAAAAGAGCTATTCATATTGACTTTCGTGCATCAGCCAATGTAGCTGCCCCCTCCTCTCTTTTTTCCTCCTCCTCCCCCCTTTCTCCTCCTTCCTTGTATCATAAATTCCAATTGGTCTTGATAATGAAAAAACAAAGCTAGATATTGGGATAAACGCTGAAAAATCAGAGAGACAAGGGAGCCAGCCACAGCCACTTTTTACCTGGCCAACTCCTCACTTCCCAGCAGGAAAGTTGCATAGGTCCTGTCTCCTCCTGCCCAGCCATATCACTTCTCGTCTCCACCTCCTTAGTGCTGGGATTAAAGGTGTGTGCCACCACTGCCTGGCGTCTATGGTTAACTAGTGGCTAGCCCTGCCCTCTGATCTTCAAGCTTTGTTAGAGCACGAACAAAATATCACCACACCTTCCTCCTCCTCCCCCTCTCCTCATTATACTCCTCTACTGAAAGTAAATATAAGTAAATGCTAGGTGCTATTGTCTCAGAACTTTCCTCTTAACTGATCGCCTGGGGTTACATCAAAAGCTCCAGGGAATCTGAGCTCAGTGCTGGAGACTCCTGATTACTCCAAGGTCTCACCAGTGGTGTGCCTAGAGATATGAAGGCATCTTCTTCACACTAATGTGCCCTTAAAATGGACTGCCTTTTCTAAGAGCAGAAAGGAAGCATTTTGTTGCATTAATACAAGTTTGTGGAGTATCTTTGTAATTTTCTTCTTAGAGACATTGAATTTCCTTCCATGATTCCCACAATGCCAAGCCTCTTTCACTAAGTTAATTGTAGTTCCGGAGGCCATGAGGGCTTTGTTAAATGTCTTTTATTTTCAGAGGAGATCTTTAAAAATAAGAATGATAATAGCAACTCTATAGTGAGTTCCTTTGCGCTTGTGCTTTGCCTCTGGTGAAATATGTGGAAGAAAAAAAAAGGAAACTGAAATAAAAAAGATGAGTGGAACAGGAAGAGCTGGGGAGGCCGGAGAAGAGTCACGGAGGAGGTGGGTGGTGTGGCCAGACCCTCACCTTACAGAAATGAACTCGGCTTTTCAGTAGCAGGGACACAGTGACTAGGAGAGAGAATAGAAGATTTCTAGTAGACAGGGTTTAGTGACAGGCTGGAGATGTTTCTGGGGTATTGAGTGCAGAGGCTGATGCTGATTTTTAACTGTGAATCATGTGAGGGCATCTCAGCAGGTAAGGGCTAATAACCCTGACAGTAGAGTCTGGTGGTCGGACGAGAGAACTAGCTCCTGAAAATCGTCCTCTGACTTCCGAACACCTGAACACTCACATGCACATGATAGATAGATAGATAGATAGATATTCAAAAATTAATTGATCTATTTGAACAGTGAGCTTTAGGGCAGTAGTTATGGGTTTAATGACAAAGGGAACAGGATCTGAAACTGGTTCTGGTTCTTTCACTGCACCTCTTCATCATTTCTGTCCACTTTGGGTAATTCATTTGTGAAATAATAAGACAGATGTCTTGATTTCAATGGCTTCCCTTTACCTCCAAGGAGTTCAGCTTTATATTGTAAGGGGAGGTGGGACCCAGTCACACTCAGTGTGGTGCTGTCTTTTTTGTGACTTTGTCTGAGAGTGTAACAGAGTTAGAGGTCACTTATTTATAGGTAGTGTTATGAAGTCATCTAAATTCTTAGTAAAGTATTTGAAATGCAAGGGCTAGGAATTAAATACTGAATCACCTGCTGAGATGTTGCAGGTTAGTATAACTATAATTTTTCCATGTAAAATAATTTTCATACTATATTTTTATTGACTATATTTTTAAAACTGTGACAAATATGATCTCAATTAAAATGCAAAAAGACTGTGTGTACTATTTTGTATATCATAAGTCATAAAAATTACAAAAATCAGGAAAAGAAAGTAAAAAAGAAATTAATGCATATGACTCTGCATAAAGCTTTGCTTAGATGAATGCTTCTCTAACCTGACCCACAGACCTTTTTATAGCTGCTCATCAGATTTAATTCATAACTGAAATAATGACAATTTTGAAGGAAGAAACAAACCTCCACCAAGTCCTGGAGAAACAAATCAATCTAACCTGCCACTTCTGAGCAAGTGACTCAGTCTTCAATTCCTGCCTCTTACAGGCCTGGGGTGTAGCAAGAGCTCCCTTTCCAGGGTGCTAGGGCCTTGGGGCTGGGTATGGCCTCAGCCTTGCTTCTGTTTCTGCCACCGTGGCAACTTCATTTGCCATCAGATGGGAAGCAGGGTTGGCCACAGCTGTGAAGAGTCATAGACTGTGATGTTTTACCAGCTGGCCAATATCAGTGGAGGACTCTGTTCTTTCTCTGGACAGGGTTACATCCCTGGATCAACTGTGTACTCTTAGGGGGTAAGGTCACTCCTGTGGGAGCATTATAAGCCAGTTAAACTCTCCATAGAACCCTTTCCTGAGCTCTGTGACACCTATTGTTATAAACTTCCATTTCCTCAGATGTCAATGCCATAAGGGTCCCAACTTTGCTAACCAGAAGTCATTTGATCCTATACATCACTCTTAAGATCTAACATCACAGTTGGCTAACTGTCTCCATTTGCTTTGGCTGTCTACCTTCATCATTGGTTCTTTTACAAATTTTAATTACCATGAAAGCAAAATTATGTATTTCAAGAATATATCCCAAATATATCTGTATTTGATGTACAGATGCATAATGAAATAGTTACTGCATCCAAACATCTTCCATGTCAGTTTTCTGTACATGGTAATGTACTCTTGACATTTCCAGGGTTCAGCCCTGTGTCCCCAACTACCTACTGTCTCATCTACAGGATTACTACCCTATAGAAAGGTGACTCACTACTTACTAGCCAATATCTTCCACTGATCTGTTTTCCTTGCCATTGAAATTGTATTTGGATTTGGAATATTATTCACATTTTAAAAAGGAGAGTCTGTCATTGTAATAGGCTGAGTAAACTTTGAGGCCATTGTTCTAAGTGACATAAGAACAATGCCTTTTGCTTCTTACAAAACAGTGCCTGAAAACTAGCTACCAAGCTGAAAGACATGTTTTTAAAACGTTTTAATTACATTTATTTTTTTACTTACCTATTTATTTATATGTATGTGTGAGTGAGCATACATGTGCACACACAACATGGCATGCTACAAATGTTAAAGAATGAGTTGTGTGAGTTAGCTAAGTCCTGGGGATCGAACATGGATCTTTAGCTATGATAGCAAACACTGCTGTCCTGTGCTGCCAGCCCTCGATGAGAGTTTTCATGAACTTGGATTTCTACCTTTTCCTTATGGTTTTTGCCTGAAGATTATTTGGTTTAATCAGAGAGAGACAATATGCCTTTGAGACTGTTTAGAATATCCAGGACATGGTTTCTGGCTGATGCAGAGGTCTTAGAAAACATCATGAATGAGCTTTCTTTTTTGCAAGCCTGTGTTAACTTTTCCTCATGTCAAATACTCTTAAATAACAATAAAATTGTCTAACTTGCATAGTATAGAATATGGAGCTGGTGATTTTTAAAATTTAAATTTCTTTTATGACCATATTGTTGAAATATACTTTGTCCTGTGGCAGGAAGGGTTATTTCAGTTTGCCACATTTCTCCTAATAAAAGTTAAGAATGCAACCCACTCTTTCCATAGAAAGTGGGTTCTTCTTAGATGTGAACTTGGAATTTTTAGTAAATTTTTTAAAATGAAAGAAAACCAAACACAATACCTTTTAGAATGGCTACTTCAAAGTAGAGTTTGAAGTTGGGCCAGATCATTAATTAGTAGAAAGGGAGAAGATTACAAAGAGTAATTACACCACATTTCATGTCTTGAGATATATTCTGTTAAATACAACTTTTTATGTGTATTTTAAAATACAATTTTCCTCATGTGTTAGTAATGAGGAAACTTCAGGTAGCAGGAATCAGAAATAGATTTTTCAAGCTTTTTCTGCCTTGAAGCTGGGCTCAGTTGTTTGGGGTTTCTCTGTTGTCCTCTCACTTTTTTTTAAGATAAAAAAAATTAGAATGTAATTGCACCCTCTATAACTGTCTTCTCTCCAACTATTTTCAAGCCCCTTCTAACCCTTTCCATGTCTCACACTGATGACTTCTTTTTCTTTGCTTATTATTGTCTCTCTCACACACACAAGTGAATAAATCAATAAATGCAATCTGCTGATCCATTTAAAATAATTTTTAGTATATGTGATTTCAGGGTTGACCATTTTAGTATTGGGTAATCAGTTAGGGCATCATATTTTGGGAAGACTAACTTATACCTTCTCATTAGTTGCTCTAGGTTCTTTTTTTTTGGGGGGGGGAAGTTCTAGGGTTGAGGCATCATGATATTTTCCTCTTCCCCATTTACACATCTACTGGTATTTTTTGGGTCTTATTTATACAGTCATATTAGTAAGGTATCATGGGTGTAGCCTGCCTGTCATTTCTAGGAGACACAATCTTACAGCAGGCCTTCTGGTCCTCTGAATCTTACAGTCTTTTTGCCCTAGCTTCCTTGATGCTTCCTGTGCCCTAGATATAGGAGTGGTATTGTAGATGAATCATAAGGTGGCTACCCATTGACATATGGGTGATATAATGCAGTTGATATATGCTATTTAGCCATTTATATCTTTCTGTAATCCTCTCCATTTTCTGCAAAGAGAAGTTTTCTCAGTGAGGGATGAGAGCAACACTTACCTGTGAATGGAAGGGTAAGCTTTAGAATGTCATTGGGAATTATGCTGATATAATAAAGTGTTAGTAGTAGGTTCTCCTCTAGGATCTATAACTTCACTAGCCCTGGATAGTTGAGAAATGGCAATGCTTTCCCAAGTGTTGTGATGAGGGTCATCTGAGATGATCTGAGATGATCTGAGATGATGTCCTTAGGAAGAAGTGTGACCACACTGTTTGGTATCTGTCTGGATGCCCAGGAAGGTTTGTTTCAATGATTCTTCTGCTTTTGCTGAATGACCATCAGGTATTTATGTTGCTTTTTGCAGGGCTATATGGTAACTGTAACATGCCTCATAGAAATTATCCCCAGTCTTGAGGGCTATGAAATACATAGGATGAATCATGCTACCTAGGATGAAATTTACCATGGAAATCACTACATGGTTCTTCATGCATCCTGTAACTGTTCAATGACTGTAAGATGAACAAAAACTTTGTACTTATTTATCACATCTGTTATTTCTTCTTCTTTACTCCTGAAATTAAATGTGGAATTGAAATATTTTTACTAAAAAAGAAGTCTTTTTGCAAGAACATGGGGAAATCATATGATCGTGATAAGTGACATAAAAAGCAAAATGGCCATCATGGGAACTAACATTGATTTATTCCTTCTAGTAAGAAGAAATTATTGAGGTTGGTAAAGTCAATTAGCTGATATATTTTTCTGCCCTCCCTCCTCTCCCTTTCTCTCCCTCCCCCCCCCGTAGTTTCCAGCCTGGCCTTTCTGGCCTAGCCCTGAGATTATGACTCACAGATACGCAGACCCACAATCCAACAGAAACACACAGACACTTATATTAATTTTATGCTGATTGACCTAGAGCCCAGGTATATGGCTAGCTAGCTCTTGCTCTTAAACTAACCCATGATCCTTATCTTGTTTAGCCATGTGGCTTGGTACCTTTTTCAGAGCAGCATAGTTTTGCTTTGCATCTGCTGGCTTCTCTAGCCACTCTGTGGCATCTCTACTCTGCTCCTCCTGTTCCCAGAGTTCCCTGCTCACACTTTCTGTCTGCCTTTGGCCAATCAGTATTTTTATTAAACCAGTAGGCAGGACAATTATTTACAAAGCAACAGCGTAATACCACTATCTCTCTCTCTCTCTCTCTCTCTCTCTCTCTCTCTCTCTCTCTCTCTCTCTCTCTCTCCCTCTCTCTCCCTGTCTTTCTTTCTTTCTGAGACAGGATTTCTCTATGTAGCTCTGGCCAGGCTGGTCTCAAACTCAGAGATCAACCTGCCTTTGCCTTCTGAGTGCTGGAATTAAAGGCATGCATGGTCACCACCCCTCAATTAGCTAACATTTCTAAGGATGATAGACAAACTATTTGTTTCCTCATTGTTGATAAGAATTGAATCAAAATTTAAAAATCAGCAATGTCTGAATTCATGCTACAGATGTGGTAAGGAAGGTGCTATTTGTGAAATCTTAAACCCCTGACGTTTCTGTCCTTGATTTTCACCAGAATGTTTAGGCAGCATTTTGCCTATAAAACAACTTGCAGAAACTCCCAAAGACAGGTGAAATTCTTAGTATTTAGTGAATCAGGAGTCCATTAAAAAATGTGATCCAACAGTTTGAAGGACCTTTATATTCTGCATCACATTTGATCTCAAGTAACAAATTTATCCATTCTTCATAAAGCATTATTTTGACCCTGAGCTGGAACATGATTACCCTTGACTCTGAGGGACCAGGACATTCAGAAGAACCCTGCCCAAGGTCTCTGTGTATTTATCCTGTCTGTCAGAATGCAAGAACATTTTCTATTCCTTGCCTCTCAAGACGGGAACATTTTGAAATTCTTTTACCACTTCCGGACACCAGGGGTTTGTCTTTAAAGAAGCTGAAATGGTAAGACAACTTGGAGAACTTTCTGGAAGCAAACAGTATGAAGGAGAAGAGCCAAGTTGTTAGAAGAATGCTGTCTGCCTTTTAATTAATCACCCCAATTGTTAAACTGTCCTATTTTTTGATTCTTATCCCCATAATTTTCTTTATTTTTTACCCCCACAGCCACCTACACCTCTTGAAATCAAAGTTCTTGAGGCAAGGTGATTAAAGCCCAGTGCTGGACATCACAAGTGTAGGGAAAGCAATTTCAGAAAGTTCTCTCTGGGGCTGCATAATAGCAGTAACTTGTGTGTAGAGCTAGGAGAGGCATTGATGGAAGCGGCTCATTGTCTGTGGGGTATTGTGGTGAGGTGATGGTCCCCTATCCCCTCATGCTTGCCTTTATCACAGCTGTTGGCTTGATTTTATGCCAGGTGCTTGAAACAGCTGTGTTTGCAGATGGACCAAAGGGACTGAATACAATGGTATCATGTCAACATTTTCAGTAGATTGAGGTCTTGTGAGGACAGAACAAATTCCTTCTGACTTCATTTTCATGGAGAAAAGGAAACTTTCCAGGGCTGTTGTCTTTCCTAGAATTCCTTGTTTAAAAACATCTATTGGGGATACAATGGGATATTAGTAATACTTTCTGGTTCAGATAAAAAATAAAAGCAAAATGACATTTGGAAGTGGGTGTTGTCTCTGATAAGATTAATTAGAAATGACTAGTATAAAAATAGACTTTGGAATACATGATTAAGGCACCCTGTTTTGTTTGTTTGTTTGTTTTGAGTTTTTGTTCATGGTACTACATGCAGATGTGGTTATGAAATAGTTTAGATCAGGGCCCACTGAGTGTCCTCACTGGACTTTTAGGAATGTGTTTACTGAGACAGCCAAATTTTATTTCATTTGGTTTGGCTCATTGCACTGGCTGTGAATCAGAAAGTATTCATTTTAATATCCGAGTGGAAATTTATTTACAAACATGCTGCTGCAATTATTTTCTCAGAGGGCATAAAGTTTTTTTTTGTTTAATTTCCTCAAAAATTTGCTTTCTAGTTTTTCCTTTCATCCATACTTTGTACTAGAATATGTTGAAGAGGTTTTCTAGAACTAAAAAGAAAAATATTCAAGCCCTAATCCAAAGATAAATGTAATATCTTTCATGTGGTTTAACTTTCATGTTTGATGAGATATAACTGAGTGTTAAAAATCACAGTCTGGAGATGATTATATTGCTGATTCTCAAATGCTTTTAAGATATAGTGATTTATTAAACTGTTATGTTATTATTGTCTGCAATAATTTAAGTCTTCTGAGTCAGTATTGAGTTTCTTCTACTTAGCCTACTATGACAATACTCTTCAAAATCAGAGACTCATGAATGACACAGGTCTGTATTTTAATGATGGTTCTACCATCTATCAGCCAAGAGACCTTGAATAAGTTAGCTCCCTGGAGTCTCAGCTTAGGACTCTCTAGCAACCCAACTCATTGTTTGTGATGTTGAGATATGACAAAGAGTTGAAGTCATCAAGCCCAGCTCCTAGTTTATGAGAAGCACATGGCTACAGAGACTGCCACGTGTGAGCAAATCAGAATCAATTTATAGTTTCCAATTGGTTCATTTTTTCTTCTTTCTCACGTACATGCTTATGATAACTCCAGGTTCATTTTTGTCAAACTCATAGAAAGGCATACAGAACAACATTGTTACTACTTGAACCAGATTCTATGTTGTCATCACTGTGTATCACTGTGAATGTGGCTATTTTAGGTATATCCTGCTCCCAGAGTCATTTTTAGCCTCTGGCGTCTGGCTTATCTTACTTAGCCTTATGTTTTCCTGATTCACATCATGTTGTAGTATGCATTAGAATTTCATTCCTTATAAAGGCTAAATGGTAACTCTGTTGCATCTTTGTTTATTTGTCAGTAGACCTTGAATCATTTCTGCTTTTTTGCTATTATGTGTTATGTTGCTTTTAGTGTGGATATGCCCATATGTGTTTGAATTCCAGCTTTCAATCACAGACGTATATGAATTTTTGATGTTGGAGGTTGAGCCTAGAACTCTGCTCTACTTTCATCTGCTGCTGTGATAAAAATGCTGACTCAAACCAATGCAGGGTAGGAAAGGGGTAACATCACTAAGAGAAGTCAGGGCAGAGACTCAGGTAGTAGTTTGAAGCAGAAACCATGGAGGAATGCTGTTTGCTGACTTGCTGAAAGGTCTGCTTAGCTAGCTTTCTTAGGACTCTTAGCCTAGGGGATGATGTTTCCCACAGTAGGCTGGGCCCTCTTATATCAATCAACAATCCAGACAATCCCTGATGCATGTGCCCACAAGCCAATATGATCTGGGCAATCTCTGAACCTCTAATCCCTCTGCTCATGGAGTACATTCTTAAAAGGGGGAAATCCTGGATATTTCACCTCCAGTTGCATTTGACTTGCTTTAGTACTTCATGTACAACTATTTGCTGGACAGCTGGTTGATGTCTTACTGAACTCTCTCTTGACATCTTTAGAATTGCTCTGCACCTTCTCTTCCCATCTGCCCTTCAGAATTACACCCTCCTGATTAACAGTAAGGACAATTAGTGCTCAGGACTTCCTGGAGCAAAGCAGGAGCCTTTCACTTCCTCCTCTCCCTCTTTTGGCTCCAGGTATTTGACAAGCTGTCTAAACCTTCTCTTCTTCTTTTGCTTCAAGTACTTTAATATGACTAAAAAGTGGTTAGTGCCTATTTTGATATGGATTTTTCTTGGGCATAATTATGAATAGTCCCAAGCCTTTATTATCTTTTTATGTCAGTCATTCCTACCTTCTCACTTTCACTTAAAATCCTTTTGAACTCTTACCACCCTATTCAATCCGTTGGCAGTCTTTTGTTTCTTCTGCTGGTGGCTCCAATATTACCACTGTTTGAAACTGGTTTTCAGTTTTGCCTGGCTTCTTTCAGAGAATTCCCTTCTTTTCTAACTAGTAACCAATGTGTGTGACACCACCAAGATGAAACTCCACTGAATGGTCAGGGGTCAACTTGAGATTTTCTCATTTTCTTTAGCATGTAAGGTAGGCAAATTATATCCAGATCTGACCTGTGCCTATCACCATTTTATGTAAGTCTTTTTTTCTTATCCCAATGTCCAATATCAGTTTCTTTTTCACGTACCTTTTGCATTTTTTAAATAAAAGACCATGCTATCAGATCGACAATGTTAATGCCTTGTTTTACTTTCTTATGCACAAGTATCCTGGGTCTCAGAACACACATTTGCCAGACAGCTGTTGAGAATCTTACTGTGATTGCCAGCAGGAAAATAGATACTGTTCTTGAATAAAGATCTTGTTAGATAAGTTTAACCTTCTGTTTTGAAGATTGCAGGGATGGATGAGTTCAGTCTCTCTTGTGAGGGAGACCTTGATTCAAAACCCATCTGTTTTGCTGGGTGGCTTTGAGCCCTTTAAAACCTTTATCACAAGCCTACAACTGTAAACTGTGGATTAATATAATTCCTTTTCCATAAAGTCACTGGGGGATTAAATAAAAAAATCCATGCTTTACACAGTACTTGGTACATCATGTTCAGTATGGAAACAGTTGGTTATCTTGGAAAAAATGATCAGATGAGCTTATGAAAGGGTGTCAGGGAGGAAACTGTAATGAACAAGTTAAGGAGAGGATGCTCTTTCCAGGATGCTGTTGTTCATGTCTGCCTGGTGCCTATTTTGTAGAGCAGAGCTCTGACAATTTATGTGCCCATGGATTTTATGGTTTTCTTAAACACCACAACCATGTCTTGACATATTTTCTATACTTTATCACTTGAAGAATAACAAATATGGTCTCTCTCACCATGATGATTTGGCTTTGTTTATTAAATCTCACAATGTTGTAAAAAGCTTATATATTCACTAATATTACTTCAGATGATGAATTTTGATTCTTTCTCAAGCCAGAAATGTACAATTTGACTCTGTTGTTCATGGTGAGCAATATTAGTAATCACTACTTTAGGTAACCACATGAGTGAAAGCCAGACCTTAGAGTTCTCTGTGTTATAAATCCAGAGTGCTTGGTAGGTCTGATGTGTTAAGCACACTCTTAAGTATAGTTGGTTGGTTTTTATCTTTTGAGAGGCCTGTCACCCAGCTTCCAAATAAATCATACATGGAGGCTTATTCTTAATTACAAATGCTTGGCCATAGTTTGGCTTGTTTCTAGGCAACTTTTCTTAACTTAAAACCATCCCATCTGCTTTGCATTTGAGCTCTTCTTTCCCTATTCCTGTGTTCCTTTCTTTGTTTCTTACTCTGTGGCTTGCTGTGTAGCTGGATGGCTGGTTCTTCTTCTCTGGCTGCTTTTTTTCTTTTCAGATTTCTCCTTCTATATATTCTCTCTGTCTGCCAGTCCTGCCTATCCTTTGTCCTGCCTTGTTATTGCCATTCATTTCTTTATTAGGCCATCAGATATTTTAGACAGACAAAGCAACACAGCTTGAGAGAGTTAAATGAATGCAACATTAACAAAATAACACACCTTAAAATAACATTCTATAACATTTAAGTTGTGATATTTAATGCATGATAGGTTTATTGGGATGTAACACTGTCATAAGTCATAGGATATCTGTATAGCCTTTACTAATGAATTAAAGCAGTTTTCTCTTGCTTCAATGTCTGCATGATCTAAATATGTCTAATACAAGTTTACATAGGCTTCAAAGCTGTATTTAACACTCTATAAATGAATACTGATGCTTAAAGAAATAAATCCAGATTTTATTTTTTATTTGGCAATATAAACTATTCTGGTACAACTCCTGGATGCTTCACATTCTAATAATCTCTTGTTAATTTTATGGAAAAGTTTGGTAAGGGTCTGTAATAAATAGAAGGTGGAGGTAGCTGGAGTTCATAGGTATTTCCTAAGTACAAGGATCAGTAAGATATAAAAGAATAAAATGATGTGAAGTAAATAGCAGTAACATGTTTCTTGAGGGCCAAGAAGTAAGAACACTTATTGTACAAGCCTAAGGACCTTAGTTCAATCCTCACAACCCATAAAAATCCAGATGAGGTGTCTGGCATCTGAAATACCAGCAGTCCTGTAGTGAGGTGGAGGGCATGTATTGGAGAGATTCTGTCTCAACAAAGCAGAAGGAGAGGAAGAATTTCTGAAAGTTGACCATCACATGGGTACTATTGTGTGCACACATGTATAATAGAAAATTAAATATTTTAAAAATGTTATTGAGGTTCTTCAGTGAGGCTTCTGGGCAAGATTAGCTACAACTGGCTTTTATTTGATATGTAGGCTTTAAACACTGTAGATTTTATTTACCTCCAAGAATTCACTTTGATTGACATGACTTAAAGCATGATGAGTGAGTAGGCTGAGTGCTCATTTGTGTTAACAGGTATTAGGTATTTCTTGCTCATTTTGTTCATCATGTTTGTGGTAGTTTGAATGAGAAATAACTTCTCTAGGCTCAGACATTTGAACACTTGAGCATTAGTCAGTGGCACTATTTGGGGAGGTGGCACAGTGTTGTTGGAGGAAGTACATCACTGGGGGAGGGCTTTAGGGGTTTATAGCCTCGGCCCACTTCCAGTTCATGTTCTCTGCTTCATGCTTCTGGTTGAAGATGGGATCTCTCAGCATCTTCTCCCAGCTCTCAGCTGCTATGTTTGCTCTCCTCTTGTGATATTATAGTCTCTCTCTCTGAAAATATAAGCCAAGATAAATCCCCTTTTCTATAAGTTGCTTTTGGTCATATCACTACAACAGAAAAAGTGACTAACATAGTGATTATTTTTTTTTTATAGAGCCCAAGCTGTCCCTTCCCAAGGACCTGAGTTGCACAGATTGGTTGGTGGAGAGATAACCAGAGCTTTAGTGTCTCAGCTAAAAGATGTAGTCACTGAGCCTGAGGATGTGGTCGGCACAGTAGGAAGATGAGGCAGGGGTGGTTTATTGCCTGCTAACCTTGTACCCATCCGTGGATTCAGACAAGCAATTAAAAGCCAGTGTGGCGAGCATGATGATAGGACAAAGTGAGCTTGGTTGTAGGAGCAGAGCTGCAGGGAGTCTGTTCCTAGAGTGGTGTACTTGAAATAGGAGTAGCAGCCATGAGCCATACTCCTGCGTGGACACTGGTGCATTGCCCTTAGTGAAGTAATTAACTCTAACCCATGTGCATGCAGGACACCCCAATTAAATGCAGAAGGGCACAATAAAAGAACATAAAAAGGGAAGACTTGGAAAAAAGAAGGATTTTGATGGATGGGGGAAAGGGTGAGAGAGGATAATGTGTATTCAGGAGTAGGGGACTTTGATCAATGAACATTTTATATATATATATATATATATATATATATATATATATATATATATAAAACTGTTGAGAAATAAATACATTTTAAATAAAAAAAATTGTTGTGAATAATGGAGTAAAAGAGAAAGAAATGAAGAAAGACACTCCAAGTCTGCCTTTCTCTTGCATATAGACTCTCTTCCACACACATCCACACCCCTTCCCTCTCTTTCTTACACACATATTTGTGTTTATTTTAAATAATTGGCTCTGCTTTGAAAACAGAATTAGAGTAGTGGATTTGATCTCTTTCTTGGTGTGTGTGAAACTGTGTGGTGGGGATATAGTGGGAGGGTCTGGTGAAGAAGGTGACTCCAGCTGTTCTCCGTGTGTGGCTTCCTGGTGGGCAGTTGGAAAGAGAGTGCAGATGCATGAAGACGGTCACTGTATCAGTTACTGTTCTGCTGCTATGACAAAATACTTGACAGAACTAGCTCAGCAGAGGACGGATTATCTTAGCTCACAGGTTCAAATGATCTTAATCCTTATTTGCAGGGCAGGCATGATGCAAAAAGCCTCCATCTGTGATGATGGCAGCATGAGGCAGGGCCTGTCACTGGTGTCTGACTGGGAAAGAGAGTGAGACACAGCCAGGTTTGGGTGTAACTGTCAAAGACCCACCCTATGATGACCTGCTTTCTTCAGCCAGGCCCCACCTTCTAAACAGCACCACAGACTAGAGGATTATGCATTCAAAAAAAAAAATCAGAGCTGAGGGGAGGGGCATATGAAATTCAAACCATAACTGTTAGTTCAACAGGTAATGCCAGTTCCAAAGAGTCTATGAGTCAATCCTGGATGGGTGAATGGATCTTGGGTGCCCTGACAGGCCTAAAGCCCCCCAAAGGAGATTTGGCCTGAGGTTGCTGCCAAAATGTCCCGAGGAAAAGGTTGACAAAAGGAAAAGTTCACAGTAGTAGATTTCTCTCCAGCTACTGTTTGTTTTAATTTTAGGTTTGTTTATCTTTCTTTTGAGTGTCTGGATATGGAAAGTTGTTTAGTTTCATAACCAACAAGTCTAGGCTTTCTGAGTGGTAGTAATAAAAAGGAAACAGCTGCTATGAAAGAATAAATGAGAGAAGAAAAATGTCAAGAGAAAGGAATTCTAGAGAAGCTAAAGAAAATGTCCCAGTGTGCAACGAGCCCCGTGTCTCTTGGGAACCAGGATTGCCTGGCAGTTCTGCCTGTAGATGTCATCTGTAACCTGTCACTACACTTCCCACTAAGCAAACTCTATATTCTTCCAGAAGATCTTTGTTCAATTTTTTTTTGGTATGTGTGTGATGATAACGGGTCCTAAGTTCTTGGAAATGCTAGACAAGTCCTTGACCATTGAGCAGCATCCCTAAGGCCTCACTTACTATTTTTGTGTGTGAAAAAAAAATAGTGTTTACTTTTCTAACCCTCCACCTAAGTATAACATTTTATATGTATCATTTTGAACTCTTTTCAGTCTTATCACAGGGTCACAGCTTCTTGTCTCTGCAGTTAAATTACTGTATGTTTCACACATATAATTGAGTTGGTTCTCAAAAAATTAATTATAGTTCAGTGCAATTTTTTCATAAATTAGTTTCAGAAGATCAAATAGGGTTCATAAAGGAGTTGGGGAAAGAAACACTTGCTTTAACATCAGGCACTTACAGTGTTATCAAGAGGATAAACAGTTTTGTTGCTTTTTATTTAATAACAGTTGAAGACTTAAAAAACAGTCATTGCTGGTAATTGGTTAGGACGGAATTATTTTGGCTGGAGATAGCAAACATGTACTACTTATCAGAGCCATTTCTAGTCAGCTTATTGATTAGATATCTTGGCTTATTTTGAGCTTTGTCTTAGAGTCCTGCATTGTGACCATAACACCCTGCCTTTTTTCTCATTCTTGTTGAGGAACAGAATCAACTGCACAAATTCTGTGCATTTTATCTTTTAGGCATGTTAGTTCAAGAACTCCCCCTGGTTTCATGAAGATAGACATCTATAGTGGATAGCCAATCCAAATAGAGAAGCAGCCAGTTGGTTTCTGACTCACTTCAGAATTGGCTTGCAAAAATACCTGACTATGAGAGAATGTGAGTCAACGTAGTATTTGGTTTAAGTAGCTATCAAATAGTTCTTCTGTGGCTTAATAATGTATACTTAGTTTTTTTTTTCAAACTAAAATATATCAATGTATTCTGTGTAAACCCCAGAGTAGGTAAAACATTAAAAAATCCTCTTAGGGCATCAGAATAATGAAGCATTTGCTTATAGTTTGCTGACTCTAAGCCCAGATCAACTTTGTTTCTCATTCTATACCTTTCTTAATTTTTTCTTATTAATAAAGACAATTAAAAAAATAACTGCTGTTCTTGGGCACAGTTGTACCGGCCTCAACTCCAGGCAGATCTCTGTGAGTTCAAGGCCAGGCTAGACTACATAGTGATAGTCTATTTAAAACAAAACCAAACACCAATCACTGTGCCTGGCCTTTTGGATGCAGGGTGAGCTCTCTTGCCAGAGCTTCAAACTTATAGCCTGGCTTACTGTCTTCACTGGTCTCTCTTATGAGATAGAAGAATGAAGATGTTAGTTTAATCTGAGGCTTATTTCCATGGCAGCTTTTGTAAAACCCATCTAAGATGGACTCTTGCAATTATTTTCAAGTCCCCACCCCATTTTGTTCTGGTTGGCTCTGGTTCTTATTTTTCAAAGGGGGCAAAGAGCCTGTGCTCACACTTTTTACTATCTTGCATTTTGCCCTTGGTGAAAAGGGCCATAAAGGCCTGAGTCATGCCTCTAAATTAGTATGTAGAAGATATTTTTGCTTTGTTTTGAGAATGGAAAACATGTCATTCCTTCAGTCCTTATTTCTAAATTCAGGACTTTCCCTACAAAACATTTGGCATTGTGTGTGGACTTCCCATGGGGGGGCAGCTAGTGAGAGGTAACTTGGTATAAAACCAATGGCTTATGTTGGGCCACTAAAGAGAGGTAAGGAAAGGTAACACCCGAGTGGACATTTTTGAGGAGTCTAACTGGGTAAAAAGGACATTGATGTAAGGTACAAGCTAACAGGTAGGGATGGGCTTACACATGCCCAAGGCCAATGAGAAGCATTTGATAGAGAGAAGCAATAAATGGAAGAAAGAGGATTCATAATTAGGTGACTTGATGAATCTGAGCATGGTCATTATCCCTTGGCATACACTGACTCATTTCTAAAGCCTTAGAATAATGGAGCGACAATGATACAGTTATATTTATGTGCCATTATATTTTCTAGCTTAGACAAGGAATGGCCAGCAGCTTTTTCAGCATCTCCTAGCCAGCACTTGACAGACTAACTTCTACCTAGCCTATTACTCTGAGTTGAAATTAGGTATTCTGAAATTCATTTGAATAGCTAAAGAATTAAAGATCCCTCATTTTCTCTTGGAAGTTCTGAAAAGTTTGATTTATGGCAGTTCTTCTGAATTGTTTTGCAAGTGGCCTGAGAAATCCCATAAAACACAAACCCAAACCAACTCCAAACTAAAACAAAGCTTACAGAGAGAAACTCTGACCTTGTGAATATATGTTGCTTATGACATTCACATTCAGAGTAAGGATACTGTTTAGTGGTAGAGCACTTACCTAGCATGTGTGAAGCCCTGGGCTCCATCTCCTACACCACAAACAACACTCACATTATATTGTCCAACACAGGTCATGTGAAGGGGAGAGGATTTGCCCAAACAACTCCCAAAGCAGTCATCTGAGGCATAAAGATAGCATAGCTTTTATTTGTTTATTTATTTATTTGTTTGTTTATTTATAAAATAAAGTCTTTTTTATCCATGTATCCCCTTGCTCCCCCTCCCTTTCCCCTCCCAGCTCCTCCTGGTCAACCTTCAGCCTCCCTCCTCATCCCCCTACCCGCTCCCCAGAAAGGGCAAAAAGTCCCAAGATAGACCAGCTCAACATCTACTCCAGGCAAGTCTGATTTCCTCATCCTATTATCAAGACTGGGTTAGGTGTTCCTCTGGAGGGAGTGGGCTCCAAAGCTTTTGTGCACATGTAAAAGACAGAGAAGGAAAGATTGGGTAGCAGCTTAATGAGGCCAAGCTGTGGCTATTAAACACACCTTCTAGAAGTTTCCATGTAGATGCTGACCTGTTAGGTTTCCTGAAATGATACTAATGTGATCTTCTTACTTTCATTAGGACATAATGACTACATGTGTCCAGCTACGAACCAATGCACAATCGACAAGAACAGGAGGAAGAGCTGCCAGGCCTGCCGGCTGCGCAAGTGTTACGAAGTGGGCATGATGAAAGGTGGTAAGTCCATCTGCCTGAGGTGCCCATGCCAGGGGGGCTGGATGCAGTCACCCCAGCGCTGTCTCTTTCCCATATTAGTACTTTTCCTCTATTTTTATTTTTGGGTTTGAAAAATAAAGTTTTCAAGGATGCGTATTATTTTCTTTTTAATTTGAAGTAAGTAGAACCAAGAATTCTGACATGGCACTTTGTGTTTTATATTTTCAAGGTAAATATTACATTTTAAATCAAAGGTGTGTGGGAGTTACTGAGTAAAAGAAGACTCTTCCATGACTTACCCTGGGAATGTGTTGCAGTCACTGTTGATAAAGCTAATGCTAAAAAATGAATATCAGGTGATGACCGTTCCTCCACTGAGACTCCCATTTGGGAGAGTGAAAGAGCTGCTGTGCCCCTTTTCATGTCACTTAAGGAATCTGTATTTCACTCAAAAGACATCATAGAAGCAGAGTCACCAGCCTTCCATAGACTTTGTGTCTGGTGTGATGCTGGAGTGGTTGGCAGGCTGCTGACTTCCAACAAATCCCCAAGTACTGAGCCTATGTGACATTGCTTTATCTTGTGGTGGCTGGTGTGTAGGTGCACACGCACATCTGAATCTTTGTGCATTCATTCTCCCAGCTTTCTTGAATGGGACTCTGAAGTCCATTTTCTTTGAGGTATTGTTAGATAATTCTACATGTGGTTATTTGAGAGGTTCCCTTGAGTTCTTCCTGTGGACCATAGGTTCTAGCCTTGGACAGTCTTCTCTGTAGTAACAGAGAACAAACAGGTATTGGAAGATTGAAGTCGAGTCCCAGATGCACTAAGGTGTCTCCACAGTGGCACATGGAGAAGAAGCCATGTGGATTATCCTGAGGAGAATCTTCTAGAAGCAAATGAGGCTTAGGAGGACCTAAAGTTATTGAACAAGGCAGGTACATAAGCATAAGTCAGAGGACAACTTCAAATGTTGTTTGTCAGGGACTAGCCTCTCGTCATTTTTTTCCAAGACAGGGTCTCTCACTGGCCTAGAATTGTTTAAGTAGGCTACGTTAGCTAGTAACTAAACCCAGGCCTCTGCCTCTCTCCATTTCACCATTAATGGGTGTAGCATTAATAGTTACTTTGTTTCAACAGCTGGCACATGCCTTTAATCCCAGCACTCAGGAGGCAGAGGCAGGTGGATCTCTGTAAGTGTGAGGTCAGCCTGGTCTACAGAGAATATCTAGGGCTGCACAGAGAAACCCTGCCTCAGAAAAAAGCTTCTTTGTCTCACTGCTGTATAAAATACCTGGACAAAAGCAACTTAAGGGAGATCCGGTTGATTCTTGCCCCACCATTGAGGGTAGAGTCTATCATGGTTTAGAAGTCATGACATCATATGCTTGAGGTGGCTGGTCATAATGCAGTCCCAGTCAGGAGGCAGAATATGATGAATGCCCTCAATCAGCTCGTTTTTTTTTTTTTTTTCTTTTTATGAAGTCTAGGATCTTAGTCCCTGGTGTGATATTACCCCACAGTCAGGGTGAGTCTTCCCATCTCAGTTAACCCAGTGTAGAAACTCTCTAACAGACGCACATAAAGATTTGTCTCCTTGCTTATTCTAGGCCTGTCACACTGTCAGTCAATATTAGCCATCACACTGGCATCCCAAGCACTCATGACCATATCCAGCTTTTTTCAAGTGTGTCCTGGGGATCAAGCTCAGGACCCAAGGCTTACCAGAGAAGCTCATTGCCCTCTGAGCTAGCTCCCCAGCACAGAGGAAAGCTAATTTTTAATACCAGGACAAAGAGGGAAGAAGAGAAAACCAGGAATGTCAATCAAGACAAGGGCATACTTGACCACCATACAGCTTACTATGAAAAATGCCTTCATTCTGTGGCCAGGATGACACTCTGAACACAGCATTTGGGATAGTCTCTTAATTACTGAAATGTTGAATTTATGCTTTGTGTGAGATATGACTATATGTCTTAAATTCCTGAAAAAGCAACTTGAATTCAGAGGGTAATTAATTCTAAGAATTGAGCAGTCACATTCAGAAAATGACACCTTGAATCATAAATGGACTCAATATTTAGGAATTCAATTTTCTTTGTGCTGTTGGAAAATTAGTCAGGCTTAATTAAACTCACAAAAAGCTTCCTACATTAAATACTTGATAAGTGACAAGAATATGACAGGAAGCGACAGGAAAGAACATTTCAGATAGTAATAGTCCAAGTTTCTCCTTCCTTAACTGCAGATAGCTTGAACTGGGGATTCATTCACCCTGAAAGGTGAAAGAATCACTCTGAATATGTCCAGAGCATTTTGAAAAATGTGATGGCACTTATACATTGACCCTTTTCTAAAATTATTTATTATTCAGACAGAGCCATCCTGCCTACATAAATCTAAATGATGCCACCTAATTTTCAGTCTTACAGAAATTCTAGTCTTTAAAGGCATAATGTAAGGCTTCTGTTTTCAAATAAAAATGTAGATAATTTGCCAGTGTTAGGCCAATCTATGTCAACACATACTTATGTGCATTTGTGACTGCAAAGTATATGTCTGTATTAGTGTTCTGGGATTGCTATAACAAAATGATACACACTGGATCTTTAAATGCCAAAAATTAACTTTTTCACCTTCCTATAAGCTGAAAGTCTAAGGTTCATATGGTAGAGAATATGATTTCTGGTGCAGGTCTCTCTCCCAGGCCTCAGGTATCTTTGTGTAACATTTTCTCTTCCCATATGTTAATTTTTCTTTTTCTAGAAGGACATCAGTCTTATGAAGTCAAGAGCCTAATCTTAATCTTCTGACTTCATTTAATCTTTTTAAAAACAATTTAAAAATTTTATTTTATTTTATGTGTGTGGGTACTTTGCTTGAATACATGTCTGTGCATCAGTTGCATGCCTAGAACCCATGCAGGTTGGAGAAAGGAATTTGATTATCTGGAATTGGAGTTACAGATGGTTGTGAATCTCCATGATGGTGGTGGTGGGAATTGTAGCTGGGTTCTCTGAAAGGGTAGTCAGTGCTCTTAACCTCTGAGTCATTCTCTCATTTAATCTCAATTATCTCCATAAAGGACCTGTTCCAATTATAATTTTGGATGCTGGAATTTCGATGCATGATTTTCCTTTAGGGGCTAGAATTTACTGCTTAGAGCCTGCTGTAAGGAAACACCCCAGATCAGATGGCTTAACAAGAGAAACCAGCCTTGTCCTGGTGCTGGAGGCTGGAAGCCTGTGGTCTGTTTGGCAGCTGTGGTTTCTCCTGGTGCCTCTCTCCTTGGCTTGCACCATGCCACTTCCCCCTTGTCCTCATATGACCTCCCTCTGCCCACACGCTCTCTTCCTCTTTTTGTAAGAACACCAGTTATTCCGGATTAGGGACTTATCCTTATGACCTTCTTTAACTTTAATTAGCTCTTCAAAGGCACTGTTTTCAATGACTACATTCTAAGGTCCTATGGGTTGGGACTTTAGAATATAAACTCGTCAGGCATATGATTCAATGTTTAGCCATGTCTTTTTAGGGTCTCCAATCAGGGTCTGTCTCCACACTGTGTATCTTCCTGGCTGTTTCTATTTATACACATATGCTTTGAGACCTGTTTTTATAGTAAAAACATAACCTGTGAGAACATCTCGCTTTAATGACCCATATAAAGTACCTTTTGTAAAGCAGTGTAATTTATTGCACATGACCTCTCCTATGATGAAGACTTAATTTACAGCTGGAAGTACAATTATAGCTAACTATAAAATTTGTAGTTGTAAAAACACCTATGGTTGAATAAACCTTTACAGCATTATCAAACAGGTTCACAATCATCCATTTTCTTAACCAGGTCAGATACCAATTGGGTATTGAATTGCTACATACATAGCAAGAAAGTGATTGAGTTTTAGAGTAGGGCTTGATACATTTATCAGAGATCTAATATCTAAGAGTGCATGATTTAGCTACACAGGGAGATGGCTTTTATTTGTTAGAATGCCCACTGTCCCAGGAACCTCATCGTGATTAGATTTGTTTTGAGAACTGTTTCCTAAAGATGCAACATTTGGGATATGCATTTGGGATGCTTTTCTACCTCAGTTCATGTGCTGAGCTCTCTGTCTGGCTTTTTTTCCCTCTTTGTCACTTAATGCCTCTTGTTCAGGAAGGTCTTCCCTGTTGCCTCAGGCTGGGTTCAATTCCAGTGTTCTTGCTTGTACAGCATAGCTCTTCTGGGAGAGTCAACGACTATTATTAGAGGCTTCTTGGTGTCTGTATTCCTCTATCATTCACAAATTCCAGGCTGGCATGTTTGGAGTTCTTTCTTTGCCCTGTTTAGCCCTAAAACAAGGCACACAGCAGATGTTTAACAAATTTTTAATGAATGGACTCAGTCTGTTTAAATAATTATCCGTTTAGGGCTTCTTATATGCAAGGTATTTTGAGTAAAGAGACTATGAATAAGACCCCAGTCTCTTCCAGCACCATCCTCACATACAAAGAGAGCATTTGCATTTAATAAAAATCCAGAAGACACATAGAGGCTTGACTGTGTTGGAGAATGGGTGGTTCAAATTACAAAGCATTACAATGGGGAATCAGAATATCATATAGCTGTTCCTGGATTTATCCAACCCAGCAGATCACCCAGGCCATTTGACTTCCAGGTATATATTATTTTCTGCATGTTTGAAGGTCTTGGTTAATGGAAAGGGGATGGTTTCAGATGTGAAACCCCAATCCAAATACTGGTTCCTCATCAGACTTGGTAGACAACTCTGTTTGAGTCCCTTTTATGAGCTATGCTGGTCTCAGCTGCAAGATGGGATAAACCATTTCTACTCAACCAGTTTGTCTTCAAGACCACAAATTACAACATATAAAAATACTTTACAAATTCAAAATCCTATACAAGGTGAGTGATTACATCTCTTCCAAAGAACTTTATCATCTGCCTGCTCTTGTTTGTTGCTGTGTTTTTTAGATTGGAGAAAGATATTGGCAGGTATACATGTCTACTAGGTTAGCATGTGAAATTCCTTCAGAGGATCAAAATCTTGCATAGGCATATATATCTAAAAAAATCTCTTTGATGTCTATGTTGCATACAGCTTCATGATGAATGAGCTTTGTGGTTTATCCTTTAATTTTCCCAGAGATTTACAGAGTCTTGTCACAAAAGACCCAAAGACATGATGATGACAACATCCTCATTTTGCAAATGAGGAAATTGCCACATTAATAGATGAGCAGAGTTTATTCACTATTCTGGTTAAGTTTCATCACACCTTGGGGTGAAATTTGAGATGGTAGAAGTGGTGAGCTAACGTTTAATATTTTTGATGATGGTATTGTTACCCAGGGTTCAAGATCATTCTAAAGTAATATATATATATACACACATATATATGTACATATATATGAGTTATTCTATTTTATTCATGAGATAAGTGGGAGCATGAGCTTTTTTGAGAGTTGTCAACTGATTGCTTTATAATGTCTATTATATTTTTATATCTGTAATATACATATGATCAAAAAAATCTCACTATGTTAAAGAGGCAAGAAAAGTTTTTAAAAATGTTTAGTTTTTATTTTTGGAGTATCTATTCATTATGAAAGAAGTCTACTTTTTTGTTTGTTTCCTTTAAAAATGTTTCTTCCTGTTGAACTTTTCACATATACAGTAAAATATGATCATATTTTTACTTTATTCTTCCTTCCAATCTTCCTATCCCTTATGTGACCTTTTCAACTTTATGGCTTTTTTGTTTGCTTTTTTGTTTTCTGACAACCCACTAAATAAAGTTAATTTTGTCCATTTATATGAGTGTATATACATATATATACATATATGTGGGAGGGGCACTGTATCCTATCAGTGGCCACATCCCTAAAGAAGAAAAAAATCCTCCCTCTTCAGCTATCAAATGCCAGGAGCTTCTCAATAAGGCGTGGGGCTTGGAGAGCATCTTCTTCTTCTTGACTGGCTTGACCGTGTATAGGTCTTGTGCATCTGCCATTTGCCCCACCTCCTCTTTTGTTTATAGGTTGTTTGGTTGGTCAATGTGTCTGTCTGTATACAATTTCCATGCTCTTATGATTATAATGCCCTTGAAGTATAATTTTTTTTTACCTTTATACTGTTTGCCCCATGACTCAAGAACATTGCTAGCTAGCACTTTCATCTTAAAACAACCCATTTCTTGTAATCTACTTGCCATGTGTCCCAGCCCGCAGCTCACCTGGATTCATTACATGATTCTTCTTCAGAGGTCAGATGGAGACTGACTAACTCCACCCTCCTTCTACCTGTCTGTCGTCTGATTCTCTACCCACTTCCACCTTGAAATATAATTTTAAATCAGCATGTTTCTCTAGCTTTGTTCTGTTTGTTTAAGACTGCTTTGGATATTTAGGACTTTTTGTTTGCATATAAACTTTAGAATTATTACATTTTCTGAAAACATCTTTGAAATTTTGATACAAATTAAATTAAATCTTTAAATCACTTTGGCTACTATGGACATTTTAATAATATAGATTATACCAATCCATGAACATGGAATATCTTTCAATTTACTGGCCCCTTTCTCAGTTTGTTTAATTAATATTTAGTTTTCAGTGCCTGGCTGTTTTACTTCCTTGGATAAACACATCATCTTTAATAGCTAATCTAGATGGAGTTGTTTTCTTGGATACACCATTGTTATTGCATAGAAACACTCTTGCATATTTTAGACAAGCTAGTCTTGAATTTACCATACAGCTCATGTCATTAGATTCTTGATCTTCTTTTCTCAGTCTCCTGAGTGCTGGGTTCACAGGTACATGTCACCACACCCAATTTATTATTGGAGTTTTGTATAATAATTTGGCATCCTAAGACAGTACTCAATTTGCTTATTCATTTAGGATTTTCTGCCTATAAAACAATGTAAATTATAAACAGGAATAATTTTACTTCTGGTGCTTTAATTTATTAAATTTATAAATTAAATAATAATAAATATAATAAATTAATTAATTAATTAATTTTTTTTTACTTAGTTGCTCTAGTTAGGGTTTGAAGCACTATGATAAATGAAAATGGCAAGAATCAGGATTCTTGCTTTGCTCCTAATCTTAAGTAAGGAATATTCAACTTTCTACTGTTGGATATATTTGTTGTGGTTATATCACATATGGCCTTTGGTATTTGGAGATACATTCCTTCACTATTAATTTTTTGAGAGTTTTTATTAGCAAAGGAAGCCAAGCTTGGTTAAGAGAAGTTTTTGTATTTATTGAAATAATTATGTATTATTTCCCCTTATTCTGTCACTGTCCTATGTGACATTTATAGGTTTAAGAAGTCTGAGGAGGATTGCTGTTAGTTCTCTAAATATCTGGAAGAATTGTTAGAGAACCTTTTAAGTCCTGAACTTATATTTGATAGAGGTCTTTTCCTATGTATTCACTCTTCTTACTTACCTCTGGTTCATCTTTTATGATCCAGTCTTGATGATTATATATGTCTAGGAATTTGTTAATTTATTATTATTCAGGTTTATCGATATATGTCCCCATCAACTGTCTCCTTTGTATTACTATGTATTATTTATAATTTTCCATCTTTATTTAAAATTTGTATTTAGTTGGGTCTTCTATTTTTCTTTGTCCATCTAATATTGTTTATCTTAAACATCAATTCTTGGCAGCCTTTGTTGACTACTCAAGTGAGGCCTTGCCTCCTTTGAGGAGTGGATGGAGACTGGAGTGTGGGGGGGGAGTGGGAGAAGGGGAGGGAGGGGGAACAGTAGTTGGTATGTAAAATGAAAAAACTCTTAAATAAAAAATGAATAACACTAAAAAAAATCAATTATTAGTTCTATTGATTTTTTTAACATTTTTTTTTTTCTAATCTCAACATTATTTTTGCTCTGGTCTTTATTGTTCCACTAATCTGGTTCTTAGTTCTTTATTATTTAGGTTTCTAAAGTGTAATGTTAAGCTGATTAAAAATTGCTTTTTTGGTACCCCATAACATTGCATGAGTTATAACAACAGTAAGTTTTTTTCTGCTCTCTTTAAAATTTTGACTCATTTAATATTTAGGAGTATTTGCCTAATTTTCAGGTTTTTGTGAATTTTTCAAAATCTCTACTGTCACTGATTATTATTTTTAAGATGTTGAGATTAGAAAGATAATTGGTGTGACTTCAGACTTGCTAAATTTGTTGGAACTTGTTTTGTGGCTTAGCAAGTCTCTCCTGCTTCTTGTGACGAATGTGCATTCTGCTGCTCTTAGAAAGACATTGTACATTTGTCTCTTTGGTACATTTTCTCTAAAATGCAACTCAAGCCTAAGCTTACTTCATTGATTTTTCTATTTGAATGATATACCCATTGCTCATAGTTGAATATTAAAGTGTCTTTTGTATTGTATCGGTGTTTTTTAAATACTGTTTGATGGTTGTTTTATGTATTTGGGTTCTTGTTTTTTGGTGTATATTTATTTACAGTTATTTCATTATCTTGATGAGTTGACCGTTTTGTCATAATAACTTTCTTTTCAGATTTTGACTTAGAGTTCAGCTTGTTCGAGATAGCTACCCTTACCTTCTCTTGGCTTCAGTTTTCATGCAAGGTCTACCCCTACTCTGTCAGTCTATTGCTGTATCTTCTAGGTGCAGTGAATCTTTTGCAGGTAGCATATAGTTGAACATTGGTTTTTGTTGTCCATTGTGCTATTACTGAGAAAATTACTTCTCTCAGGTCATTTCATCTGAAAATTTTATCCATTCACATTCTGAGAAGTAGAACTTACTAATGTTTTACTAAGTAGTAGAACTTAGCTAATTGTTTTTTGTTGATCCATTGTTACTTTTGCTTTTCTTGCTGTCTTTTCTTTGTGATTAGATGATATTTTTCCATAATGGTCTGCACTAAATCTTTGCTTTTTTGCCTTCTGATACCTATCACAGAACTTTTGCTTTGTGATTTCTGTAAAGCATATAAAAACTTATTATAGTTATAATTGGCTACTCTAAATACTGATGAAAAATTTTCTGCTTATTTAATTTTCTTATTTAGAGGTTGTTTTGATTTTGAAGAAGGAAGAAGACTCTTCATTTAACTTTCAAGAATTGCCATATATTTTTCCTTCCTTAATTTTATTATTACCTTATGTATGCATGTGCTCATGTGTATGTGTATGACATGTTTTGTGGGGGTGACCAGTGGTCATTTGGTTTCTGGAAGCAGGAGTTATAGACAGTTTTGAACTGTCTGATGTGGGTACTGGGAACCAAATTTGAGTCATCTGAAAGAGCAGTAAGTGCTTATGACTTCTGAGATACCCCTGGCGTCATGAACAACTCTATTTTCCCTTCTGCATTAAAAGAAATGCTTACGGTGACTTTAGGTTGAGTACTACTCAATGATAGGCTCTCTCTTGTCCTTGTATTTTTCCTTTGTAAAGTTAAATGATTTTTTTTAGGATATAATTATTCTTTCTGTGGGTAGACTCTAATAAGTACCCATGCTTAGGAGCAATAATATGAACAAATTGCTACTTTTGAACTCTGTAAACTGAAGACCCCAACAAAGTTCTTTTTCTGACTCTTTGTTTCAATGACTCTATCTAGGGTAATGAATTGTTTTCAGAGTGGAGAAGAACTCTTCACATTGTTTGTTGATCCATTGTTCTCATCCAGGTCACACAGCTAGTTAACTGTCTAGGCAAGAAACCAGATTGCCCATTCTTGGATCAATGATTTTTTTTCATTGTACTGAATGGCTTTGCTGACCTGATTGTGACATAGGTCATCTTCAAAGATAAATGCATTCATAGTAAGATATTAATTGCCACAAACCAAAATTGTGCTGTACAAACAATTACTCTTGACACAGGTTGCCACTTCTGCAACAAAAGCATCCTGACTGAATTTAGCTTAGTTGGACTTAAGCAGTACTACTGTTGTAGGTATATAGAGATTATGGTAGGCATTTTAAAAAGTTTTTAATAGCAATATAATTTACAAAGGACCTTGATTCCTTCAAGCCAAAGGTCATCTTTTTGAGTAGGGGTTCTGACTAATGGTCAATATGTGCCTCGCTCTTGACTTACTGCTTAGGAACTTTTGGAATATTACTTTATTTTTCTTGACTATTATGAATTTGATATGCTTTGTCTCTTAAGGCTTTTCTGTTGGCTTCACTTCTCCCCACTTAGGATCCACTGCAGGTTCCCACAGAAAGTGGAGATGAAGTCCTAGAGACAACTGCCCTCATCGTTTTTTTGTGGGACTTCAGTTATTATTATTTTTTTCTAAAAAAGAAAATTTTGTCCCTCCATGCTCTCTGGCTTCCCGTCTTGTCTTGTGGTTCTTCTTGCATGTTCTTATAATAGGATGCTATCCTCCAGGACACCATGGCCAGAGCCTAGCCAGTGAGGACATGTCTCTGTCTTAGAATTCCAGCTTCCAAAACTGTTGACTGAATACAGCTATTTTTTATGATTCAGAGACTTAACTGTATTTTCTTGTTACAATGAGAAATAAACAAATACATGCTAATTTCAAGTATTTGCCTCTCAACAATGAAATTGCAGGGCTCAGTACTTCCTAAAGTATCTTTCAAATCTGAAATTTTATGTTTTTGCCAGGCAGTGGTGCACACGCCTTTAATACTAGAATTCAGGAGACAGGGGAAGGAAAGCAGGTCTCTGAGTTCAAGGCTAGTCTGGTCTACAGAGCAAGTTCCAAGACAGTCAAGGCAGAAATATAAAAACCTTATATAAAAATAACCTTTTAATATTTTTATTATTTAAGTTATGATAGAGATAATTTAAAGATTGTGATGTGATGATAAAAGGTATATAAATAAATGTATATATAATTTATTTATTTATAAAAATCTAAGGACATATTTAGCAATGATCATGCTGACATTTTTAGCTACACTTAGCCTAATGAACAACTGGAAATACTTGCTGAAATGGATGCAGTTGTTTTCTTGATTAATATATATGGGTATGGATATCTTCTGAATGGAGAGTATCATGTAAACAGATCTGATGCTGTCCTCACTACAGTTAGAATACTGCGAGTAGACGGTTATGAAGCTCTACAAACTGTTTAGCCACACTAAAAGCAAGCATTCAAGGGAAAAGTTTGTTTGGCAAGACCTTGAGAGTATAACTAAGTTATTTTCTACAATACATGCAGTAAGTACAACTAAGACTTCAGTCTCAGGATCTAGTGGAACTTTCTTGTATTTGCCTTCTGGAAAGAGTCGGATAGAGGGACTGTCAAGAGGTTCCTGAATAACTACTGGACAAATCAGTCTAAACACTTAAGACCCAGTTTATGAGAAACTACAGAAGCATGTGCTGTTCCAAAGAAGGGTCACGATGTACAGAGGAGATGATCTATGAATTATGAAGTGGTTATTGAGGAACCTGGAGGCAGCCAACTCATTGGTTCAGTTTATGCTGAGTGAGAAGAATACAGAACTTGTGCATTTAAAAACATATTCATGAGACTAATAATTATTGCATATATTTCACATTTGTATGTTGACAGTTTTACTTAGATTATTTTGGTATATGGTAGGGATTGAACATAGGGCTTCACATATGTGAGACAAAGGCTTAATCAGGGAGCTACATCTCAGCCTCTATTTGGAAAATTTGCCATGCCTAGTTCAAATTTCATTCTAAAATCATTTACAGATGACTCCAGTGAGCTTCTGAATGTTAAAGCGTTGGAGAGACAAGGGTATTGAACATGTAGTCAAGCCTTAGAGTTTGGACAATCAAATAGTGGAAAGAGACAGTGTAAAAGGATGAGCTTCATTTCAACTGATGTAGGGTTGGAGTTTGGTGTCTCACTTCATTCCCTGGTACCGACTTTGCTCCCAGTGACCAAGCGAGCTGCCCTGACTGGTCTTTATCCTTTCTGGCTTCATCTTATCCCTACTGTTCTTGGCAATAGATGGCTCTTCTCAGTGTAAACTTGGGTTTGTTTTGCTTTCTTTGTAGACTCCAGTCTTGTATAAAGCATATCTGTGCAGACATACCAAATGACCTTGAAAGGTCCTCTGAGGATCAAAGCATGACTTGTGTTTTGATAATTATAAATAAATAAATGAATATCAAATAGTAGTGTGGGATATTGATATTTACTTTCAATCTAAATTGAAATTTGAATATCCTTGAACATGATACATAATGTCTTCAGATCTTACTTTCATTATTTGTCAAATATGAACAACAATATGATAGTATGATGGCTGGTTTAATTAGATTGTGTAAGAAAATATACAGCCTTTAGTATTTTATTTAGGTCATAGTAAGCTCTTCCTATAAGTTGGCTATGGTAAGTAATATGAAATATAATTAAATTTTACTTTTTGTACTTAGTCTAATCTCCAAGTAAAATGCAATTTCTAAATACTATTTTAGTTAAATAATTATTAAATAATTACTCTGTATTCTGTTCCAGTTGGGGACTCAGTGGAGTATAAAATTAGGCAGATTTTCCTGAAGTACTTATAGTTTGGTCTCCTCCATCTTTGGCCTTTATTATTTTCTCTTTCTGAATCACAACTAATTTTTTCTTTTACATTCTCTCTCCCACTTTCCAAAGAGAGCCTTTTCTGCAGTGCACAGATCTGTTTATAAGCTACGGAATATATGTTGCCATTTTATACATACCTTCAACCTGAAGTTAGTAGTTATACTTATTAAGAGTACACTTAACTTGTTTGCCAATTCCCATCTCTGAGCTGGTTTAGGATTCCCCAGCAATTACGCCCCTGCCCTTATGAATCACTGTTATTCTCTTGTCCTTCACTTGATCTGAGGGCACTGTGTGCAGTCAGATCCCACTTGCAAATACAGGTACCAAGCTCTGTGCCCTTCCCTTTGAGCTCTGCAGGATGCAGAACATCCCCTGAGAGTAGCTCTCTGCTATGGTGTTAACCTGCTAGGCTCCTACCCCTCCCTGCTTGCCCTCACTTGCCCTCTGCCCTCTGCCCCACCTCCATCCCTAATCTGTGGCATGCATTCATGTGGCTAATCATTTTTTTTTTCGTTACTCCAACTTAGTTGCATAGACTTTGTTCTCAGCTCTTGGGAGGTGTGGCATCCTCTCTGCCCTGACCTACTCAGGCTGTGGGTAGCTGAGCATCCCTTCATCTGGCTCTGGGTCCTTTGTGCTCTCCTACGAGTTGGACCACTTGGTTTTGCAGTCCAAATGTTTTCATTTACTGAGCACCATCTTGAATGAGATAGAAACAGCACTTTCTATACACCAAAGAGTTAAGATAAGCTAACAGCTCAGTGTTTGAAAATACATTTATTTATACAAGTGTATTTATATATCCTACAAATACAAATAAAATTTTCATTTCTAGAGACAACTCATTGTTGTATTCACAACACTCTAACAATGGCATTTGTTGTTGGTAGTAAATTTCAGTGATAAAAAAAGGGGGAGAGCTGAGTTCTATTGTCTGTAGCTAAAGAACTCTCTGAGCATATGACTATCACACTAATTACAGAAATGTGGCCAAATGTTTCTTTCCCCTCCCCTCAGCCCCTCTCCTCCATGCACTGTTTAGACAGGATGAACTCTGAGGCTTGCTGGCTAGCCATTATAGCTGATAATCTAATTTCACATCAAATAAAGGAGAGGAAACTTTGTGTTAAAAGTATGATACAAGTCTTTTCTAAGTATTTTCTTCTGGATGTTTGAGTTATAGAAGGATTTAAGGAGCAATACAAAATCTGGGAAAGGAGGCATGAGAACCAGAACAGGCAAGCCTCAGAAGACAGCACTGTCTCAGAATGGGAATAATAACTTGGTTTTCAACTTTTTGGAAAAACCTAAATCAGTTCTCTCTCTCTCTCTCTCTCTCTCTCTCTCTCTCTCTCTCTCTCTCTCACACACACACACACACACACACACACACTTGTACACATACACACATTTGCACACATACATCATTCCCCCACATATGCTCACATGCTGATGCACACCCACAAACACACACACACACACACACATATATATATACATATATATATATATATACAGAGTTACACACACACTCCCATACATACAAGACTTCCACACACATACTCAGATGCATACACATACATGCACACACACACTCTCTCACAGACACACATACACTCACCTGAAAAGACAGTTGAAAACAGGTAAGAGATACACACTAGTTAATAAATTGTCAATGTTTAAAGTTGAGGCATTAAGCTAGAAATGCCATGTTTTCTAATTCATGAGACTGAGATGTTTCTAAGGTGCAGATGAAGAAATCCAAACTATTAACTCTACAGCCTCCTTCATAATGGCAGGCAGTTTACATAACTTGGGAAGTTTCTGAAAGTCAATGTCTTGTTAACCTGAGTGACTAGTTATGAAATAAATCATGTTAGTCATGAGTATCTTAAAGAAATGGTTAAGGTTCATTTAAACCTCACTAGGAAAGGAACTGTTTAATATACTGAAGTATAAAATAAAGAAGATAATTTTGAAGTCTCAGTATGTGGGAGTTTGAGGCAGGAGGATGATTATAGGTTTAAGTCCAGTCCGCTTTAGACAGATAGACCCTATCTCAAACAAAAAGAAATTAAACAAAAATCAAACAAAAGAATAACTCATTAAACATTTCTGAGGGTTTAATAAAAAGTCACTGAATATTAAAAATATTACTATTTATTTTTTAATGGTATTATCTTACAAAAAATTGCTTTTAAATTCTGGAATTTATAATAATTTTCTCATAGTTCATGCTTTGAAATCAACTCCATAGATCCTTTCCTGTCTACATACTATAAACTTATTTATTTGTATTCTGTCTCAGCAGTATTTAAGCTTGGCACTTCTCAGATTTCATTGCTTGCTTTACCTAAAAGAGAATTTTGTGTGTTGCGTGAGGAAAGAGTATACCTTTGCCTTTTTCTGTATGGACAACCAGACTGTCCAAGAGTTCAGGTAATAGCTCACCACTTCCTACTGACATGTGCATACACATCCACCGTAATAAGAACAATACTTGCTCAAAGCTTTCTTTGGAGTTTCTGTCTTTACCTTTGCTAAGCCCGTGGCTTAGCATGAACTTATAACTACTTTGATTTGACAATCCTGCAAAAGGACTTTGTTCATCTTCAGATTTGTTTTGTCTATTTATGGCTACATTTTCTTTCAAATGAATTTTAAATCAACCACTAATGAAACTGCATTAAATTTGTAAATGAAGTTGAAGAGGATTGACATCTTTCTCATAGTTTGTCTTCCCACCCATTAACATTTTGTAACTCTCTTTATCCTTAAAATATCAATTTCAATAAAACATTCAGATTTAACCAAAAGGTCTTACAGATTTAAGAACAGTCACAGCCATCTCATTCTGTAATCTTTTTTTTTTTTAAAAAAAAACAGCTTTTAAAAAATTATATTATCTAATTATTTCAGATGTGTCATGTATTTTTAGAAATTTTGTAAGTTTAGGTTACATGGCCTATTCATTTAACATCTTTCTATGCAGTTAGGTACAATTCAAAATGAGACTATAAGAGGGCTGCATAAATATGCTAAAATGGAAATATTGTAGTTTATTTCCTGGATAATTGAATATTCAACAAGCTTCTAACTTTTATGACATTGAACATGACTAAACATCTCTATATACTTATATTTACTGTTTGGATATACTTCTCTAACTTATTTTCTGGATTAAAAAGCATACATGTTTTCACCTGTCCATCTGTCTGTCTGTCTGTCTATCTACTCATACATCCACTCTCCACTTACCTACCCACCCACCCATCTACCCGTTCATCCATCCATCCACCTACCCATCCATCTATCCATTCATCCATCCATCCAATTGTCAACATCAAATCAATGAATTGAATGGCCATGGAAGATTAAAGGAGTGCTGAGGACATTACATTATGTTATACAAAAATGTATTTATGCTCATGAAATATGCCACAAGTAAAGTTGGTAGCATTTGAGTGTGCAATCTGTAGGCCTACGTATGCAAACAAGGCAGAACATTACCCTGCAAGGACTCACAGCAGTGTGAGCAGTGGGTCACCTGGGTAAGGTGTTTTTCCAGGACTTTTTCTTTTTTCTTTTCTGTATTTAATATATTTAATACTTTGTATTATCTAAGAATAAAAATATAGCACATTGACATCCATGTAGGTGTTCAGTGTGACATTTATCCTATTTCAGTCTAAGAATTCTTCATTTTAATATGTAGTATAAAGAACTGTAAAATGTGACCACCAAAACCGAAATGGGCTAATGAATGGAGTAGATGAAATACAAGTGGTTAATAAGTACTTGAGAAAAATGTTCAACAACCATTGTCACCAAGGAAATAGAAATGAAACTGCTATGAGATTCTATTGCACACCAGACAGCATGGCTGTCCCTGAGAAAACAAACATCATCAAATGTTGATGAGGGTGCAGGGAAAGAGGACACCTTGTATATTGCTTGTGATGTGGTTATGAAAATCACTGTGCAGAATCCTCAAAAAGTAAACTAGATCCAGCATATGACTCAGTTGTACCACTCTTGGATACATCGTTGAAAGACATGTATCAATAGACTGTTGACATTTGCATAATAGCATTTATTGTTAGATTATTAATAATAGTCAACCTATGGAGCCAGATTAGATTCCCATCAACAAATAGATAAAGAAAACATGGCATGCACACATGCGCACACACACACACACACACACACACACACACACACACATGAATTTTATGAAACCATGAAGAAAAGGGAAACCATGGTGTGTGCAGGCAAATGTTAAATGAAATTAGCCAGACTTAGAAAGACAATGCCATGTTTTCTCTTATATACAAACCCCAGATTAAAAGTGTTTAGGACTGTTTACACAAACACAGATAAATCTATTTATGTGTGTGCTTATGTGCAGGTGTGGAGGTATAAAATGAGAAAGCGGGAGAGTCTAAGGGAGACAGAAAATAGTGAGGACAATGGAGCCATGTCACACGGAGGCAGAATAGGGCAGTGACTGGAGGAAGGAAGAGTTGGAAAGCCAGGGAAGCCAGTGAGAACATGGAACATGCACTACTTATACTATTGTTTGAGAAAGTTTGGTCAGATACTTTACCATAAGAATAGTGTATGCTTTCATTACTCTGGGTCACTGGTATATTTTAGAGCTGTTAATTATTTACTTTATCTTCTATTTCACGCACACACACACACACACACACACACACACACACACACACACGAGAAAGAGAGAGAGGGATTCGGACAGAGATGGACAGAGACACAGAGAAAAAAAAAAAGAGTGTTTTGAAACAGTCTTACCCTGTAGCTCAGCTCCTCTTACTGTACAGCCACTTGATTGCCAGCTTATGGCAATCCTCCAGTCTCAGCCTCCTGAATGCTGGGATAACAAACATGAGCCACTGTACAAGGCTCCCTTAACTGTAGTTGAGAAGCTCACAAATATCACTGAATGCACTCATTCAAAGTGACCATCATTAATATGGAAGAAGAAACAAGAGGCCCATAGCTAGGGTGATGTTTGGATACACTTGGGCTTGAAGGAGAGCAGCCCCACTGTGGGTGACTGTGCCATTGTGAAGCCACTAAGTCCGTGCCCTTTCCTCTCTTTGCTTCAACTTGAGGCATAAATGACTAAAGTCAATCACTCTAGAGTTACTTGGTGCAGCTGTAAACAGCTGTAAACCAGCTGTCTCCATTTCAGTATCAATGTTTACTGTTTCTCTTGAGGGTAAATTAGACATTAGATGCAGAACAAAGGAGTTCCACAAGCAATGAATCCATTCTGAACAATTGAGGTAAATTGTTATGACATAATAACACATGTTCTTTCTTTGTGTTTGATGGCATTTTCATCAGGAAGTGAATGACAAAGAGTTTGGTGATTTTTGTTTAAAGTATGTGTCCCCAGCAAGGTGTTCTAAGGACATCATCAGGTGATTCTATGTTGGGCATGCATTGCCCATCCCACTTTCACCATGAGTACAGGTTGTTCTGAAAAATCTCAGAGTTGAAATATTTTTATTTGGACAACTTCTGTAACCAAGGTAATTTATCCCATCTTCAGAGAAAATGGAAAAAGAGGCAATCTCTGTGACCTTAAACTTTCATTGAAACTTAGAGATGGTTAGCTCGGTTGGTGAGAGCTTGGGACCAGTGATGCCATAGTTGAAGGTTCTATGCCTTTATAGAGCAGTAGATCTCGGTGAAAAAATCCATTGCACTGGCACAGACTCCTGGAGACATCTGCTCAGCTAGGCAGTGGGGTAGATTTTTAAGTAAACCAAGTCTGCCATATTAAGTCTTGAGCTTGAGGCTAGCTAGTTGTGAGGCCAAGAAGGAGAGTCTTAAGCAAGTGTGTTGGGGAAGTGCATGGGGAAAAATGAGAAAATCTCTTCTGTCTTCAGAAAGCAGGGAGCCAATGACTGTGCAAAAGAAGAGAAGTGTTCTAGCACCAGTGACACTCACAGATGGTGGAGACCAAAGAAGTCAGGGTCAGCACACCAATCTGTAAATGGTGGAGACCTCCACCATCAAGAGATCTGGGAATGGAGACTCTGGAAGAAAGGTTAACTAATTTCCATAGGCCATTCTCCCAGTTGTCTCTTGGATCAGAGCTGAAATGCACATCAGAAAATCTCTGGCAGTAATATGACTTGACTAATATGATCAACTGAGTCAGCAGGGAGGGATGCAGGTGATAGGGAGGTGTCTGGTGAACTGCACAACTCTTTGCCTAGGCCTTGGGGTGAAGATGTAGAGTTTATGCTGTGTCTGTGAGCATCCTCCAGTCATAGCCTTCACCAGATAAACAAACTGGGAATAATAATATTATCAGGGCCAGGAAAAGACTGGATAGTAGGTGGGTGTCACCAACAAAACCAGCTACAGGAACCCATGGAATAGCAATAATTGGAAAGAGGTATCATAACCATGTCCACACATGTGCATTTGGGCACAGAGTATGTTGTTCATGACAGCATCTTTTTCATTTTTGAAATTGCTCCAGAGATATATGCAAGGCATCCAATGTAGTGGTACTCAATAGAACTTTCTGTAATGGTGGAAATGTTCTACTCTATGGCCATTTCAGTTGTCACTAGATGGAAGCAGTTAATGAGTTAGTCTGACCAAGCCATTGACATTGTAACTCAGCTTTAATCGTATTTAGCTTTAATTGGTGACATGTAGCTGGCAGCAGCTGGATTGGCCAGTGTAGATCTACAGGCTGTTGCGATGGCTGGTGGACTTATGTGTAGGATAATGTAAATCAGTAATTCTATATAAACTAAGAGGAAAAAGTTGTAGTGGGTCTTCCCCATTGCTCTTGGAGGAATGCTGACCCCTATAAAACAATACTCAACTTTAAATTTGTAAAATGTAAACCTATCTAGTAATCACGACACAACACTCAGAGACAAGATAGGCTAATTTTTGAGACCTCCATTATGCTACCACATGTCTGTTTGTCAAAGTGATTAATTTACATTGAAATCTTTATTAAGGAATAGAGAACAGTCTAATTTGTAAATTTTCGTTCAAGTTGTACAGCAGGTATTTTCAAAGCAGATTGGAAACAGGCAATTGGCAACATGAAAAGTGGGAAGAACATAAAAAAGTCTTTTTTTAAAAAAAGTTACATTAATAAAATCCTATTTACTGCATCATTATATTAATAGAATTCAAAAGTACAAAGATCCCTTGAGTGTACTATGTAAATACGTTTCTCCTAGTATCAATGTAGAATCAAAAAGTCTGATGCTGTGTTCAGCAGTGTATGTGTAAAACAAGCTATCCATAGGTCTGACTTGACATTTACCATAGCCACTATTGCAACAGGGAAAGCATCCAATGGTGTGACCTTTCTGTCCAGTTTCTGTAACTGTTCTGGCTCATTTACTTGTTATGAGCATCATCTGTGCTATGTTCAGTGACTGTCTCTGTTTCTTCCCATGTCTTTCCCCCACTGTTTCTCTGTATTTTCACAGCTCCCTCTCAAGTTCTTTTAGAGTCAACCCTGGGCTACAAAACTAGAAGGGCTCATGGCCATCTGCTCTGATTGGCTTCTGGGAGGCTTCCTCCACTCACAACTGCCCTTACCTGGGCTGCAAAATGGATACAACGGTGCCTGCCACAATCTCCAGTTCTTGGAGTCCTCCTGCTTGTGAAGACCATTCATTGTTCTGATTCAGAGGCAGTAACATGACCTTGGTGCCCTCCCTGAGCCAGCATGTCACAGTCTGGGGGTGTTCCAGTTATTAGAAGTGTTCTTTTTGTTCCCTGGGTGACTGTGTTGTACACCCAGTGTTATCCTTGAGCACTGCCCTCGAATCATCAGGTATCATTAGCTGTTGCCATATGTGCCTATTTAATCAAGGGAAATAAAATTAAATACAACTATAATCCAGCCTTAGTGTAGTAGCCACACTGAAGTGGTTAGTAGCTACATGTAGTTTGTGGCTATCACATTAGACAGCTCAGCTACAGGACCTTTCTGCCATTGAGAGTCCTGAGGAGGAGTGACGGTCACATGGAAATAGCAGGCCAGAGATGTGAAGCAGGGAGGGTCCACCACACCCACGCTCCTCGGCATTTATGGGGGTTATTGGCACACGCTGTCTTTTACATTTGGAACTCATCTTATGGATGTCTTCATTTTCAAGTTTGAGTGTAACCATCATCAGCTAATTTAAACTAAAAGACTGTCTGATGCTGTTTTAAGTTTTAGTTCAGTTTTCTCAGCTAGCTTTCATTTAATGGGACTCTGGTTACAGCATAGCTAACACCGTCTGACTGCCTACATCATTTTTTTGTGGTGTGCACCACTGAAAAATGATTTAAACCTAAAGGTCACTTCTTCTGGCTTCTGTATTGACTTACAGAAGAGGTGAACAGCTGGTGACAATAACTCCAAGGTCTCAAATCCCACCAAAGGAAAACAAGGTATGAGGAACTTGCCCCAGTGACATTTGTGAGATCCTGCACTCTGGGACACAGAATAGACATGGTCACAGGGCACCCCTGAAGAACCTAGGGTATCAGGAATGTGAGGTACGGTACACACCCAGTTTAAAGCCTTCTGAATTTATTTAAAAGGCAAAAATATTTATTTTAGTAGCTGAGAATTAACTGATTTAAGGAGGTAACTACCTGGAAACATATTCTATGATACCTGGACTTACACTGTGGTGGGGATTTTTGCCTACAGCTTGTATTAGATTTCTAATGCTGTCCTGTTCTGTAAGTTCTTTCCTCCATGATATCAGAACACATCCATCCACTAATGGACCTAATTATCTCATTTGTCTTTGACAAGAACTATTAAAAATGATCACAAATGACTATGTAATTATAATTATAATCTCATAAATGCATGTGTGTTATTTTTAACAGGGTCACTGTGTTAAGCCTCAACCCCACTTTGAAAAGTGGTACCCATGATATAAGGAAGAATTATTAAAATGATAGTTTTAGTGTTTTCTCTGGCAGATAAAGCCAGCTATTGTAATCAATAATTGTAAATATTAGCTGATTATATATAGAAAATAATGTGAAATGTTTATTCTGTTAGGATACTTATGGGTAATGTATATACAAAAACTTGAGGAAGTTTATTCCATTAGAATAACTAAGATGAATAACTAATTCCCCCAGATCTATGTTATAAGGGTCATCTCCTCTCCTACCTTTGGCTTCAGTTTTAATTTTGTTCTTCCAAAGAAGGCTAAATCTTCTCCAGTGTGACATTTTGGATTATTTTTTGGAAATATAATATTGTGAAGAAGAATAACATACATTAGATCTTTTTTAAAACCATGTATTGGGCTAAAAATTATAAGCACTACCAAATTACCAGAAAATTCCTTTAACAACCGAGCTTCATGGTTCAAAAATGATTCCTTTGAAGACTTGTGATAATCTTGTAATTCCAAAGTATCATCTTTAGAAAGGTTTTTTTTATGTGATTATTATTATTATTCTTGTTTCCATTTAGGGCATTTCATTGGAACTTAAAACCTCTCCTCTACTGTACGTGGCCTTAACGTGCTTTCTTTTAGACAAATAAAACCTTTAGTTTCACGAGCCCCGTGTTCTCTTAGTCTACTTTAAAATCATGGGAAAAATAACTGTCATTTCTTTATCCTGCTGTCCAATTCCCTCATCATTTTCTGCCAGCCAATTTTCTCCTTTTTCTTCTATCTAGCCTTAGGAACTTTTTTACTTGGCTCCATTCTCTGCAATTCAGGGCTCACAATTTCTTTGAGTTTCTTAGATTATCCTTTGTCCTTGTGTCTACTTTTTCACTTAAAAAAAAAAAGAGAGACTTTAGGGGTTTTTTTCTTTGAAAAAAAAAAAGTCATCATCAAAATATCGCCATGTTTAAAAATCCATCTACATATCAATTAAGGCAAACTTTCTGTTCTTTTTAATTGTACCGGATTAAAAAGATTATGAATAACTTAAAATGATCACATATTGCAAAGGAATTTTCTAATATCTTCAGGTAACTGTGTGACAAGCAATAAAGCTGAAGTGTAATGAATACAATACGAGGAAGTAATTAGAGAATCTGCATATCTCGTGTGCTGGGACTACAAGCCCACAAGGCACATTGCTATGGCATTAGAGATTTGACAGTCCATGCTGCATTAAGAGTAGCAGCATGGAAATTACACAAACACTGGGGTTAGCTTTTGCAATTTCCATTTTTGATTCAGTATCCAATTATGTACGTTTTGTTATAAGCCATTGTTACCTCCTCATCCAATCTTGCTTCCTTCCTTTTTCCTTCCTTCTGCCTTTCCTTCCTTCCTTCCTTTCTTTCTTCCTTCCTTCCTTCCTTCCTTCCTTCCTTCCTTTCTTTCTTTCTTTCTCTCTTTCTCAGCTATATTTTGTCATTTATTTCTTTTGTTTCCATCTATAACATGTTTCTCAATAACTCTGAAGTCTTTAAATAGCGTAACTCCCTAAGTGTTAATTTTAAAAGAATTATAAAAAGCACAGGTTTTTGAAACCTCTTTTGATATCACAATACACCTCTATCCTCTTCTTCCATCCTCTTTCCCCTTCTAGCTCCTCCCACATATGCCCTGTGACGTCTACTCAACATGGCTACCCGAATAAGAACAGCATCAACAGACATCCGGCCTTTCAGCTCTAAAATGCAACCTAAGTTCCTCAATGTTTCAATGGGGTCATATATAAAGCGGCACCATAGCATACAGCATAATAAACACTCTATAATATTAATTAATTCTTTCTCTAGAAATGATGTTAGAATTTGTGTTACAAGAATGTCAGCCTGTTTCTAACGAGGTCAAAAATGGACCACTCACTTCAGTCCTTACTGATAAGTGCACCAATCAGAAGGCTGGCTAACTTTACCGACTCAGACTTTAAAACCAGGATCTATATAGTCTGGTGTGGATTTTCTATCTCACCCAAACTCAGTGCTTCTTCATGGCTTTAAAAATATCCCTGACATAGGTATAAAGCTTATCTGTCACCTGGCTTGAATTATTTTTTTCTCTGTTTTGAATGATTATTTTAAGATTTTTGACATTTTGTGTTTTGTAAAATCACATGCACAACTCTGTGTGTGTGTGTGTGTGTGTGTGTGTGTGTGTGTGTGTGTGTGTGTATGTGTGTGGGCATAAGAACTGCCATGACATGCAGATGGACATCAGAGCTGTTTCTCTCCTTCCACCATGTGGGTTGTGGGGCTTAACCTCAGATCATTAGGCCTTTACCCACTGTGTCAACTGGCTATGCATCAGGATCATAAGTACCTTTTCTGGAAGGGTGGAATTGGGGTCTCAGACAATGAGGTGTTCCTGTTTCTACCTAAAAAGCCACAAAGAGAACTATAATGGCTGCTTCTCCTTGATGAAGCCTATCAAATTAGGGTGTGTTCAGAATACAGGGCACGGTTGTAATAAAAATGGGCTTCATATGTCAAAAGTACATTCAAAATACAAAAGCCTGGAAAAAGCATCCACGTGCCCTTTTCAGTTCTAAGAGATTAGATGAAGGTGGTCATGTCTGAGGGCATGCTTCCCCCAGACAAGATTACAGAGCCCTCTAACCTTTCCATAAAGGAAATAAGTACTCAGAGGAAACTGGTTCATTCTCAAGAATGTTTGAAATCTGCTTATTAATTTTTTCATTTGCAGATACTTTTGGAAAATGAACTAGTTAGCTATAATTTGGTGAACAATGAAAAAGCCTAGGATATTTTTGAAGTCATAGCAATAATTGAACCTTGCTCTCCTACCTCCCCATTTGGGGTTACAATCTTCATTCTGGTTCTTAATTCTTTATCACAACACCTGTTCATACTAAACATGGGTGAGGTGAGTGACTCTTAGAAATAGGTACAGGTGCAGTAAACACAGGACTAGGGAACCTCTTGATTATCTTCATGAAGTGTTAGGACTTTAAGGAATCAAATGATGAAACACAACTTTCTCTAATATGCTTTACTTTTGTTTGGACTGTGAATCATCTCTAATTACTTTCTAAAACCTTGCACTGCTTTTAAAATAGACTTTTTAAAGCTATAGATACATTTTACCTTGTTTATTTTAAAAATTATATTATGTTTTCTCTCTTTTTTCTCCTCTGTCCCTCCCTTCCATTCTTTCTTCCTTCCCTTCGCCTTCCTCCTCCTCCTCCTCCTCCTCCTTCTTCTTCTTCTTCCTCGTCTTCTTCTTTTGTAGGTACATGTATATCATAGTGTGTGTGTATAGATTTAGTAGGGTTGATTTGCAGTTTTCACCATATGGTTCTTGAGTATTGAAATTGACCTTCTGGTGCCTGGTTTCCCAGGAATCTACAAAAATGACCCCAGATAAGACTCCTAGCAATAGTGGAAAAGGAGCCTGAACTGGCCTTTTCCTGTAGTTAGATTGATGAATACCCTAATTGTCATCACAGAACCTTCATCCCAGTAACTGATAGAAGCAGATGCAGAAATCCACAGCCAAACACTGGGCTAAGCTCCAGGAGTCCAGTTGAAGACAGGGAGAAGGGATTATATGAACAAGGGGGTTAAGATCATGATGAGGAAATTCACAAAGACAGCTGACCCAAGCTGGTGGGAGCCTGCATGGGACCGACCTAGGTCTTCTGCATGTGGGTGACAGTTATGTAGCTTGGTCTGTTTGTGGAGCCCCTAGCAGTGGGACCAGGATCTGTCCCTTGGGCATGAGCTACTTTATTGGAACCTATTCACTATGGTGGGATGCTTTGCTCAGCTTAATACAGCAAGGAGGAGCTTAGCCCTGCCTCAACTTGATATACCATGCTTTGTTGATTTTCATGGAAGGCTTTACTCTTTCTGAGGAGTGAATGGGGGAGGGGGACAAAGAAGGTTGGGGGAGGAAACAGAAAGAAAGGAAGGAAGGGAAACTGTGGTTGGTATGTAAGATTGTTGAGTTTTGTGGCAAGCACTTTGACCTGTTAAGGCATTTCTCTGGCCTATCTTATCTAAATTTAAGACTATTCTAGGTAATTTGAATTTTTTCTGTGCTTCTATTGTGGAGATTAACTTTTGCATTTTCATCAAAGTTTATTCTTTCCCCTGCCTCATGCCCCATTCTCTATCTCCCATTCTCCATCTTCTAGCATCCATCCCCCATTCTCTATCCTTCATCCTCTATCCTCCATCTTTCATCCCTTATCCCCCCATCCTCCATCTTCTATCCCCCATCCTCTATGCCCCATCCTCTATCCTTTATCCTCCATTCCCCAACCTCCCTTCCCAGTCTCCCATCCCCCTCCTCCATCTCCCACCCTCCATCCCCTTTGCTCCCTCCTCTCTTTATTCCCCATCCTCCATCCTGTCTCCCTTCTCTGTTTTGTATGACAGTGGCACTTGTGTCAGCTTGCTACGCATCTTACTACCAAAGGATAATGAATTGATAGTAGTGTGTATTTATCATTTGGTATTTGATAAACAAGCTCATTTAAGATATTTTCAATACAGTTTCTGCATTGACAATTGTCAGCCAAGGATTCAGTTATTTGATGAACAGAACAGATATAAATGTACTGCCTCTATCAAGATGCATTAATTTTTCTGAGAAGTGTATAAGAACCTGTAAGAATGAATAATGGAATTTAAATCAGATTGGATGAGATAGTTCATATTTAGAGATAAATTGCAGTATGATACATCTGCTATTTTGTTTTGATTGGATGAGGATTGTTCAGGCTGAACTACAACCAGAGAAAAGGAATATGAAACTTTGATGGGGACGAGGCTGGTCCTAGAACATGGCTCCTGTTCTCATTCATATCTAGTCTTTTAATGTACTGGCTTGGCTAATTCTGAGATGTGTGGATCATTACTTAGGAAGGCTTATATATTTAGAAGGCATTGATCGAGCTAGGAACTGAGTATACAGAGAAGAGAAGCATTCCCTATTATTGACAGTTTTCAATGAGAAAGTCTTTGCTTGAGCCGGTAGGTTATTCCTTTGGAAATAAGAATGATGAAAAAGACTTTATTCTGTTATGTCAGTGTTAAAAGGAAGATGTTTTCTTTTGATGGTCCCGCCCTTAAAATTATAGCAGAGCTTCCTAATTGCTTTGAGTCAGTGGTTCTCACTGTTTATTATCCTTCAGTACTGTTTGTATTTGTCAGATCAATATTTTAGGGGCTGTTCTTGCTAACTCTGGTGGTTTCAGCTACAAGTGTGAAATAAATCTCCACTTAACTGTTTATCAAGCAGCTTATTTCCTTCAGTACTGTAGAATATGCAAATATATTTCAAGTTTAGGAGTTCATAAGTGAGAATTTATTCAAGAGAATATGCATTGGTAAACCTCAAGAGGTAGTCATGCGCCTGCTTCATCCATGAAACCATTAGATAGGGTGAACTTTAATGCAGTGTAAGACTGTTGTATGGGGATGGCCCACAGACAGGCACTTCTTGACTGAGAGAATGTAGTTGAGAGTTGGTGACTCAACTGATGCTAGAAACATTCATCCGTGACCAAATTAAAGACAATAGGGACTTTATATGTATCTAGCTCCTCCCTCATCAGCATGAGGCAAATGAGACACATGGGGAGCTGGGGGAGACCAACTGTTTCTTTTCCAAGGTACAGAAGGCGAAATAGCACATCTGAGTTGCAGAACTGTTGAGAAATGGGAGAAGAGAAAGAACTTGACAGGCTGAACCTGGGTGTCTTATTTATTCCTTTTGGCTACAGAATGCCTGCCAGTGGGAGGCTCATCCTTGAGATATTACAGGGAAATGAAGCCAGGCAAGAAGACCATGGGTTGCTTTTTTCTTCACCCCATAAATTTTGTTATTAATAAATCAGGTTCTTATAGAACAGTGTGTTACAACTGCCTCTAGAGTCAAAGTTTTATTAGCAGAATTTTCATTAAAATAGGATACACAGTAGTTTTAAGAACAGATGTTGTACTTTCGAGTAGAAATTGATGTTACAGAAATCACACGCATCTGTTGCCTGTTAGTTACTTGTTTAGGATTGGATACTTGGTTTCATCACTGATATAATACAACATGATGTGGAATACACAGAGAACTGTGGAAACCTATGATGAATTGAGACTGTCCATATTCTCTGCCTTGACTGCTGGGAAAATGCACAAACAGTTCAATGTTGCATGAGGACTCCATCTTTGGCTGCTTCAGTTTTCACAAGGGACACCCATTTTATGCTGAGTGACAAGTCAGGGCAGGAATGACATAATGCTTTCTATAAATTCCATTTGGAGGAAATGTTATCAAATGAAGTATAGTTTTTCAGTGTGAGTCAGTTAAAAACAGAAAATTATACTCCCAATGCATTTTCTTGGTAGAAGAATTAATTTTAAAAGTTATATCTTAATGAGGGATGTCTTTCTGTACACTGTGAATATGCTTTATTGCCATTGGTTAATAAAGAAACTGTTTAAGCCAATGGCAAGGCTGCTTAGAGGCAGGTGGGAAAGCCAAGCAGAGATAAAAGAGAAGTTGGAGTCTGAAGACATTGGAGGATGCCACCAAGAAAGCAAGATATAATGGGACACACGGAAAGCCATGGAGCCACATGGCAATACATAGACTAATAAAAATGGGTTAAGTTGTAAGACTAGTTGGTAATGAGCCTGAGCAGGCCAAGCAGTTTGTAATTAATGTAACACTCTGAGTAATTATTATATAAGCAGCTGTGGGACTCCAGGTAGGAGAGATTTGTCTGAATCAAGGGGCTGGACAGGACAGAAAATGTTCAGGCTACAGAATCTATGTATACATATGGTTGTTTCTAATTGGAATAACAAAAGCATGGTAATTGCAAAGAAAAGTCTCCCTGGTCTCATGTAATGTGTCTGTCAAGTGTTTTCAGTTAGACCCTTGGCTGTCTCCAGGGCAGAACTGGACTCTTATAAATTTGTAAAGCATGCCCAGTGGTGGAGCAGACACAGCCAGGCAGTGCATTAATTACATTTCTTTAACTACCAGGCTAGAGCTGCTCCTGTCCCTTATTGGTAAATCTCTATTTCCATGACAAGCAAGAAGCTAGTTGAGGGCTTTAAATAAGAAAAAAGTAATTCTAGGCTGAGGGATGTGATCACTCTCTCTGGTTCTCCTACTGCAAATGGAAGAGTAAGAGCAAGCATGATGGAATCTTAGTGTGTCAGTGAAAAGGGAAGAATTAATTTCTGGCACTCCCAGGAAGAACCATTTTCAGTACAACCCCATGCAAACTCAAGCACAATTGGCTGACCTGGCTAATCACTGGTAAGACTGCAGATGACACCATGGGACATTGTGGTCACTCATAAATGTGCTGTTTATTGAGAAGCTGCAAGACAGACTTCTGGGCTGGGTGAGGACAGAGTTAATTGATAAAAGACCCTTGGAGCATCAGAGGTTAATTCATGGTTAGTTGAGAAAGTAGCCTGGTGGGAGAGTTGGTGATTAATTAATTTCAAAGAAATTTGACTTGTGAATCAACCCTATCCTGAAATAATGAACCAATCTTGTTCATTCATATACACACCCACCCCCTCACTATTTACAGACTTATGGTAAACTAAGATAATGAGAACAAAATTTAGTGATGGGGAAGGGCAGAAAAGTAAGACCACAAACTCAGGTCAGTGCAGAAGGCCTGAGCTGAACTTACTACCTCAACTTTATAAAGTGAGGCACTTTATCAGAGAGACTTGTGTAGTAGTTACTTTTCAGTTCCTCTAAAAAAAAAAAAAACACCATGACCAAGGCAAGTTAGAGAAGGAAGGGTGTATTTGTGCTTATGGTGACAAATGAATAAAATCCCATCTTGGCGGGAGGCATAGCAGTAGGCAGGAAGTTGGAGCAGGAAGCTGACTATTCAGGTCTTCAAATATAAACAAGAAACAACCAAAGTAAACTGGACATTGTGCAAGGCTTGGCGGCAGCGGTTCTCAACCTATGGGTCTCGACCCCTTCGGGGGTTCACACATCAGATATTATTAACATTACTGTTCAGAATGGAAGTAAAATCACAGTTATAAAGCAGCAACGAAGCAATTTCATGGTTCTGGGTCAGCACAACATGAGGAACTGTGTCAAAGAGGTTCAGCGTTAGGAGGGTTGAGATCCACTCTTTTAAGCTCTCAAAGCTCCGCCCCCCACAGTGATGTAACTTCCTCCAGCAAGCCTGCACCTCTTAAATCTCCTCACACAAAGCTACCAGTTAGGGACCAAAGGTGCAAGTACCAGAACCTATAAAGACATTTCTCTTTAAAACTACTGCAGCCCGCATTGAGACTACTGAAAACAAAACAAACAAAAAACCCCAAACCCCCAAAACAACCGCCCCCAAAAACTAATTAATACTTAAAATACATTTAATATATTTGGTCTTTTATTATAATTTTATTATGATTATCAGTTATGCCCAGTGATGTTTAAGTATTGAATTGATACGGCAGTCTAACGGAGATCTGGATCAAAACCAGTCGTGTGAATGATATAGTCTGCACCCCTGGTATCTATAATTGAACTATAAACTATCTGTGGTCCTTCGTTTATGATTTTATTTTGTGAGCTGTCCTGTGGGTACTGGGAATTGAATCCGGTTCCTCTGGAAGAGCACTCAGTGCTCTTAACCACTGAGCCATCTGTCTAGCCCCTATTATTTTATTTTGTAACTGGAGAAGTTTTTGATTTAAAATTGTGTTAAAGAAGAAAACTGGAAAGTATACTTCTAGAACTCAGTAATGATACTCCTTTTCATTTTCCACTGGGGAAAAATTAGTGCAAATAGGAGAGAATTGGGGGGATTATGTAAGCTATTATCTGGGAATGAATATGATTGCAGTAGTATTTGTCGTGGTCTAGAACTTTCTGAGAGTGGTAGTTCTGGAAATTGTTATAATCACAGTATGGTGGCTAATGAGGCCTGGGACAGAAGTGGGTTAGGTTTTATAAGCGAGCTTACTACATTTGATCCCTTCCCAATTGAACATAACTCTAGCTCCATAATGAAAAACATTAACCTGTAAGGTGATGCTTTAATTTTAATTTGGACAGACAGGAGAGGCACTGTGTGCTATTGGTTGACTAATTAGTCCTGAGAGTCTGAGAAGATGTCCTGGAGAGAAGGAACCTTGGCTGGGTTCAGGCAGATCAGTAGGAGTTAGGGAGGCAGAGCAGAAACATGTAATGGAGAGTTAACTAGACACATTCACACACATTTGAACACACACACATTAGAGTCCATACACATGAACATACACATGCACATGAATGCACATGTAAGCACACCTCCACACATGTACATATAGCAACACACACACATGTGCATATATGTATGTGTATGTATATACATACACACATAAGCACATCTCCACACATATACATACCACAATAGACAGATAGACACACATACACACTTTAGGAAACAAGACAAACTACATGGTTTGAGCTTGTGTGTCAAAGTCTGAATGCTGGGGTGAAATGCTTTTTAATAGTAGAGATTGAATCTTTATAGTTTTGACTTACAGGCATTTTGGAGGCTTTGTTTTTCATCATGACTAATGTGTTAATCTTCTACTTCTACACTGAAATCATTATTATGAAATTACATTTTGATTCAAATGTGGGATGACTCATGTAGGAGAACTTAGCTGCCCTTCAGATGGTACAAATGTCATTCTTCACATGAAGAGGCAGCAGAAGCCAGCGTTAATGTTATGAAAATGATCCAGCCCTTGACTACATTAAAAACCTTGTTACAGAAAATTTACAGAAAAATTTATCCAAGATGGTATGATGATTAATTTAATTATAACTTAGTTGCAATAAGAAATACCTAGGGGATTATGGAAGCGCATCTCAGTATGCCTAGGAAGGCATCTCCAGAGATGTTTAGGAGGGGGAAGGCCCACCTTCAATGCCATCCATCCCATGCGTTGAGGTCCCAGACTTAGTGAGAAGTGGAAAGGAGATGCAGCGGGGCTTGGACAGCCTCCTTTGTCTGCTTCCAAGTTGCCATAGTGCATCTGGCCACCCCTTTGCTGTACCTTCCTCTCCAGTTGCTTGTCTCTGAATTGAAAGTCAGCTTTTCTTCTGGGCTCTGACAATAGCTCATTTGGTGGTAAAGAGAGTGAGTGCCTGCTGCGCGAACATGAAGATGGGAGTTTGAATCTTCAGCACCCATGTAAAAGCTGAGGGTGGTGAGGAACTTCTGTAGGAAGCGCCTGCACACACACTGCTGGTGCTGGGCTCTCATGTCCACTCTCCCACACTGTTGGGATTTGTTTGTCTTCAGGTTGTTGAGGGTGTTTTCTATGGTGTCACAATCCCTCTGAGGTCGTAGGTGCAGATCTTTTATTGTGTCCAGAAAATTCAATTCTGCTTGAAATGATCCCCTTCTCTTCTATCTTCTACAAAGCTTTCCACTCCCCATTCCATGTAAATCACTGAGCCTTGTAGGGAGAGGTGTGATGATTTGTAAATCCCATTAGGGGATGAGCACTTCACAGTCTCACACAGTTTGCATGATGACTGGTGGAGACTCTCTGTCCCAATTGTCTCCTACTCCAAGAAGAAACTTCTCTAGTGATCGCTGAGGGATGCACTGATCTGTATGTATATCAACAAGCAACTAGGTGTCATTTTAATACTCGGTCCATGTATTAGATTCATCCCTGAGGACATGATCTATTTAGTTACAGGCACTTGGCCCTGTTTATATCTCATGAGGCAGAAGCAGGCCTAATTATTAATCTTTTCTCTGCTTCCTTTGGGGTGCTCAACCCTTTAAAGTTTCTTTTCGTAAGGTTTCAAATCTTAGGTTACAGATAGAATGTTTTCTCCCTTATTTCATATATACATTCACTTTTGTGTATTTTTTTCTAAGCACTTTGTCCTTCTCCTAATGCATTTTAAATTTTGCTTTTATTTTCACTGAATTCAAAATATTTAAAAATTTCCATGAGACTTCAACTTCAAACCACATGCTCTTTAAAAATGCATTTTTAAAACTCCAAATATATGAAATTTTCCCAAATATCTTTCATTTACCAATTGGCTTATTTCCAGTCTGGTGTGAAAAATATGTTCTCTATGATTTCTGACTTGTTTTATTTATTTATTTATTTATTTATTTTTGTTGTTGTTGTTAGTTTTGTTTTATTTTAATGTGGTTTGTGCTCTAAATCTGCCCATTTTGTATTTTATCAAAGCTTGAGAAAATGTGTATTTTCCTATTGTTTAGAAACACCAATTATATCTAGCTAAGTGACAGAGTGTTCAACTGTATTTGTATTGATTTTCTGCTTGTTTGAACTATAAATTATGGACAGGGGAGAAAAGTCTCTAAATAAAATAATGGCTTTGCCTTTTTCCTTTCAGTTTTAAAGCACTATTTTTAGCTAGATACATGATTACTCTTGTATATAATTTTGGGGAATTGATGTTTATATTGTTACATAATTATCTACACTTAACCCTTCACCACATCCATCTCCTATAATCTTTTTGGCCAGAATTAATATAGCGGCTACAGCTTTATTTTAGTCAGCCTTGTCATAGGATTTCTTTCTCCAGCCTTTTACTTTTAACATATCAGATTCTTGATAGTCAAAAGAAGTTCTTGCACAAATCCACAGTTCAAACTTGACAATATCTGTCTTTTAATTGGAGTCTTCAGACCATTTATGCTTAAAGTGGTTTCTGATGCATTATTATTGACATCAACTAGATGTATCTTTTTGTTCTTCCATGATTTCATTTGAACATTTTATATAATTCTCTTTTATCTCTACTCTTAGAGGATCAATTATATGTCAAAATGTTTTCTTGTAGTGTCTCTACTGAAGTTTATACTGTACATTTTCAGCTAATTGAGGTACCCGTTAAAGCGACATAATTCCATTTAGTAAGTAGCACAGGGGCATCATAGTACCTCATTGACATATCTTTCTTCTTGTCCCTCTAGTCCTTTCGAGCTCTGGAAATAAGTTACCCAAAACATCACTATTGTTTTAAGCACCAGTATTTCTTTGAGTCTTTTCACAAATTTAAAAATATTTACTTTACCTTTGTTCTATCTGACCCTTTCTATATTTATGTAGGTGCAAATATCTCACCTCACTTTCATCTGACCTACGGACAAAGTTTTTTACATTTTCGATGGGACAAGCTTTCTGGTATTAAAATCTGTCAGGGTTTTTTTTTTTTTTTTGATGGATTTTTTTTTTTTTACTTCTCTTTCATGTTCAAAAGATAATTCCCCTAGACCTAAAATTCCAGGCCAGTCACTTTTTTCAATATTTTACATGCTTTTATTTTGTTTTTGGTTTTTTTGAGACAGAATTTCTCTTTGTAGCTCTGACTATCCTGGACTTCACTCTGTGGAACAGGCTGGCCTGGAACTCACAGAGATCTGCCTGCCTCTGCGTCCTGAGTCCTGGGACTAAAGGTGTGTGCCACTGCAGCCACCGTCCACACCACCACTCAGCTATTTCATGTGTTTTTCATGGACTATTCCGATGTTTTCTCCCTGATTCTCTAGTAGCAGATGATCCCTATCCCTGCTGGCCCTGCTGGCTTTAAAAATGATTTTCTTTGTTGTTCCACACCTTGGAGGTGCTGAAGATGGATGGTTTGGTGTCTGTTACTAATTATGGAAAGTTCTTGGCCATTGTTAACATATTTCTTTCTTGCCCCTTCTTCTTGTCTTCCCATTATTCTAATTAACATGTCACACCTTGGACTTTTTATTCTTCTGCTCCTTTACATTTCAATTTTGGATGCAGCTATTGACATCATCCAGCTCACTGATTCTTTCTTTGGCCATGTTAAAGAACTAAAGCCATCCTTTATTTTTACTGTAGTGTTAGGAGTCTGAGGATGTAGTGGACAGTAGGTAACTGAATAGTGCTTGTGAGTTCCAGGTTCCATGTCTAAGTGCAAAGAGATATTTATTGCAATTAAAATTTCTTTCTAGCATTTGCTTTTGTTTTCTTCTTAAGATTTTTAAAAAATATTTCTGTCCTGTTTCTCACCTATTCCTGTGTTTGTCTTTCCATACTATGATTAGGAAATGTGCTCTATAGTATCATATGTTTGGACATTTAACTGTACAAGCAGGTCATGGGTATTGGGGGCTGAGGGTTATAGTCCTACATCACTTCTGGCTTGCTCTCTGCTTCCTAAGCCATCAAGATATGAACTAGCTATGCTTCAGCCTCCCGTGCAGGATCTCAAGCTGGACTGTATCCTCTTAATACATGGGCCAAAGGAACTCTTAATCCCTTCAGTTTCTCATTTTAAGTATTTGGTCAAAATGTCAAGAGATATAAGTCATATGGAGATCTTAGCATCTTAACTATGATAATTTAAAACTTCCTCTCCCTCCAAAGTCTACATTACACAAAGTTCCCTTGGCTTTACATTCCCAATGCTCACAGTGCTCACATATTCTCACTCTCAGTTCAAATGTCACGATGTAAACGTCTATGATCTGTTATCTGGCCAATCACAGTGACATCTGAAGTCTCCTCATTCTGTAGCTCAGCCTTTGTTCTGAGATCTACCTAGAGAAGACAAGGCACTATTTTGAAACTATAAATTCTATCAGGTCTCTCCTCTGCTCACAAACAGTGGCTTCTCCTCTCTTGGGACTCAGTGTAAAATCCTCACTCTGGTCTCCTCAGATCTGTGCAAATGACTTCCCTTATCTTCTTTCTTTGTGTGTGTGTGTGTGTGTGTGTGTGTGTGTGTGTGTGTGTGTGTGTGTGTGTGTGTATGCTGCTGAAACTGTCATGTTTCTGGTTTCTGGACCATTCTTTTCTTTTTTGCTTAGCAATAGCCCTCAGTGTTGGTCCCTCCTATTCCAGGGCTTAGTGTCCTGCTTACTTTGCTCTGTTCTCCAGCCTCAGAGACATACTCCCCACTTTCGTACCTCCCCTCTCCACCCCCCTGTTCTTTCCCTCCTGGCACTGATCAATTCCTGACATTATTCATTGACTTAAGGCCTGTATTCCTCATATAATTAAAGAATATTGTGAGTAGAGGGACTTTGTCCTTTTACCCCACAGCCATGGCTGTCAGTGCCTTGGTTTTTATAAGTGAATGAACATATTTGAAACTGCATCACAGTGCATCATGTCTGTGTGCATGCTTTAGTAACTTAGATAGAACCTTTTTCAAGGCACATAGGTTCGTCTAGCACTTCTTGCTTAGTGATGGCACCTCAGGAAAATCATGGGAAGCATGATTGAGACAGCTAATTTTGACGAGTTCACTTTAGCCCATCTACTACATTTAAAAGAAAATATCCTATTTTGATATATTTAATATCTCAGCACCTAAGATCTATTAACATACAATGCATAGAAATAATAGTATTAGTGCAAAAATGAGGACATACACTCTTAAATGTTTCCAGACCATGGTTTATATAATTTAAAACCATTAATAAGAAATGTTACTGCTGGTAATTGCGGCAATTATATGATCATGATTACATCTATAGTGGATCAGTAGAAGCACTGACCTCCAGGAATTTCAGGCACAGAAATTTCAGGCACTGTAAACAGAGCCCAGAACACAAACCATTTATTTTACTGATTAGCAGTGTCTATAGGTTTGCATAAATTGCATCCATTTTTGTTTCCTGTGACAGATGTTGTATGGTATTTAAAGTATGAGCCTGAAGCCATTATAACTAGGTTCAAACCCTAGTTCTCCATCTCTCTTTCGACTCTACTTTCAGTAGTAAGGATTGAACACAGGCCTTGTGTCTGGTAGGCATGCACTCTGCCACTGAGCTACACCTCTAGTCCTGTCTCAGTTTCCTTGGCTATTGAACGATATGTTGTAGCACTAACCTGACATTGTGCCTTTGGAAATTAAATTATGTCATTTGCGCCAACAGCTTAGGTGAGTGCCTGGCATGCACTGAATACTCAACAAATGTCAGCTTTTATTATAAGGATTATTACTATTAATTATTTCAAGCAATGCAAACCAGTTCTCCAGAGTGATGTGGTTAGGTTTGATTTGGTGGGCAGACTGAGGGAGCAGACTTAGTAAATGGGTAGGACAAGAGATCCATGACATCTGGAGTGGGGAAACAGGGTGTACATAGAGCCAGGCCACCCACTTTCATCCTAGACTCTGAAGCCACAGAAAGCAGTGGGTATCTATTTTGTACCAAAAGGCAAATTTTGACTCCTACCTGCTCATATGTTAGAAAAATTTCCCTATGTAGGAAGACACTTAAGGAGCTAGGAAGGCAAGAATTAGCAAATGCCTATAACAATTGCTGAAAATTTTTATTTCAATGATGTTTGAACAATGCCTGTGAGCAATAGCTGAATTTGAAGTCCTAAACAAAATAATGAAAACTCCCACTAATCCCCAGTCTTTTTTAATTACCATCACTTAAAATACTTTGTGGTGACTCTGAATGACTAAAATTCTGAAGATGCTTATGTGTGGATCTATTGAAACCCTACCATGGTTCAATCATATGCCAATTTGTGCTTTATTTCATTGTGTAACATCACCAGAAACATTTTCCCACCTTGTAATGGGAATCTACTACTCTCTAGGGATAAACCATTCCACTGAATCACCTTGGCACTGTGATATCCAAAGAGCATGCAAACAGCTGCATGCCTTTCGAGGTGCACTTGCCTGTTTTGTAACCACTGGCATGAATTACAGTTTCAAGTTCCACCTTAAAAATCTAGGCAGAGAAATTGGGGAGAAAGCCATTAGATGGTAGCAATGGACAAAGATGCAGTGTTTTAATGTTAGTAGATGTGGAAGGTAGGAAGTTGTAGAAAGTGCTTGCAACTCACAAGCATCAAACCACAGTGTTAAGAGGCCGAGTGGATGAGTCTCTGGGCTCTGTACTCTTGAACTTTCCACATGGAAGGAACATCAGATGGGAGGCATGATGTGGTAAGTTTAATTTACTGAGATATACTTTACCTTCTCCCCACCAAAATATTGAAAGAAGGCATGAAATTAATTTTGTTCACTATTCTTTACAGTAGAAAAAAAGAGGAATCCTAGTAAGATCCATGCTATTAAAATTTAAGAAGAGATGGAGAATCTAACAGTGACAGTTTGACAATAAAAAGAAAATAGACCAAGGGATTTTTTTTTAAAGCAACCTAAAGATAAAAATATTTCTGGGATCATCTGTATGAGCTTGGGAGGGAGCGATACTGCTAAATTACCTCTAGTTAGAAATATTGGAAACAAATATAACCTGGAAAATTTTATGACATAACTTGCTTTAAATGTCAGATGCCTAGCAGTATATGATGATATCCTAGGGAAACAAAGCTAGCAAATTTTATTTAAAACAACTTTGTGCCCTAATCCCAATATCATATCCATGTGGGAGCTCCCACAATCCTGGTCCTAGACACTCATCATACTATCTCCACCATACTGGATTACATCATCTAAAGGTGTCACCCAGGATAAATCCTTTGTCCCTAAAGTTGCCTCTGTCAGGTATTTGGTCATGAAAAGTCACTAAGGCAGAACTCTGCTGAAGGTCAGTGGGGTCATTGAGCGACCTAGGAAGGAATGGAACAGAGGCTGTACTATGGAGATTAACCAGCCCAGCAGTTAATTGGATGACAGTGAGTGTGAAAATGGGCAAGATGACAGATTAGGGGTGGTAGCAATGACAATCTATCTATCTAAGAGCGATAGAGATAGGAAATAGGATTGTGTCAGTCCATATTCTAGTACTGTAACAAAATGCCTGAGGCACTCAACTTATAGGGAGGAAGAAGTTCTTTTGGCTCATGGTTTTAGCCCACGTCCATTTGGCTCTACCACTCTTGGGTGCTAATAAAGTGGTGAAGGAGCAACAGGAAGGAGTCAGAGTCCCAACAGTTCCTTTAAGGTAGTGTCCCCAGTGACCGGACTACATTTAACACCTTGCAATAGTGTCATGCGTAGGTTAGTCCCCATCCTTTTTAGCACATGGTCCTTTGGGAGACTGTGATTGACCACTGCAGATGGCAGCAGTAAGTAGAAATGAAGAAATTTAAGCAACAAATATGCGAGGAAATGCTTGGGGAGCTGAGGTGCTTCTCATGACATGAAGGAGTGTTACATAGTTTTAAATGAGCCGGGGAGTTTCAAATGCACGGGTCCTTGGCACAGCACATGAAGAGGCTCTGTTGAATTCAATAATCTGTGACTACAAAATATAAATAGCAATATCTAATGTGTAAGGAATGCAAAGCTTCTGAAACTGTGTGTCATGATCCTGTGGGACCAAATATGAGGCTATGTAAAAAATTGATAACAGAGAAGTTCCTGAGTACACAGTAACCAAAAAATTAATTCAAAACCAAATGCTTAATGAACCCAATGCTTTTTAGGCAGCATTTGCTTCCATGTAATGTTGGTTCTGGCACAAAGCAGAAATTTGTATTTCACACACTACCATGCCTCACAGTGGTGGTGAGTGCTCCCTGGTGACAGTGAGGGCTCCATGGTGACAGTGAGTGCTCCCTGGTGGCAGTGAGGCCTCCTTGGTGGCAGTGAGTGCTCCCTGATGACAGTGAGTGCTCCCTAATGGCAGTGAGAGCTCCCTGGTGGCAATGAGGGCTCCATGGTGGCAGTGAGTGCTTCATGGTGGCAGTGAGTGCTCCCTGGTGACAGTAAGTGCTCCCTGGTGACAGTGAGGGCTCCATGGTGGCAGTGAGTGCTCCCTGGTAACAGTGAGTACTCCCTGGTGGCAGTGAGTGCTCCCTGATGACAGTGAGGGCTCCATGGTGATAGTGAGGGCCCCATGGTGGCAGTGAGTTCTCCCTGGTGACAGCGAGTGCTCCTTGGTGGCAGTGAGTGCTCCCTGGTGGCAGTGAGTGCTCCATGGTGGCAGTGAGGGCTCCCTGAAACAATTTTGCCCAGAATCATGACTATGCTGAGTAATAAACTGCAGCACTTTATTGCATGTATAGTTTTTTGCTCATATGGAAACATCATAGTTTTATTACTAAAAATAAACATCCTTATCATTTCCTACTATCATTCCTCATGTGTGACAAATTCATATCTTTGGAATACATGGTCTTAGGGAAACAACCACATCTATATAGTTATTATATGAGTTTTATTTCACCTTTAACATGATAAAATTATATACAGCAAAGAATTATCATAAAATACATTTTCTTTGAAATTTATTATGAATTTATAGTTGATTTGCATGTCTGCTTTTTTTACCTATCTAACTGTGGTTGCATAAAAATTTCAAATGGATGTGCATGGGAAAAGTTCAAGAGGTTTTGATATAGGGATTTTACAGTGTAAATTATGATTCACATGTGCTGGAATTAAATGGACTTGAGTTTAAATCTTCAGCTGCTCTTGGGGAGACCACAGGGTCGAAGGCCAAGCTTCATCCTCTCTGTTCAGTGGGGATGACACCAGGACTTAACTCTCACAGTCCATCCTGAGTGTGTCTGCCTTAGAACTGAGGCAAGGATGCTCTTCTGCGGTGACTTTATTAGGTTATCTTTAATTCACTTTTAAGTATCAGCACGCCTATTTCTATCAACATACTGAACTTTAAAAGCTTTTAGTGTATTTTTTTTTTTTGGCCTGGCTTTTTAATACCTCACAGGTAATGTGAAGTTGCTTGTAAAACAAGGGGAATCAATTATGCAAATTTTGAAATAATAAAACATTGAAGTAGTTGCAGAGAACTGGGGAAATTACTAATGTATTACTAATGTTCCCTAGGTTGTTTTTTTTTTTTGTTTTGTTTTGGTTTTTTTTTTTTTTTTTTTGAGACACAGGTTACTAAGAGGAAAAAAAAGGATAACTTCAATAAGAGAAAATTTAAAATTGCATTAGAATCCAATAATACAGAACATTTCATCATTAATAGATGTTCAGATAATATATTAACTTTGCCCAAGATTCAATGGCCAAATCAAAGAATTTAAAGGTTGACAAGATAATAGATTGAACTCCAGGTAGGTGTCATGATGTGTGCTCTTGAGCCTAGTATCTGTGAGATGAACACAGAGAGATGGACATTGAAGGCCAGCTATATACCAAGTGCAAGATCAGCCTGGGTTACATGACGAGATCCTATCTCCAACAAATCACCCAACCAAGGCTGGGCATGTAGCCCAGCAGTAGAATCTTTACCTGGATTACACAGGGGCTCTCTTTGGGTTTTACCCCTACCCCTGCTCTCCCCATATTGCAAAGCCACACAAAAACACCTCAGATGATCAGAAGTCATTGTTCAGTGTGTCTCGGGCATTTGGCACATTAGGATAAATGTTTTGTTTTAGGGCTGAGGCATACCTGTCTAAGCAGCTGCCTTCAACCTCCTTCTCCTCAGGCATCAGCAGCCTCTGGCCTCATTTTAACCACCTCTTTGACTCCCAGGAAGTCTTTGAAGTACTCCTCAGGACCTGGTTTCTCAAGAGTCTCTGGTCATGTTTTTCTTTGCCTCTTTCTTTGTCTTATTTTATTGGCTTAGTAAATATCCTTCAATTAATGTCCCTAGGATGGATTAGTGTCACTCAGTCCTCACTGCTAGAAAAAAAAAACTGGGGGTTTTATATGTGGCTTTTCTATGCCTTCATAGTAATGTGAAGAGGATATTACCGGTTCAGACTGGTTACATTCACAGGGGTACAGGGTCGAAAAAATAACATTTGGCTTCCAATCCTTTATTTCAATGTGTGGCTCTGCTAGGACAATTGTGAATGTGTGTTAGATGACTTTTGAAAGAATAACTTGGCTTCGATGCAAACATGATATCATCAATGACACAACTAATAAATAGTGAGTTAATACATAGTGAACTCTGATGCCCAGACACAGTTATGGGCTCACCCTGCTGAATGTATAGCTCCATCATCGTGAAAATGACATTTTCATTGCTAAATGGCAGTACAGCATGTCTCACTTGCATTTCACTTCATATTACAATGCCATTTGGCAGAAATAAATTTCTTGATTGTCACAGATTTTCTTAATTAATATTTGCATAATCTAAGCTATTGTTTTTTAAAAAATATAGTTTTCTTCTTTATGAGCTAGAAGTTTAGTCTTTTTTTTTTCTTCTTTATTTTGTATTTAACAAAAAAACAGTAACATGAATTTAAGATGAGGAAAAGTTAACAATAACTATGAACAGGATAAGAATCATAAGCATGGCTTATCAAGGGTGGTAATGCAAATAAGATTGCTACACATATATTTACTATGTGTTCAGCTTTCCCTCTGAAATTTTTTTTCCCATCCCTGTATATCCTTATTCAAGGTCCCTTCCCCCTCCCACCACATCTTGACATTTCTCTTCTCTGCAACTCCCCATCCCTTCGCTGCGCAGGGAGCAGACAGTCCTATGGTCCCACTGACCCAATAATGCTTGGATCAGTCTCCACTCCTGGCCAAATCCAGTTTTGTACCCCCTCCCTCAAGAGTGAGTCAGGTGTTCCTATAGTTGGAGTGGGGTTCGAAGGGTCAGTTCAGGGTGTTTCTGATCCCAAGCTGTTCAGTGGTTGTGGTTTGCCGCTTGGACATGTTTGGTTTTTTTTTCTTGTTTGTTTGTTTAGAGACCACTAGTGAGTGAGTACATCCCCTGCTTATCTTTCTGAGATTGTGATACCTTGCTCAGGAGGATATTCTCCAAATCCATCCATTTGCCTGCGAATTTTAGGATATCGTTTTTTCTTACTGCTGAGTAGTATTCCATTGTGTAGATGTACCACAGTTTGTTAATCCATTCTTCTGTAGAGGGACATCTAGGTTGTTTCCAGGTTCTTGCTATTACAAATAATGCTACTATGAACATAGTTGAGCTAATACCTTTGGAGTGTGAATGTGCCTCTTTAGGGTATACACCCAGAAGTGGTATTGCTGGGTCCTTGGGGAGATTGATTCTCAATTTTCTGAGAAACCTCCATATTGCATTCCAAAGTGGCTCTTACACTCCCACCAACAATGGAGGAGTGTTCCCCTTGCTCCGCATCCTCTCCAACATAGGCTGTCATCTGTGCCTTTTATCTTAGCCAATCTAACAGGTGTTAGGTGGTATCTCAAAGTTGTTTTGATTTGCATTTCTCTGATGGCTAAAGATGAAGAGCACTTTTTCAGGTGCCTTTCAGCCATTTGTAGTTCCTCT
>PVIH01000658.1:0-32516 GCA_004025045.1 Sigmodon hispidus
CCCCCCCCCCCCCCAGTGCCTGTCCTGTTTCTCAGTGTCACTGCCCTGATGTCTCTACCTGTATTTGCTTCCTGGACCTGTTACTGTTCCAGCCAGTACTTTTTGTGTGGTTATTTATTAATTTCTCTCTCTCATCTGTCTGTTTCCCTTGGGTCTCCTGCCCTTGTAACAACTGGCACACAGTAGGTGCTCAGCAGTGCCAGCAGGTGGGGCATCCATCCCTCTGCCAGGCAGAAGGCTGTCAGGACTTCCTTTGTGGCCCCAGTATGTCAGAGTCCTTGGCATGATGTCATAGCATTGACAGGAGCAGGTGCACAAATAGTGTCTCTGTCCTCCAGGCCGGCCTCTGGCATTTCCAAGCACCATGAATGCCATTGTCGCTCTGTGTCACTTCTGCGAGCTCCACGGCCCCCGTACTCTATTCTGCACGGAAGTTCTCCATGCTCCCCTGCCCCAGGGTGCTGAAAGTGGGGACGGTTCTGGCCAGATTGAACAGGCTGAGGAAGAAGAGGGTGGCATCCAGATGAGCAGCAGGGTCCGTGCCCACAGCCCAGCCGAGGGCGCCTGCACCGAGTCTGGCAGCCCTGGGCCCAAGAAATCGGACATGTGTGAGGCAAGTGTCTGTGGGAACTTGAGATGGTTTTACTTTTCTATGAAAGGTGGGAGCAGGGGACCCCCACTCGAGGTCCTGAGAGCATTTTTCTCATCATCCCAGCAGGAGCCCTTTTGCCCTGATTAGTATCTGGGTGATCCTCGCTGTGGGTCCTAGGACTTCTTTGTCGGAGTGAAAATCCCACACAGCCACTGCTGGGGAGGATCTGGGTTGGCTGGGTCGGGTTAGGGGTTCCAGCTGCTGCTGGAGCAGGTGGGAATCTAGTGTCATTTGCTGAGAGGTGGTGGTGCACGCCTTTAATCCCAGTACTTGGGAGGCAGGCAGATCTCTGAGGTCAGTGACAGTCCGATCTGCAGAGTGAGTTCCAGGACAGAGAGCTACACAGAGAAACCCTTTCTCAGAAAAAGAAAGAAAGACACATACCTATAAACACTTAAATGAAGTTATGCCACCTAGATGATCATGCTTTCCCCAGGAGCCATTAAAAATAGGGAGAAAAAATTTTTTTAAAGATTTATTTATTTATTTATTTATTTATTTATTTATTTATTATACAGTATACAGAAGAAGGTACCAGATGTCATTGTAGTGGTTGTGAACCACCATATAGTTGCTGGGAATTGAACTCAGGACCTCTGGAAGAACAGTCAGTGCTCTTAACCTCTGAGCCATCTCTCCAGCCCAAAAATAGGGAGAAAATAATTTTTAAAAAGTTTGAAAAGGATTATGTTATCTACATTTAGATTTATTGCCTGCTCCTTGCTAATAGATTTCTTGTCCTTTTGTGCAGGGCTGCCGATCACTTGCTATAGGGCACCCGGGCTACATCAGTCATGATAAAGAAACCTCTATAAAGTACGTCAGTCACCAGCACCCCAACCATCCCCAGCTCTTTAGCATTGTCCGCCAGGCCTGTGTCCGGAGCCTGAGCTGTGAGGTAAGGCCTGCATTGGGTTGTCTGTGGGAAACACATGGGAATATAGGTCTGTTACTGCTTATAGATAGCAAGGAGATTGCTTCTCAGTGCAGTGTGAGCATGGCCACAGTTGTCAGAGCATGAAGAGAAGTCCTTGTGGGCTCTGGCTATCTAAATAGGTGTTAGCTTTTCACTTTGAACAACAGACTGTTATTTTTTTTTTTTTTTTAAAACTTTATTTATTTATTTATTTGCCTTGGTGTTTGCCTGGAACTGGAACTACAGACAGTTGTTAGCTGCCATGTGGGTGCTGGGAATCGAACCCGGGTCCTCTGGAAGAGCAGACAGTGCTCTTAACCGCTGAGCCATCTCTCCAGCCCCCAGACTGTTATTTTATGTCCATTCTTGACGAGCATGTTTCTAAGATGGAGCAGTTCCTTCACTGTGTGCTTTGTGGCAACAGGTGTCTGTCTGTCACCTTTGTATCCACTGCCACCACGCCATGTTAGGTGTCTTAGAACCTTCTGAAGAATGAATCAGGCTGGACTCAGCAGTTAAGAGCATTTGCTGTTCTTACAGAGGACCTGGGTTCACTCCCAGCACACACATGTTGGCTTACTCCAGTCCCAGGGAATCAGACACCTGACCTCCATGGGCACTGCATGCATGTGGTGCACAGACATACATCCCAGCAAATGCTCATAAACAGAAAATAAAGGGTTAAAAACAGCAAAGGAATGTTTTTGGTTTTGTTTTGGTTTTTTCCTGAACTACTGCTATGGAGCATGAGTCTTAGCTTTTAGGTTTGATCTGTCACAGGCGTCTGCTACAGCTTCAGCGCTTCCCTGCCCTGCATCCACCTCATCTGCTCCTTCTCACCATTGCTCTACACCTCTTTCTATCCCTTGGTGGATGCTTAGCAGCAACCAGATGTCCTGTGCACAGGAGTTATAGTCAGCAAATCTGTCAGGAGGGAAAGACCACAGGACTCTGAAAGTAGGATGGGTGTGTTAGGGCTGGAGCTGTCTGCTGCTGTTACAGAGGATATAAGTTCAGTTTTTCAGTTCCTCTCACTCATATTGGATGGTTCACAACCTCCTGTGACTCAAGTTCTGAGGAATCCAACACCTTTGGCCTCTGCAAGCGCCTGTACTCGTGTGCCCTTAACCTCACCACCACCACATTCACCTCACCACCACCACCACATTCACCTCACCACCACCACATTCACCTCACCACCACCACATTCACCTCACCACCACCACATTCACCTCACCACCACCACATTCACCTCACCACCGCCACATTCACCTCACCACCGCCACATTCACCTCACCACCACCGCCACATTCACCTCACCACCGCCACATTCACCTCACCACTGCCACCACAATCACATAATCTAAGAGAGAGTGCTATTTTACTCTGCAGGCCCAGAGTAGTCCATTGCATCTGCTGGTTTTCTAGTCTATCCAGAAGACCAAGTTGGGACATTTGGGTGCAGCTTAATGATAGGACATTGGCCGACTGTGTCAAGGCCCAGAGTAACGTAGCACCACCAAAAACAGGAAAAGGGACCCAAAAGACTTTAGGTAAAGTTAGGGTAGAAATTTGCCTAAAGGTGTTGTCGCTTCCTCCAAGGTGTGCCCTGGTCGAGAAGGTCCTATCTTCTTTGGTGATGAACAACATGGCTTTGTGTTCAGCCACACCTTCTTCATCAAAGACAGCCTGGCCAGAGGCTTCCAGCGCTGGTACAGCATCATTGCCATCATGATGGATCGAATCTACCTCATCAACTCCTGGCCCTTCCTACTGGGGAAGATCCGTGGGATTATCAATGAACTCCAGGGCAAGGCCCTCAAGGTGATGCTTGAAGAGGAGGCACTGGTTGTGTTGGCATTGATGTTGAGTGCCCAGGCAACAGTGGTCCTCTTGACTCTGCCTGTGTGTCAGGATGCAGGATGAGCATCCCTTCTAAGCAGGCTGTAGCTCTCCTGACTTGACTTTCCCCTGTATTCTGTCATTCCTCCAGCCCAGCATCTTAACTGCTGTCCAGCCTCTGCTTTCTTGCCTGGCATCTTTCCTTCCTGGACTCTTCAAGACTCACACTATCCGCTAGTCTTGTCTAGAGTCCCACCGAGGGCTCCCCCTCCAGTTGGGCATGCTCTGTCCATAGGCAGTAGACAGTAGAGGAGGAGGTTGTGCATCATTCATCTTCATAGATGGAGCAGCTGTACTGTGTTAGAATGTGGCTGAAGGGCACAGGAAGCTGGTGAAAGTAGATGGTCGTGTGCCCATCACCTACAGTGGTCTGTAGGGTGAACCTGCCGGGGGAGGCCAAGAGTACTTGGAGAATGGTGACTACCCAGTGGGATCGCAAGGGGCCAGGTAGCATAAGAGACGGGCAGAGAGGAACTGCACTGTAACGTCTTGGTCAGCCAGCCATCCTGCGAGGTATTGTCAGGCTGTTGCCATGTCATGTACTGTATTCTGAGTCCAGAGAGCAGAATGAGAGAATTTGGGAAAACTGCGTGTTTAGTAACTGAAAAGTTAGGTCCTAGCCACCACTGAAGAGGCGCATTCTCCACCCTCTGTGTCCAGGTGTTCGAGGCAGAGCAGTTTGGATGTCCACAGCGTGCCCAGAGGATGAACACAGCCTTCACACCCTTCCTGCACCAGAGGAACGGCAATGCTGCCCGCTCTCTGACTTCCTTGACAAGCGATGAGAACTTGTGGGCATGTCTGCATACTTCCTTTGCCTGGTAATGAATCGCCTGGGTCCTGGCACTGAACCATAAGAGCATCTGCCTCGTAGTGGGACTGGTTGGCAAACACTTGTGAGTCAGCTCTTACCCTAAGGCCTGTTCCCTTGTCTGTCTCCCCACTGAATGGAAAGACTTTTAGGTAAAACTCACTTTGCATCAACACAAAGAACATCTCTGTATGAAGACCTCTAATTCTTCTCTCTAAAGATGGGGCTGGAGACATGGCTCAGTGGTTAAGAGCACTAAGTGCTCTTCCTGAGGACCCAGGTTCAATTCCCAGCACTCACATGGCAGCTCACAACTGTCTGTAACTCTAGTGTCAGGGCAAAGCACCACCATACATAAAATAAAAATAAATAAATAAATCTTTGAAAAAAAAAAAAAAGATGGCATCAGGTTTGTGGCTCAGGCCTCTTCAGAGCTAGTAGCTGGTGCTTTGGGCTCAGGTCGGAGCTTTTGCTGGTGGGGACAGTGAGCTGGTGTGTGGGGTGAAGGTCTAGTGTATAGGTGTGCTGTGAATATGAAGCTCCGGTTTCCCAAACTGAGTAGTCTGGGGAGCTGGAGTTAGCCTGCAGAGCCTCAGGACCTGAGCACATCAGGGTACACTGCCCCTTCTAGCCCTTTCTGTTCCATTTGTACCGCATTGGTCAGCTGATGAATGTCTAGGCCGGTTTGTTTCTTAGCTGTGGAGAATAGTGCAGCATACATGAGGATATCTACGGATCTCTGGTGTGGTGGCTTATAGTTCTGTAATGCCCAGGTATGATGGGTTTGGGCTTAGAGGACCCTCCCCACTGACTTCCAAGGTGGCTACACCAGTTAACATGCCCACCAACAGGGCATGAGGCTCTCATTTCCTTCATCCTCAACAGCATTTGTCGTCCTTGGCTTTTTGTTTTGGTTTGGTTTTAGATTTATTGTATGTGTAGGAGTGTTTTGTCTTCAGGTATGTATGTGTGTGTACTACATATGTGCCTGATGTCTGTGGAGGTTAGAGAAGCAAGGGGTGTTGGATCCTGTGGAACGGCAGTTAGAAATGGCTGTGCCCCACATGTGGGAACTGAATGTGGGTTCTCTGTAAGAGCAACAAATGCTGTTAGCCGCAGAGCCGGCTCTTCAGCCCTTGTCCTGGTGATAGCAGTGCTGGCTGGTATGAAGTGGGATCTCGCTCAAGGCAGTTTTAGTTTGTATTTCCCTGATAACTAAGAATGTTGAATGCTTCTTCATATACTTATTGACTGTTTGTGATTTCTTTGAGAATTGTTTAGAATATCTTGGTTGTGTCTTTCCATCTATATAGTTTAGCCATAAGGACATGACTTCACTCAGTAGATCTAAAGCGTTGTCTGGTGTGACTTACGTTCCTTTTGTCTCATTTGGGATTCTGAATTGGGATTAAAACTAACAATTCCTCCAAACCTCTCCAAGCCCATTTTTTTGTTCCCTTTAATGGAGGACCAGACTCATGTCTAAGAGCCTGTTTCCTCGGTGGTGGTGGTGGGGTTCTCCAGAATGTTTGTGTTGGTCATTTTCTGTGACCTAGGTGTTGAACCAAGGGCTTGGTAAGCCTTGGGTTCGGTTTTCCTATTGGCAGGGATACTTCATGGCTGGCATTGTATCCATCTCCAGGCTCCTGAAGGCATGTGGTAGCCGGCTGACAGAAAAGCTATTGGAGGGTGCACCCACAGAAGACACCCTGGTCCAGATGGAGAAGCTTGCTGGTAAGGCCTTTTGTTTCTGCTGGGCCATCATCTGTGGTGGCAGCAGAGCCCCTGGCTTGTGGCTGCCACGGTGAGTGAAGCTGGTACAAGGGAGTCTGGATATGAGCGAGTCTGAAGGGCCTGTGTGACAAGCAGTTCCATGCTCTTGGTGCTTTTGTTATTTATGATTCTGTCTCCTTTCCCTTGATGGTGCCTTGGTGGCCTATTCCCAAGTGGGTTTGTGACCCCGGAGCTCCCTCGGGACTTGAAAGCGACTCAGTAGTTTAGAGAGTTCCCTGCAGGTAACTGGGGAGTCTCCAGGCAGGCAGCTCTCCTTGCCAGAGTTTCCTTTAGATACTCAGCTGGTCTCCTTTCCAGCAATTGTTTTTGCCTCTATAAACCTGGAGAGAAGCCTTGTGAGTCATGTTAGTTTCCGGAACTTCCTGAGACTTGGATTCCATGAGCCTCTCTTCTCCTTCTCAGAGAGAATGCTTCAATTCAGAAGAAATCACTTTACAATATCATCCCTGCATCCAAGCTTAGAACCTCTGCACTTTGGTTTTAGCATCCCGTGTGACCGACTTCCCAGGCTGGTCCCAGTGCATGATTGTAGCCCTCAATTCAATTTCCATAGAGATTATTTGAGTTCTGGTGTTCATAGTCCTGTCCAGTCTCCCTCCTCCCCCCCCCACTCCCGCCCCCAACAGCTGAGAGGTTGAAACGCAATGGTCACTTGCAGTGTATGGTACACAGTTGTTCCTGACGATGCTCCCACTCCTCTGTTGTAAGAGGTCGGAGCACTTTCCAGGCTGTACTAGTTGAACACTCACTCTGTACTCTTGGGCTCTGACAAGTACTCAGGAGCGAGGTCTCAAGAGCAAGACACACTCAGAAAAGACAGACTTGGAGTTGCTCTCCTGTCCCTGTGGATCAGTCAGTACTAGGACCGTTTTAGTATAGAATGACTCACAAATGTGAAGGTTCTGCAGCCCCTTAGAGTCCTGTCTTGGTGGGATGCATTTGCTGGAAGAAGAGATGTGGGGGCAGGCAGGGGTCTTAGCCACATTTCAAATGAATCATGTCTTGAAGGATCTGAGTATGGACTCAGGCTTACTTTCGAGTCAGACAGGACCAACTTCAACCCTGGCTCTGTACCTCGAGGCACCCTGCCCTCTGGGTCTCATTGTGACATGCAGCAGAGATGTTATTGTGAAGGTCTGCATGAGGTCTAATGGAAGTGAAATGTTTGTGTCTTACCTGGGTTTGGGGAGACGGGGTGAGATGGTGTGTAGGGCACTAGGACTGGCCCCTGGCAGAGCAGCTATCCTGATAAACACACGCTGTCTGCACTGCATGGTCAAGCTTTGCTAGCATCGTGCGGGAGAAGCTTCTAAGATGTCTTTTGTACACACTCCTTCCTCCCTCCACCCCCAGATGCCCAGTCAGTAACAGTCATCGGCCTCTCCAGGATACAGCAGGAATTGGTGGTGTAGCCATAAGTGCTCTGAGGCAGAAACTGCCACAGAACCAGACTGCAGCATCTAAGGGGACGCACACTCCAAATCTGTCCTGTTTGTCTGTCCCGCAGACTTAGAGGAAGAATCAGAAAGTTGGGATAATTCTGAGGCTGAAGAAGAGAAAGGTGCTGCTGCTGTGCCAGAGGGTGCTGAAGGGCGTGAGCTAACCAATTGCCCAGCAGAGTCATCCTTTCTCTCGGCCTCTGGGAGCTGGCAACCCCCAAAGCTTTCTGTCTTCAAGTCCCTTCGACACATGAGACAGGTAAGCAGGGGGTGAGGGGTATAGTCCTAACTGGGAGAGCTCAGGTCACTCTGCAGTATGCCTGTCCTCTGGGTCAGAGCTTTTTCCACATCCATGGCCAGGGATGACACTGGGAACCTCTCAGTGGGCGACTGAGGGCACAGGGAATATCAGGCTGTCCGTATTTCGGGAGCAGCACTCTTTGAGTTACAGATGGGCATCTGGTGTGTTTGTGTGCACTCACATGCACATGTGCATGTTCATGTATGCACACGTGTGTAGAGGCCAGGGTATTATTTGATAGGCATTTTTGGACCCTCAGCAGCAGGTTTCTCAGCCATCTCAATAAAGCCAGATCAAGCCTAACTTAAAAGGATAGGTTTACTCTGAGCAAAGCATTCTCAGCGACTCTCTAGCCCCCAGAAGTGTTATGGGTAGGGGTGGGGGTGGGGGGATGGGATCACATGGTATGTCTAGGGACCCTGTAGGTGCAGTCTTGAGCTTTAGGGGAGGAGCCTGAACTTTTGTCTTTTCTTTCTGGGGGGGGGGGGGTTGGAGCCGGAGAAGTAGGGGCTGAGGCGGAGCTCCATCGCCACACTATTGACATTGTACTTTGAGACAGTGTCCTGAACTACGCTACTTGGCTGGCTATGCACCCCAGGGATGATCTGCTTTCTGGGCCTTCCCAGCTGTAGGATGACAGACACTGTCACTCTGCCTTGCCTGCCCATTTAATTTCAGTTCCGGGGGGTAAACTCAAGTTAGACTTTGCGCTGAAGCTAAGCTATCCAGCCCAGTGTTTGCTGTCTGTAAGATTTCCTGTGGTCTTGTAATCTTGTCAGTCTAGAACCTCCTGAAAGTGTTGGAAAGCACCATTATCTATTTGCATGCAGGTTATACTTTAAAGGAATGGTCGTTCCTATAATAAATCAGGAATAACCTACATGCCGGTCTTGGCTGTTACAGTGTGTCTAGACAATGCAATATTATTTAGCATGAAATATCGAGCAGGCAACATGTATTCCCAGACCATCAGATAACTCACCTGATGAGATTGAGCATGGTTTGTTGGGTCAGAGGAAAGGTGAGGATTGCTGCAGGTGAGGCAGGTTGTCAACACCCTTTTCATGCTGTTTTTATCTTTTTGAGACAGGGTCTCATGTATCCTAGGTTGTCTTTGAACTCACTATAGCTGAGAATGGTCTTGCATTTCTGGGCCTGCTTCTCAAGTGCTGGGATTATAGGCATGTACAACCAGGCCAGGTTCACTTTTTGTACTATATTTCTCTTTATGTTTTAATTTAGAATTTTTGTTTTATTTACTGTTGATATTGTGTATGTCACGGTGCACATGTGGAAATCAGAGGTCAATTTTGGGGTCAAGTCTCTCCTCCCTACTCGGTGGGCTCTGTCTGGACATGAACCTCAGATGCCAGGCTTACATGGCAAGGGTCTCTCTCTACCTGCTGGGCCTTCTCTCTCAATGGGCATTAATTTTACCAGGCAAGAATGATTTCCATTTTGTAGAGTTCAAAGGCTAGTGAGGTGACCCACTGGTTAAAGACCCCTGCTGACAACCATAAAGTCATGAGTTTGATCCCCAGGCAAATGGATTTAGCCCTAGGGTCTCTCTAAGCCGTTAGATAGCAGGGATTGTGGTTTCTGTTGCAGGTAGGAGAGCTTGGCAGCATTGAGATTTGTAATGTATTGTAGCCTTTGGTTTTGGTTATCTTGTATTTTTCAAGGTTATCTTTGGCCCCAAGAAATCATAGGCTATCTCATGTTGGTGCTGCAGGAGTTTCGGACAGGCAGGAAGGAACGAGGCTGCTTCAGATTAAAGAATAATATGCCACAAACAGAAATGAGGCCTGATGCAGTGATGGCTATGGCATCTGGAGAACTGTAACTGTAAAGCAGGTTGTCATCAGGCAGCTGACATGGGCCAGTGCCAGGACATAGGTGCATCGTGGTGGTGGAGGCAGGGCCTTCATTCTTCCTGAGGCAAGTGTGATGAGGCAGATGTTCACATCTGAACACTCCAGCATGACAGCGTGTCTAGACAGGGTGACAGCTACAAAAAGTCAGTACCGTTCGCTTCATATTTTTCAAAGTAGAGTTGGGAGAGGAATGTTAAGAGTTTGATACCTTTAGAATCTGGGGACTTCTTGTGTCTCGTCAGCCTTGGACAGGTCACCAGTGTCCCTTTGCAGACTGTGACATTCTTCACTGTAAAGAATTTCTAGTCTCTGAGAACAGGGGGCCAGATTGGCTCCTCTAAGTAGCATGATGAGCTCTGTGCTGTCTTTCAGGTCTTGGGTGCTGCCTCTTTTCGTATGCTGGCCTGGCATGTCCTCATGGGAAATCAGGTGATCTGGAAAAGCAGAGATGTGAACCTCGTCCATTCGGCATTTGAAGTCCTCCGGGTGAGAACCTTTCCCTATGTGCTAATGTTTGACTTGGGGTGGAATATTAGGGATATCAGTGCAGAGCCTCAGAAGTCGGTTTTCTTTGTCTGCCTGCTGTAAATGGCAGGCATTGGTACTCCTGTGGAAGGAACCTGAATTATCACTATTGACAGCTATACTGTTTTCTCCTCCCTCAATCCAAAATTCTTCTGAGAAGTTATCTGGGCAAGAACTAGCACTTGCCGATGCTGCACAGCTGTTCTCAAGTTGGGGTGGTGGTGTAGAGCAACTCACAGCTTGTCTGCTGGCTGCCCAAACCCACAAGTGCCTGTCTGTGCAGGGAACATCTGAGTAGGCCAGGATACCAGGAGAAGCGGCCCGTGGGAGTCCACGTGTGGGCGAGAGACCAGGGACACACTGGAGGGAGGCTGTAGACCAGATGCAGAGGGTGCTCTTGTGGATTCTGAGCCACCCTGTCCTCCACAGACCATGCTGCCTGTAGGCTGTGTCCGAATCATCCCTTACAGCAGCCAGTATGAGGAGGCTTATCGATGCAACTTCCTAGGGCTCAGCCCTCCGGTGCCCATCCCTGCTCATGTGCTGGCCTCAGGTAGGTACTGTCTTTGAGACACATACTGCCTGCTGCTCTCAAATGCAACCTAGATCCAAGTCACAGATTTTAGGGCAAAGCCCCAGATAGGACCTACTGGAGGCATCTTGAGCCCCGAAAGCAATGCCTTCTGTTTGCATCTAGACTGGTCTGTGCAGAGGGCTATGAAATTCCTGTTCCGCCTGCTATGTGTCTGTGTGGCCACTGAACCCTCAAAGCATTTTCCACCCACAAGACAGAATAATAATGGAACCACTCAGGGAGGGTTTCTTAGAATAAATTTATGTATGTGATTTGTGATCATTGTAATTTAAGAGGTATTTCTAGTTTAGCTGAGGCAAAAACTAACCCTTTACCTCATAACTGCCAAATAAACTGGAAGGGATTGAGCACTGAAGCTTCCGTCAACGGGAGGCCTGTCCCTGACAGTGTATGCCTGAGGCGCGTGTGATGGGGCTCAAGGTACACTTCACCAGACAGTGCTTTTTTGCTGATAGAGTTTGCAGTTGTTGTGGAGGTCCACGCAGCTACACGCTCCAACCTCCACCCAGCTGGAGGCGAGGATGACCCATCCCTCAGCAAGTATGAGTTTGTGGTGACCAGTGGGAGCCCTGTGGCTGCAGACAGAGGTGAGTGCTGCTGACGGTGTCATCCTTTCTCAAGGCAAGATGGGGTACCAAGGCCTCTTCCTCACCCAGTGTTTGTATCCCCAGTTGGGCCCACCATCCTGAATAAGATTGAAGCAGCCCTGACCAACCAGAACCTGTCTGTGGATGTGGTGGACCAGTGCCTCATCTGTCTCAAGGAGGAATGGATGAAGTAAGCCCCAGCCTTGCTGGGACAGTTTCCCCAGCATCACGGGGAAGAGAGCAGCTTTCCATGGTGGTGGGCTCATGTGGAAAGGCAGCCACTGTGTGTTAAAGAGAGGCGGGGCTGTGGCTCTTGGGAGCCTATGAGAGTGGGTTCCGACACCAGCCCTGCTACTTAGGAGCTTGGTGACCTTGGGAAGTGATGCAGTGATGTCCTGCCCTGGACCCTGTGTCCTACCTAGAGATGGGGTGGCTGTTGAGATGAGATGCTGGGCATGTCAAAGAGGTTCAGAACGACCAAAGCGCTGTTTCTTTATTCCTTAATTTACTTCTGGTTTTGGAGGAGTGGAGGATGCTGGATGTCAGACAGAGGTATCAGACCTGCACACTTGCAGCGGGATGCAGTCAGGCAGCTGTTCTTACTGCCTTATAAGAGAAAGTTATTTGTTTCCTTGTGCCTTGAGTCTTATTAATATCTTATCAAATTAACTGAACTAATCGAACATTTTCCTGGTTTCAAGTACTGCAATGAAGCTCATGAGCAGTTATTTCCTTTTTTAAAAAAGATTTATTTTAACGCATATGGGTATTTTACCTGCATGCACCATGTGTGTGGCTGGTACCTGGTGCCATGAATTTCCTGGAACTGAATCGGACAATTGTAGCTGCCATGTGGGTGCTGGGAATTGGACCCAAGTCTTTTAGAGGAGCAGCCAGTGCTCTTAACCTCTGAGCCATCTCTCCAGCCCCTCTCTCTTCTTTTTTTGACAGAGTTTTTTTCCTGTCTTACCCAAGCTGGCCTTTCTCTTTTGGTCATGGTGGTTGGTGGCCTAGCCTCCTCAGGGTGAGGCCATAAGCATGGCATACTGCAGCCCTATGCCTTTCCTCTGTGTGGAAGAACTCCAGCCGAGCTGTAGAGCTCTGCCCTGGATGTTGGGCCCATGAGTGAAGCTTGGTGCTTGGGCTGTGGATCTAAGTGCTTCTTCTCTGTTTTTCCCTAGCAAAGTGAAAGTCCTCTTTAAATTCACCAAGGTAGATAGTCGCCCAAAGGAGGACACACAGAAGCTCCTGAGCGTCCTAGGCGCCTCAGAGGAAGACAACGTCAAGCTGCTGAAGTTCTGGATGACAGGCCTGAGCAAAACCTACAAGTCACACCTCATGTCCACAGTCCGCAGCCCCACTGCCTCAGAGTCTCGGAACTGACTGAGGATACCTGGAAGGTGGCGTGCTTTCCAGATCGGTGGGAGAAACTGCATTGGGTTTCTGACTGCTCGGGGGTCAGTGCTGCTTCATTCCTCCTGTCTGAGGAATGAAGACTTCTGGAATAGGCTTTGTCCTCTTTGTGAGGCTCTGTGTCATCCTATAGCTATTGAAATGTAGGGGAGACAGGGACAGTGCTCACTAGGCATCACACTGTCTCATCAGGGACTACCAAAATATGCTTTTTGCCTCCTGAGGATAAAGGCTCTGAACTGACTGGAATCATATCAGCCTGACTCCAAGATCTTACCTTCCCACTATGGAAGCCAGCAGCATTCTGAATTGTGTGTGTTTGCTGGGTTGTTGAATTATTGGGTCATGTGCCCATCCGTGGCCTCTGGTGAGCTTGCCAGCTTGTGGATACATCGAAACCACAGCTGCTTTTTTGAGTCAGGGTCTTATTCTGTATCCTAGCCTGGTTTAGAACTCACTGTGTGGCCTATGCAAATTTCAGACTTGCAGCAATCCTCTGTCTCAGCTTCCAGGGGCTGGGATTACAGGACTGAGCCATCATCATTCTACATCACTCTCTTAGCTGTGGCTGCTGAAGCACTAACCAGTGATTGTGGGATACGATGGTCTTATGAAAGATCGTCTCTCACCATTGCAGTTTTAATGAGGATGCAGCTTGGAAGGGTTTCCTGAAAGGTTTCCCAAGGTTTTTATAATATTTTTGGTGTTTGTTTATATTTAACATGAAGACTAAGCTTATGTGTGTCTTGGTGTCTCTACAATTGCAAGGATATTGAAACATAATAAATCTGTATTTTTTTAAACTGCTGACTACATGTTTTTATATTTAATGCTACTAATCACCCCAGTTCCATTCTGAGATGTGTGTACTGTGTGCCACTGTAGCAGGGGGCTGAGGAAGGCATCATGGGGCATACTCACAGAGTCCAATAGAGTCACACACTGAAGAATAGAATTTTTCATGGCTTGTGTTGTGTATGTGGTCCATTGTTGACCTGGCCGAGCATGGTGATTCAGTCCTGGAATCCCAGCACTTGGGGAGGTGAGGCAAGAGATTGCAACAAGTCTGAGGCCAGCATAGGCCACAAAGTAAGCTCTGAACCAGGCTAGGCTACAGAATAATACCTATTTGTCTAGCATTGCCCTACCTCAGAAAATGGTTTCTCCCCTGCAGAAGACTGGGGGGGCAGAAGCACCTGTGTGAGAGTGTGTCTTAGAATAGGGAGGCACCCTAGCCAGTTGACAATGCTAGCCTGGGTAGTGCTGCCTAGATGAAGGACAGTGATGTCATCTTTGGAAATGAAGTCTTGTCTTTCTACCATGAAACATTCCTTGAGGCGCTGTCCAGTTGTCTGCAGTTGGACTCCTGAGTATTTTAATAAATAGGACCTAAGTCTGAGGAAGCTGTGCATCCATTTCACAGGAAGGAATGTACCCTACATTTCCATCAGAGTAAAACTGGCCTCATCAATAGGGACAAAGGATGGGAGTGTGGTTCTGGACCACTGTGGACCCCCTGAAAATGGTATCATTCTAAAAGATTTACTCAACAATCAGAAAATACATGTGCTGACTAGTTTTTGTTGTTGGGTTTGTTTTTGGTTTTTTTGTTTTGTTTTTTTTTTTTTGCTTATTTTTTTTTAAACCTTATTTTATTTATTTATGTATTTACCTTGGTGTTTGCCTGGAACTGGAACTACAGACAGTTGTTAGCTGCCATGTGGGTGCTGGGAATTGAACCCAGGTCCTCTGGAAGAGCAGACGGTGCTCTTAACCACTGAGCCATCTCTCCAGCCCCGGGCATGGTGTTTTATCACAGCAATAGAAACCGTAATTAGGCCTAGGAAGATCTTTCCTGGATCAAGACTGGCCCATGACCCAGTGCCCAGATGGGTGGTGGAGAGCTGCAGACAATAAAATCATCTTGCCTGAGCATCTGAGAAAGAGACTGCTCACCAAGATCTGCCGATCCCCTCATGTGGGAACATGGAGAGTACAGGACTTTATTGTAAACATTGGCACCAACTGCAAAACTTGTCAGCTTACCAGTGCTGTTGTTAATCCTGGAAACCCTGAGTATTGACTCAGGGGGGAAGAAGTTTGGAGCCTACTGGGAAGTGGGCTTTATTGAGCTAAAACCTGGCAGGTATGGTTACAGGCATCTGCTAGTTTTGTTAGACACTTTTTCAGGATGGACAGAAGCCTTTCCTACCAAACATGAAACAGCGCAGGTGATGGCAAAGAAGTTACTTGAAGACATCCTGCCCAGGTATGGATTTCCAACCATGATAGAGTCAGACAATGGACTGGCTTTTGTGTCCCAGGTAGGTCAGAGTTTATCCACCTTTCTGGGGAGTTATTGGAAATTGTATCGTACATACAGACCCCAGAGTTCAGGGCAAGTAGACAGGATAAGCTGTACTCTAAAATGGGCCCTAATTAAATTGACCTTAGAAGCTGGCGCAAACTGGGTGGCTCCCTTTACCTTATATAGGACCAGGAACTCCCCTTATCAGATGAGGCTAACCCCATTTGAATTTATGTTTGGCATCCCTCACCCCATCATCCCTAACCTCCAGGTGGATTTGCTGGCATAACTAGATGACCAAGATCTTGATACTTCATAAGAAGCCCACAAGAAAGTATGGCCTATGCTCAGGGACCTCTATGAATCTGGTGTTCCCCCTGACAGGTTTTAACCATGGGACTGGGTCCACCTTAAGAGACATCACCTAGGGTCTTGGAACTCAGTCTGCTGACCATCAAGGTTAGCAGCATAGCCACCTGGATCCACCATCCCCATGCCAGGCCAACAGACCCCTTCACACTGAAGGAAGATTTCTGGAGTGAAGGATGAGAAGATCCTGACAACCCCCTCAAAGTGGTAGTGTGGCTCCTACTGACGATTTTCCCTGCTGAGACTGAGGCCTCTGGAAGTACATGGGCACCTTGGAGTCAGACCTGGATGGAACTAGAGACAGGAGAATCCCATGATTGGAACTCTCAGAACACAGTCAGAGGGGTAAATGTGGAGGCATGAATTTATCCTTACAAAGCTCTGTTTCAGGAAAGGAACGTTTGGTGCCTGAGGATGGGGCCCAGGTCTGGGAGTGTGCCTGACAGTCAACAGATTCAAAAGTTCAGCCAGCAGATTCAGGGCTTGTGTTTGTAAGGACCTAGATTCATTTGCATGATGCTACCTGGGGACAGGGCCTAGGTCTGCAAGTGAATGCAGCAGTCAATGGGTTCAAAAGTTGGATTCGAGCCAGTCACCTTTGCCCAATCCTGGAATGCCAAGATGTGTCACATCTTGCTTATGTATGTTTTGTTTTAAAGACCCTTACCCATCAGGGCTCCGGGTCCTTAGCCTTTCCACTGTGCCGGAACTAGGCTATCGACCCTGGTTCATGGGAACCTGTATGTAACCTCACACTTTACAGCGTGTCCAGCCTCCCTGGTAGCAATTGTGAAAATTCTTACACACAGACATAACAGGCTCATGCCAGAAAGTTCAGCCAATACCATACCCTTTACCCAGTCCTGGAATACCAAGACCTGTAGCCCCACTTATGTAGGCTTTTCTTCAGAACCCCCTCACCTCTGGGGCTTGGGGCCAGTAACCCTCCACTGTGCAGGACCAAAAGGTTTTGACCGGGGTTCGTTTGAACCTGACCATAACAATAAAGACCCTCAAGTGCTTGCATCAATCCAGCTGCCTGGGAGTCCCTGGGAGTCCCTCAACACCGGTACAACACTGCCCTCTTGACCCCGGTTCCTGCTTTCCCTCTCTCTCCCCTGCCCCCTCCTCCTTCTCACACAGCCAGGTTTAGTCGGGCGGTCATGCTCACTCTGGACTCTCCAGGTTAGGGAGCCTGTGCTCTCCCTTGTATCTATAATAAAATCTCTGCCCCTAGAAGCAGTCATGGTCTCCTCTTATCTCATTTTTTCATTTATCAACTGTTTCTGGAGAATGGATGAGGCAGGTAGGTCCCCAGAAGCAGACATCGGCAGTTCTCTTCATCTGTCTTTCAGATAAGAGTTCCCTACCCTATTTTCTTATTTCTTTGTAACCTAGTATTTCCTATTTGTTAGTAGATTCATCCAATTCCTAGTCGTTTTTATTTAAAAATATTGTTTTCAGGCTGGAGAGATGGCTCAGAGGTTAAGAGTACTGACTGTTCTTCCAAAGGTCCTGAGTTCAATTCCCAGCAACCATATGGTGGCTCACAACCATCTATGATACGTAATAAATAAATCTTTAAAAAATATATTGTTTTCCCTCCTCATCAAAATTCTCTTTTGTGCATCAGATCCTTTCTGGGACTTGTGAGCCTGCCATGTATGTAGATGCTGGGAATTGAGCCCAGGTCATTTGGAAAACAGCCAATGCTCTTAACTGCTGAGCCATCTCTCCAACCTCTAACTGCAGACTTTTAAGACAGGATGTTTTAAGGGAAAAGCTCATTAAGACAGGATGTTTACAGGGGAGAAGAAATAACAGGTGTTACATGGAGCCCTGAACCTCCCGACCCAGAGAAGTTCTTTAGGCAGGAAACAAGCCAATGGCTTCAGGTAGCCCCTGCCTCCCCAGACAGAAGCGGTGAAGACTGCAAACAGACCCTCAGACATGCTCACCTGCTTGGGAAGAGTGTTCTCTGATGGGAAGGGTGTTGCACTTCCTGCAGGCTGTGCAATATGCTTTCAAAAGCTAGCTTTTGTCACCCATGCTGGGGCAGGCTTTGTTGATGCAGCTGTCTTTGAGTCATTTCCATTCCTGAAAGTGACCCCAGTGAAGCTCAGGGGTTCACCAAGCTGACCTTGGATGGTATCTATACTTCAGCCTGTTGTCAGGGGCGAGCAAATGTTTGTTTATATCTCCCCCCAAAATACTGTCACACAGGAAGTGTTCCCCCCCCCCCAGTCCATGTTGCAGCACAGTACTGTTCAGGAGGACCTGAAACCTTAGAGTTCCTAGTGGAGTCATTAGGTTACTGCTGTCTTGGCCTTGGGGTTGTGGGATTAGGTCATCTCCTTGCCTCTGCTTCCTGGTCATTAGTTTCCTATTTTTCTCAGTCACCCGCTGTAACCATAATGTACTCCCTTGACGCGGGCCCAGTTAATTTGTTGACGGACAGGAACCTCCAAAACTCTGGGAAAGTAAGGCTGTAAGCTGGTCATCTCAGACGTGCAAGGGCTCTAGCTGGACCAGGCATGCAAACAGGGCTCTGGCAGGCCTCGCCCTTCTCCCCTATTCCCTCTGCCTTGTTAAAAACGACTAAATTACACCCCTAAAGCTGCCACCAAGGTCTATTCCCTTATTTGGCCCTGAGGCTGACTGCCAAGGTCCAGCTACGAAAGTATCTCCCCTTTGGCTCACCTAATTAAATGCCAGTTAAAAACACTGGCTGGAGAGATGGCTCAGTGGTTAAGAGCAACGACTGCTCTTCCTGTGGACCTGGATTCAATTCTCAGCACTCACATGGCAGTTCACAGCCATCTGTAATTCCAGTTCCAAGAGACCTGACACCCACAGCAAAACACCAATACACATAAGATAAAAATTAATAAATTAAAGAAAATGCTTCCTAAATTAAAAAAAAAAAAAAACCCATCCTAAAGCCGTGGGGTTCTTTACACCTTTATAAACAGCCATTTGCCTATATTCCACATGTGTCTTCTCTTCTATCCAGAAACAGTCCTTTATTCCCCCCACACACACACACACAAATACCCCTTCCCCTCTCTGTCCTCCGTGTTTGTCTCTTATTCTCTGCCCTTTGTCCCTCTGGGGCAAATAAATCTTTGTGCTGAGAACTTGGTCTAGCGGTGTCCTGAGCTGGTACCTACAAGGCATTTGTTAATGGCAGCTGCCTTAATAGACATGCATAAAGTCCTTGGGCAGAGAAGAGGGGATCAGGGCCTGTCTTAAGAAGTTGGGCTCTGGGGGCTGGAGAGATGGCTCAGCGGTTAAGAGCACCGTCTGCTCTTCCACAGGACCCGGGTTCGATTCCCAGCACCCACATGGCAGCTAACAACTGTCTGTAGTTCCAGTTCCAGGCAAAACACCAAGGCAAATAAATAAATAAATAATAAATAAATAAAGTTTAAAAAAAAAAAAAAGAAGTTGGGCTCTGGGCTGGAGAGATGGCTCAGTGGTTAAGAGCACTGACTGTTCTTCCGGAGGACCTGAGTTCAATTCCCAGCATCCACATGGCAGCTAACAACTGTTTGTAATTCCAAGATCTGACACCCTTACACAGTTATACATGCAGGAAGAAGACCAATTCACATAAACTAAAAATAAAATATTAAAAGTTAAAAAAAAAAAGAAGTTGGGCTCACAGCTAAGATGATTCTCATTTGTGGCAAGTTAACACTAAAAACAACCATTACTTAGATAATGCAAACAGCTTTTAGAATTTCTCCGTTGGTGTTTTGCCTGTGTGTATGGCTCTGTGAGTGTGTCAGATCTTGGAGTTACAGACAGTTGTGAGAGGCCATGTGGGTGTTGGGAATTGAACCTGGGTCCTTTGGAAGATCAGTCTGTACTGAGAATATGTTCTGTTACATTGTAAATAATTGTCCCACTTACTGATTTAATAAAATGCTGATTGGCCAGAAGGCAGACAGAAAGTGTGGGCAGAACTACCAGACTAAGAAAACTCTGGGAACAGGAAGAGAAGAACAGAGACACCAGCAGAGAGAGATACCAGGAGAGATACCAGCAGATGCAGAAGATAGAAGTCAACCATGCTGCTCTGAGAAAGGGTACCAAGCCACATGGCTAAACAGATTAATGGAAATAGATTGAGTTATGAGAAAGAGCTAGCTAGCAATATGTCTGTGCCATAAGTCAACCAGCATGAAATTAATGTGTCTGTGTGTTTCTGTGGGACTTTGGGTCTGCACCACAGGCCAGACAGGCCAGAAACTTCATATTACAACAGTTAGTGCTCTTAACCGCTGAGCCATCACTCCAGCCCCTACTTATTACTTTCCTAAAATTTTAAATGAGACTTAACTTTTTTGTGAGAATGAGTGTTTTGCCTGTATGTATATCTGCGTACCATGTGTATACAGTCCCCAAGGAGGCCAGAAGAGGGCCGTAGATACCCGAAGTGGTATTACAGGTTATTGTGAGCCACCATAGGTGCTGGGAATTGAACTGGGTAGTCTAGAACAGTGGAACTTTAAGTTCAACTAGAGAGCTACTGGCTACTGCCAAGGTATGGGTGCCACTGCCGCACAGTAGGGTTCTCTGTTATGCCATGTTGGCTGCTGATGTGGCTCATGGGTGCCATAGCTGGGTGGGTCTGTGGTTGGCTCCCTCCTTTGGGAGCTGCATGGTGCCCTCTGCCACCATGAGAGGTAGTCCTCAGGGAGGAGGCTTTCAGGTCAGCTCCATCTCAGGAACCTCTGTGCTGTTCCTTCCTCCCTTCCTTCCTTCCTTCCTTCCTTCCTTCCTTCCTTCCTTCCTTCCTTTCTTTAAAAAAAGATTTGTTTATTATGTATACACACACCAGAAGAGGGCACCAGATCTCATTATAGATGGTTGTGAGCCACCATGAGGTTGCTGAGAATTGAACTCAGGACTTCTGAGCCATCTCTCTAGCCCTATTTTTTCTTTTTTAATAATCTATTTATTTTACTTTTATGTGCATTGGTGTCTTACCTGCATGTATGTCTGTGTGAGGGTGTCAAATCTTGGCGTTACAAACAGTTGTGAGCTGCCGTGTAGGTGCTGGGAATTAAACCAGGGTCCTTTGGAAGAACAGTCAGTGTTCTTAGCCACTGAGCCATTTCTGCTACCCCTAGGCCCTGTGCCTGAAGAGCATAGTGTCTTAAGCAATAGGGACTTACCTTCTACCTCTAGGCAGGGGTGGGGGGGGTGGAGTTAGGGGTTGGAGGATGGGAGGTGGGGGGTGGGAGGGTGTAACCAAGGGAAACAGCCATAGGCTGCATGTTCTGGAAGTCTCTCAGACTGTTCTGGTCAATAGCTCAAAAGAAGGCTTTTTATGTCTAGTATTGCATTTTTTTTTTAATTTTTTTGTTTTTTTCAGATGGTCCTTGGCTCTCACAGGGGAAACTGTCAGCCCATACAAAACAAGTTTATCTATTAAAACTATAAACATATATTTATACACTGAATTATTTGCATTGTAGTTTTTAAGCAGTTAATAGTATAATTCCTTGTAACATTTCAGACATCTATTTTATTATTTTACCCATCTCCCTTCTCCTGTATTTACCTCTTTCTCTCTTCTCTGATTAGGTTATGAGAATCCTGATATTTCCCTCTCTATTGCTCTATCCTGGCAATGGTCCTCATTTACTTCCCTGGCTTCTGTAGTTTTTGTAGGCGATTTTCTGTATGTATAGGTTTTTAAAACATTTTTTGTTATAGCAACATATACTGTAACATGAAGTTTGAAATGTTAACTATTTTAAGCATACCATTTAGTGATATTATATTCACAGTGTTTTGTATCTTTTGTTCATTTACTATTTTATCTTTTTTGTTGAGTAAGTATATTTTAACTCATTATCTTAATTTCTGGAAATTTTTTAAGGTAGGGTTTTCCTATGTAGCCATGGCTTTCCTGGAACTCACTGTGTAGACCAGACTAGCCTGAAACTCACAGAGATCCACCTGCATCTGCCTTCGGGAGTGCTGGGATTAAAGGTATACACCTTCCCTCTCACACCAGGTGAAGAAGTGTTTTTAATGATTGCCGCAGGGGTTGCAGTATCTGCACTTAATTTAGAATAACCTCCATCTGATTAATGTTTACTGCTATGCTTTGGGTACAGTTTGGGCTTGTCTTCTAAGGGGTTCATGTGCTGAGTATTTTATCCTTTTTGTGATGGGAGATGTTGGACCTTTAAGAGATCTTTACTGGCTCATTTAACATTTTTATTTTTGTTTTCTTTTTTTAATTATTATTTGGTGATTTTACATCATGCACCCCATCAAACTCAGTTATCAGTCCTCTCAGTTTCATGTCCACTCTTATAATCTCCCCATTTACAAAAGAAGTCCATTCATGCTGCTCATTTATTTACTGGAGCATAATTAAACTCCCTATGGCCAGCCCCTTAAACAAAATGAGACCTTCCTCACCCACACCCCTGCCAGAGGCCATCAATGCAGAAGTGAAGCACTGTGTCATTTAGCTATGTTCTGGCCTTGTGCTCTTGTGTTAACATTTTTAGTGCGTGCACGTGCGCGCGTGTGTGTGTGTGCGTGTGCGTGTGCGTGTGCGTGTGCGTGTGCGTGTGCGTGTGTGTGTGTGTGTGTGTGTGTGTGTGTGTGTGTGGACACCTGTGTTAGGATTTCATTCTCTTCCCTGAAGCCCCGCCCCGCCCTGAGTTCTGACATCAGGCTCCATTTTAGAATTTCCACCTCTGGACCCCTCGTCTCTTCTTCCCAGGGAGCATGCTCTCAATCCCTCCCCCCTTATCTCTTCTCCCTTTTCTCGTCTCTCTCCCTCTCTCTCTATTTCTTTATAATAAACTCTTTCTACTAGTGGTTTTAAAGCAAAGACATTCTTTTTTTCATTGAAAGATGATAAGTGAATAAAGTGATTTAAAACACACACATACACAAGACACAACAAAACTTCTGCTTTGTCTGTAGAAGGGTTGCTTAGCAGGAATTTGTGGTGGCCATAGTGCATCTGTGGGCATTGGCTGTGACCTACTGTGGTTTCTTTATCTGTAGCTGAGCCTCACCTGGCTTGAGAAGCTTTAGATTTTATTTTTTTTATGTTTCATTTTAGAGAAAAGAGAAGTTTTATTGCTGTATGTGGGTTTTTTGTTATCTATTTTGAATGTTTTGCTTTTTTATGTAATGTTTGATATTGATTTTCAAAAAACAACAAAAAAAAGTCTTTCTACTTAGACCCTGCCTAAGCATCCTGCCATGTTTCCACCTGCCGCTGTCTTCCACCACATGGGGCGTGAGGTCTCTATAGCCACCCGCCAGTCACTCATACCAGCACACAACATGACAACAACAACCTGTATACAGCATAACATGTGAGAAGGTCAAAGGACAGCTGTGGAAGGCAATTCTCTCTTCTACCATGTGTGCTACCTCCTGAACGCTGGAATTAAAGGTGTGAGCCACCACCACCCTGTTCTAATTTTATTTTTTAATCACCTGAATAAAATTTCATTGTGTAAATGTACCACATTTTCATTATCCATTCATCAGTTGGGCATCTAGGCTGTTTTTCAGTTTCTGGCTGTTGTGATTAGAGCAGCAATGAGCATGTCTGAGAAGCTGCCTCTGTGGTAGGATGTGGAGACCTTTGGGTATACATACGCCCCAGAGTGCTATAGCTGGATCTTGAGGTAGATCTAGTTCCAGCTCCCCGAGGAACCGCCACACTGATTTCCATAGTGAGTTTGCAAGTTTGCATTGCCACCAGCAATGGATGAGTGTTCCCCTTACTCCACATTCTCCACAGCATGCACTGTCACTTGTTTTATGGATCTTGGCCATTCTGATTGGTATAAGATGAAATCTCAAAGTGGTTTTGATTTGCATTTTTTTGATGACTTGGGATGTTAAACCTTTCTTTACATACTTCTCAGCCATTTGTGTTTTCCTTTCTTGAGAATTCTGTTTAGATCTATATCCCATTTTAATTGGGTTATTTGTTGAAGTCTATTTAAGTTCTTTATATATTTCAGATATTAGCTTTCTATCAGATGTGTAAAGATCTTTTCCCATTCTGTGGCTTACCACTTTGCTTGAATGGTGGTGTCCTTCACCATACAGAAGCTGCTCAGCTTTGTAAGGTCCCATTGAATTGTTGTTCTAGGTGACTGTGCTATTGGTGTCTTGTAAAGTTGTCTCTTGTGCCAATGAGTTCCATCCCATCCCCCAGTTTCTTTCTGTCATATTCAAGATATTAGTCTCATGCTGAGTTTCTCAGTCTATTTGAGTTTTGTGCATGGTGGATCTATATGCATTCTTTTTTTTTTTTTTTTTTTTTTTTTTAAGACAGGTTTCTTTGTCTAGCCTGGGTCTGATAGAATTCTGTGCTGAGTGTTGGAGAGATGGCTCAGTGGTTAAGAGCACTGACTGTTCTTCCAGAGGACTGGAGTCCGATTCCCAGCATCCACATGGCAGCTCACAACTGTCTGTAATTCCAAGATCTGACACCCTGACACAGTTATACATGCAGGCAAAACACCAATTCACATAAAATAATAAAAAAATTAAAAAAAAGAATTCTGTGCTGAGTTCATCTGGCCTTTGGCTTTATTTTTTATTTATTTATTTTTTTTGGGGAAGACCTTTAATTACTGCTTTAATTTCATGAGGTGCTATAGGTCCTTTTAAATTGCTGATTTGATCTTAACTTTGGTTAACTTACATATAAATAAATTTATCCATTTTGTTTTTTATGTTTTCTGGTTGATTATGGATGTTAAAATTACATTTTTATTATTCTTTGGATTTCCTCAGTATCTGTTCTGATGCCCCCTTGTCATCTCCAAGTTTATTAATTTGTATCCTTTCCTTCTGACTTTTAGTTAATCCGGGCAAGGGTTTGCCAATCTTTAGATTTTTCTCAAAGAACAAACTCTTCACTGTGGTGTTTCTTTGAATTTTTTTAATTTCTATTTCATTGATTTTAGCCCTGAGTCTGATTAATTTTGCTTTTTTGGGTGTGATTCTTGTTATAGATTTCTCAGATGGGTCATTAAGTCACTGATTGAGTCTACAGAGTGAGTTCCAGGACAGGCTCCAAAGCTATACAGAGAAACGCTGTCTCAAAAAAAAAGTACACTATGAAAGGGTCAGGAAAATGAGGTTTCTAATCTCAACATGGGCTGTATCTATAGTTTAAAGTTTATTTTGAAACTAAAAGGGCTTCAATTCAAAATATAATTTTTAAGGCTCAAATTCTTAGAAGGGATAAAATTATAAAATCTAACCTTACTAATATATTGTAAACTGTTAATGATAATTAAGATGTAAAGGTTAATGATCAGTGACCTTATAAGTGATCAAATTTTTTATTGTGCTCAGAACTATGTAGTGATACTAAGTAAAAATATAATTCATTTACAAGCTTGGAAGAAGAGACCTTACATCTCCCATTATATAGTGTTCTGTGTGTGTTGTCAAATTTAAGCCTAAAGCAAGTACCTCAAAACAAATTTAAAGTATCCTTAAAGATTTTTAATGTACAATAATATTCAAAATCAAGTATATTTTTAAATAGCTATAAAACAGTTTTGAATGCTTGAATAAAATGGGTAAATTATACACTACACTTGCATGACAGGCATCCCCAGGCTCAGGTAATACAAGTAATACACACTTTCCCTTGGGCAAGACAGATCCTACCCAGAAAACTGCATGCTAGCCTCTGAGCAGGATAAGGATGCATGGGAAATAAGAGTTGCTAGAAATCTACTGCTGTCTCTGGCTATGTAGCCATGACCAGGAAAGTCTCCTCCTTATCTATAGGGAAGCTAGTGAATTACTCCTCATATCTCACATGGCAGGAGAATTAATTCTGTGGCCCAGCGGAGGATCTTAGAGTCTGTATCCACATCCCAAGTGTCTAAACAACAGAGAGACAGAGGTTATTCTGCCCTGATGTCTCCCAGACAACATATCAGGATGCTGTCAAGAAAAGGACTTTGTACCTCAGCTGATCACTTGATTGGGACGGGACCTGCTAGTTCAGTTGGCCATAACCTTTACCCTGGGTTTTAATTCTTCCTCATAGAAAGCCAGGCATGGCAATGCACACCTTTGATCCCAGCAGAGGCAGGCAGATCTCTGAGAGCTTGAGGCCAAGCCTGGTCTACATAGTAAGTTCCAGGACAGCCAGGGCTAAGTAGAGAGACATCAGCAAAAGCTAATCCCAGTGTCCTTGCCTGAACCACCCATGTTCCCTGATTAAAGCAGGGAGGCTGATACTGTCATCAAACTCTCAGCTTTGGAAAATTATTCAGGACATCAAAGTGATACGTAGTGAGAATTAGGCAATATCACCTTGACCTAGAGGTGTAGCTTTTAGGCCCTGAGGACCCATGTAAGGGACGTGGCCAGGCCATTTTAAGACGAGGTGCAGGGCTGGAGAGATGGCTCAGAGGTTGAGAACACTGGCTGCTCTTCCAGAGATCAGTTCCAGAGCTCAATTCCCAGAAACCACATGGCGCCCTCTTCTGGCCTGCAGGCAGAACACTGTATACATAATAAATAATAAATAAATATCTTAAAAAAAAAAAAAAAGACTGACGCATGCTGTCTCTCTTCCTGTTTGCTCCCTTGAGCTCTTCTTCAGCTTCGTGGACCAGTTCAGCTTTCCAGGAATCGCCCAACTGTTCAATCTCTTTTATTAGGTGAGTGTTTCATATAAACCCCTTAATAGGGGCTGGAGAGATGGCTCAGTGGTTAAGAGCACCGTCTGCTCTTCCAGAGGACCCGGGTTCGATTCCCAGCACCCACATGGCAGCTAACAACTGTCTGTAGTTCCAGTTCCAGGCAAACACCAAGGCAAATAAATAAATAAAGTTTTAAAAAAAATAAACCCCTTAGTAAATATTAAACCTTTTTATATAATCAGTTGCTAGTGATTAGATTAATACTAACTATAGTGATGTCCTTGAGACATTGCTAAATAACCCCATAAAAATGACTCAGTACGATTCTATTTCTTTTTCTTTTTTTTTTTTTTTTTTTTTTTTTTTTTTTTTTTTTTTTTTTTTTTTTTTTTTTTTTTTTTTTTAAAACTTTATTTATTTATTTATTTGCCTTGGTGTTTTGCCTTGAACTGGAACTACAGACAGGTGTGAGCTGCCATGTGGGTGCTGGGAATCGAACCCGGGTCCTCTGGAAGAGCAGACGGTGCTCTTAACCGCTGAGCCATCTCTCCAGCCCCTCTATTTCTTTTTCAAATTGTCACTTAGATGCTAACTTTAACTGCCAAAGCTTCAGGTGCAGGAGTCTGATGTAACAAATGGCTTTACAGATACCTTGTCCTACAGAACTCTGCTGCACCCTCCAGCTAGTTATACAATTGCATTTAACCTTAATAAAACTTACATTAATCTTGATATAAAGCTTTTCCTTCTTCACTTTGTCTCAATGTTCCTCACAAGGCCGTACCCCTTCCACACCACAATCCAAAAGTGCATGTTATTACCAAATCCCTGACTCCTGTTCTCGATCTCTTTGTCATCTGTGAGTTTCATTGTGTCCCCGATGGTCCCCTCTGAGGCACTCAGACTGCGGCCCTCTCTACATTGCCACTTTTGTCAGCTCAAAGCAGTTTAGAGAGATCTATATCCCAAGCCCCTACAAGCAGTTAGGGTGACCTACAAAGGGGGACTCATGGGCCATCCAGCTCCTCCTCTTCCTGCTGCTCTTGACATTCTTTTCTTTTTTTAAAAGCTTTATTTATTTATTTATTTATTTATTTATTTATTTATTTGCCTTGGTGTTTGCCTGGAACTGGAACTACAGACAGTTGTTAGCTGCCATGTGGGTGCTGGGAATCGAACCCGGGTCCTCTGGAAGAGCAGACAGTGCTCTTAACCGCTGAGCCATCTCTCCAGCCCCCTTGACATTCTTTTCAAGACTTGCTGGGATGAAACTTCCTTTGCATCTGTTAACCCCCTCACCCACTTTCAAAAGGCCTGTGCTGGAGAGATGGCTCAGTGCTGGCTTCTCTTCCAGAGAATCTGGGTTCAGCTCCCAGCAACCACAGGGCAGCTCACAACAGGACTGTCTGTAACCCCAGTTCCAGGGGATCTGACACCAATGCACATAAAATAAAGTTAAATAAGTAAATTTTTTCTTAAAAGCCTTAAAGCATGCTCAGATCAGCTGAGACTTCTTCAGGACCAGCTGGATTCTTCGGCCGCTTCAGTGCTCCACAATAAAGACTAGATCTGACCATTGCTAAGGACCTCCTCCATGGACAACACTAGTTTCACACTGACAGCTGCTATCTGGATTGAGATGGGCCCCAAAGGCACAGGGACCAGACCAAAAAAATCCAGCCACAGGCCTCCTCCTCTGTATGGGTTTCTGGTTCTTTCCCACCCTGCCACCTCCCCTGGATCACTCCTGTCCTCATTACATTTTCATTCTGTCTTTTAAATGTTTACTGACCAAACATACCTTCCTTAAAATGATCAGACTTACCCTATACCCAAAGAATGGCTCTCACCCTACAATAGCTATTTTTGTTCCTGATACATCTGCAAAAAGACCTTTAGACACTGGAGAAACTCTAGCTAAACGGAACTTCATACCATTCCTGCAACCTGCCAGTACCTTCACCAATATATCAACTTCCTAGTACCTAAGCCCTTGGTTCAGCACTATTCCAGCCTGACATGCTCTCTCCCCTCCATTCTTGTAGGAGAAAGGCTGCCTCTGTGTGTGCTAATAAACACAGGCTCCTTCAAAAAAAACTTACTGCAACAAGACTCTGATCTCTTTCCTGCCTTTTGTCTCTTTACTCTGCCCTAACAAACCAGCCTTCTGCAGGCTCCACACAGAAGCTTAAACCCAGGAAAGGTAGCCCTCCATATTGATCTCTCCAGGGTCACACTCAGCCCTATAGCAGCCTGCTTGAAGGAACCCCCTCCTCCCACCCTACCTCTACTCTCTGGGGACTCCACCAAATCCACCCAGCTCCTTCCCTCAGCCTTCCTTCCTGCCTATCTCCATTCCTTTCTGTCACCCACGAAACTATGGAAGCACTCTTTACAGGGACCCCATAGCCACCACCCTTTGTCTATAGTCCAGAGAGGCAATAGCGACCGAAGAACAGAACAACTGCCCAGCAAAGACAAGACTAGATTTCAACACCCAAAACACCTCAACAATCATAACTTCAAATGCTTTAGACCCTGGCAAAACTGCAAACATGAACAGTCAAGACAGTGCACCTCCACCAGAACCCTGCATCTTGTCTGACCACTATGAATTAAGGCTGAATATCAACAACAACAAAGTATACAAACCCATGGAAATTTAACAATTCACTACTGAATGAAAAATGGGTCAATACAGAAATCAAGAAGGAAATAAAAATGAAAACACAACATACCCAAACCCATGGAAAACAATGAAGGCAGTTTTTTTTTTTTAAAAGATTTATTTATTTATTATGTATACAGTATACAGAAGAAGGCACCAGATGTCATCATAGATGGTTGTGAGCCACCATGTGGTTGCTGGGAATTGAACTCAGGACCTCAGGAAGAACAGTCAATGCTCTGAAACTCTGAGCCATCTCTCCAGCCCGAAGGCAGTTTTTTTTTTTAAATATTTATTTTTATTTTATGTGAATTGGTGTTCTGAATGTATAACTGTGTAAGGGTGTCAGATCTTGGAATTACAGACAGTTGTTAGCTGCCATGTGGATGCTGGGAATTGAACTCAGGTCCTCCGGAAAAACAGTCAGTGCACTTAACCACTGAGCCATCTCTCAAGCTCATGAAGGCAGTTCTAAGAGACAAGTTCATAAATGCCCTAAGCAAGCAAGTACCTATATCAAAAACTCAGCAGTTTTTGTTTGTTTGTTTGTTTGTTTGTTCGTTTCTTTGTTGTTGTTAAGATTTCTTTATTATGTATACAGTATACAGAAGAGGGCACCAGATGTCATTATAGATGGTTGTGAGCCACCATGTGGTTGCTGGGAACCAAACTCAGGACCTCTGGAAGAACAATCAGTGCTCTTAACCTCTGAGCCATCCCTCCAGCCCCTATTTGGTTTATTTTTATGCTTAGCTCTTCAAATTTAACTGTCTTGTTTTTAGGAAAATCACAAAACTGAAGGCAGAGGATCTAGAAGAGGCCTGGGAGTAGTCCAAGTAGATGGCTAAGATCTCTCTCGACAAAATTATTTTTTTTAATATTTTTTCTTAAAAAAAAATATGTATACTGTGTCCCTGTATGCCAAAAGAGGGCACCAGATCTCATTCTACATGATTGTGAGCCAGTATGTGGTTGCTAGGAATTGAATTCAGGACCTGTGGAAGAAGAATGAGTGCTCTTAACCTCTGAGCCATCTCTCCAGGCCCTGTTTTTGTTTTTTTGAGACAGGGTTTTTCTATGTATCCCTGGCTATCCTGGATCTCACAGACATCGGCCTGCCTCTGCCTCCTGAGTGCTGAGAATTAAAATGTGTGTCACTACACCCAGAAAATAAAATTTTTATATCACCCAGTTTTTTCAAATACCCAGAGCTTCAACAAAGAAAAAAACCTAAGTGATTAGACATAAATCTTTAAGGCAGTTTTTGTTAGCATGAATAGACCATTATAGCCTTAGGGATTATCTTTTTTATTTTTATTTTATGTGCATTGAGGCTTTGACTGAATTGTAACATGCCTGTATGAGGGTATCAGATTCTTGGACTGGAGTTACAGACAGTTGTAAGCTGCAAGTGTGAGTGTTGGGATTGAACCTGGGTCCTCTAGAACAGCCAATGCATTTAACCACTGAACCACCTCTTCAGCACCTGACAAATACCATTCTAAATCTTGTATAACTTAGACCTTTTGTGACTTGGCTTTAAGCTTTTGTGGTTTTTGTCCTCATCTGTTATTTTTTATTCTTAGAAAAAAAAAATCTTATCCAAGATTTTAACTCTTTTAAGACCAAAAACATAACCATCTTTGTATCCATTTAAACATTTTCCCTCATATCTTACTGTTTCTATTTTCCTAAACATGAGTTGAATGCAAGTGACATACATAAATGGGCATGCTGTAACAAATTAAGATTGTCTCTAGATAGACTTTTAACTACTAACCTTTTTTTGCTATAATTTTTTAAAAATTCATTTTATATGCATTGGTGTTTTGCCTGCCTGTCAGTGTGAGGGTGTTGGATCCACTGGAACTGGGGTTGTAGATAGTGTGAGCTGCCATGTGAATCCAGGTCCTCTGGAAGAGCATCAGTGCTCTTAACCACTGAGTTATTCTCTCCAGCCCCGCTTTGTTATGAATTTTAAGCTGACATCTTTCTGCTTGGAACAGGTTTTTTTGTTTGTTTGTTTGTTTTGTTTTAAACACTTCCACAATGGTCTTACAGAGCCTGAGAGAAAGTAAGTTTACATTTCACAAAGAGCTTCAAAGATAGCCATGACCTTGAAGACTGGGGGCAAGACCAAGAAAGCAGGATGTAGTCAGAAAGCTAGACATCTGTAATTACATTTAGTCATTTTAACACACACACACACACACACACACACACACACACACACACACATTCCTATTATAAACATTTAACTCATCATTTGTTGTAGGTTTTCTCAGAGGCGGTGTTAAGCACTAGCCTTTACTCAATATATGTGACACCCTTTTATTCCTGAGTAGGTGGATTCCTGCCTATTTTTAGTGTTTAGCCTGCACACCCCAGTTTTTCCAAAAACCTTGAGGTCTAATGCAATTAGGACTTAAATGCATACAGCCAGCTAGGAGGAATGAGCTCAGGTGAACTTCCTAATTGTTTTGTCTGTCTTTCTTTTTGAAGGAATATTATTTTAAGAGGCACACCTGGAATTACTGATTTTATTTTTATTTTTTTTATTTTTATTTTATTTATTTATTTATTTAAAATTTTTCTGAGACAGGGTTTCTCTGTGTCCTGGAACTTCTCTGTAGACCAGGTGGCCTTGAATTTAGAGATTCTTCTGCCTCACCTCCCAGTGCTGGGAATAAAGGTGTCACCACCATTGCCAGTGAGGCCCACCACCATTGCCAGTGAGGCCCGCCCCCATTTTGTATATGTTTGTCTACAGATAGAAGCAGACAACCAGAAAAGCTAACAAGTATTTTTTTTTTATCTGAAAAAGATGTCAAGTTGCAGAATAATAGAAGTTCCTGTAACTTAGAAGCCATCAAACAGAGAACTATGAAAACCCAGCCACCTAAGGTAACTCGGGAAATGTTGATATCAGCCTGTTTCTTCCTTAGTTGTCCATGACTTTAGAACTAAAGACTAGAAACCCAAATGAGTCAGAAACAAAGGCAGATCATAGGCATCAGGCAAAGGAGCCACCAAAACAGAAGGACCATCCATCCTATCAGCGAAGCAGAGACCCAGGAGAAATGGCAGACATTAGGACCCAGTATAGCTCCTATCTCGGGAGCCTCACAGCTACTGGACTGGTTGTGACCTTCTCAAGGGGCACAAGTGGGTCGTGTATGTCACAGCGGGCATACTTAGGCTGGACACAAAGTTCTCCCTGGAATCCCGAGCAGCTTTCCCTCTGTGTCTAAGCATCATTCCCTCCAGCTATTGGGCACTTAACTGTCTGGGCAATGCGCTGCGTGGATCTTTGCAGTTTCCCAAAGGCTGTGGGTTCCTTGGGGAGATCAGCCACTAGCAGAAGCACCTCGGTTCTCTGGTCTTTGAATTTCCAGGAGGAGGTCAGCACTCTGTTGTTTCACAGCACCCCAGGATGGCCTAACCCTGAGTGGAACACAGCGAGTGCTGAGGAATTGTCGCTTTTTTTTTTTTTTTTTAACTTTATTTATTTATTATTTATTTGCCTTGGTGTTTGCCTGGAACTGGAACTACAGACAGTTGTGAGCTGCCATGTGGGTGCTGGGAATCGAACCCGGTCCTCTGGAAGAACAAACGGTGCTCTTAACCACTGAGCCATCTCTCCAGCCCCCAGAATTGTCGCTTTAAGACCAGCTGGGCTAATT
>PVIH01000658.1:32616-285983 GCA_004025045.1 Sigmodon hispidus
AAAAAAAAAAAAAAAAAAAAAATTCGACAGGGCCCAGGAATGGTTTAAGCAGTCGTTTAATTAATTTCAAGGAAGCAAACCTGTGCTCTTTAGCACCAGCCTAGCCCGCTCAAGCATGTCTGAAATTTAAGATTTTTCTGCTGTCCTCTTCCCTGTTCCTACTTCGGTGTGGGAACTTCTAGGGGTCACATTTCTCAGAAACCCATTTTACCCAGAATGTTGTAAGTAAGTTGTCTGTTGTAAGTAGAAATATAAGACGCAAGACTCTGTAGGGGCTTAAGTTCTCTCCAATTAAAAAGTTCGCTAAGGGGGCTGGAGAGATGGCCCAGCGGTTAAGAACACAGGCTGCTCTTCCGGAGGACCCGGGTTCGATTCCCAGACCCACATGGCAGCTAACAACTGTCTGTAGTTCCAGTTCCAGGCAAACACCAAGATAAATAAATAAAGTTAAAAAAAAAAAAAAAAAAAAAAAAAAAAAAAAAAAAAAAAAAAAAAAAAAAAAAAAAAAAAAAAAAAAAAAAAGTTCGCTAGGGAGGGAGAGGTTAACATCACTACACATACTCTCATGTCGAGGAAGTCCCTGAAGTTTTGACCTGCTCTATCAACCATTGGGGGTTTGGTTGTTGTTTTTATTCTTTTCTTCTTTGCATCCTGGTTTAGATCTTCAGCGGGCCCATGTGGAGTTGAGCATCACCATCATCATTACAGAGATTCAAGGGCCCTGAGTTGATCCAGCCGTCCTTCACGGTTTTTTTAAGGGCCTGCTGGTCAGTGGCAGGGAAGATGGCCCTGAGAGTGGCCTCTAGCTCGGGAAGTTATCAGCCCTGGGCCTGTCCTGGTGCAGCCCATGGTGATGTGTAGGTTAGGGGTGGCTGGGTGGTAGCAGAAGTGGGGCGGGTAGTTTGCAGTGCGTGGCTGGCTTGGTGATGGTACTGGCCTGTGATCCCGGGCACACAGCAGCCGAGCCCCAAGCGGTCAACGCGGGGTAGGGTGAGAGTGCCGAGGATAGCCCAACGGCTAGGAGCTAGCCCACCTCCGGGCTGGGGGCGGTCCAGCGCAGGGGGGCGTGGCTCGCCGGGGGTGGGGGCGTGCGGGGCGCGCGCAAGCGTCCGGCGCTCGCGCTGACTTGGAGGTGGCGGCCATGGGGCGCTCGAGTTGGCGGTTGGTGGTGGCGGCGGGCGCGGGTCTCGCGCTGGCCCTGGAGGCGCTGCCGTGGCTGGTGCGTTGGCTGCTGGTCGGGCGGAGGCCACGGCGGGAGGTGCTCTTCTTCCCGTCGCAGGTGACCTGCACCGAAGCCCTGCTGCAGAGCCCAGGCTTGCCCCCCGGGCCCTCCTCGGGCTGCCCGTGCAGCCTCCCTCACAGCGAGAGCTCGCTGAGCCGCCTGCTGCGCGCGCTGCTGGCCGCCCGCTCCAGTCTGGAGCTCTGCCTCTTCGCCTTCTCCAGCCCGCAGCTGGGGCGCGCCGTGCAGCTGCTGCACGAGCGCGGGGTGCGCGTGCGGGTCATCACCGACTGCGACTACATGGCCCTCAACGGTTCGCAGATCGGCCTCCTGCGCAAGGCAGGTAAACCGCTGCCGACGGTGCACGCTAGAGGAGGGGCTGACTTATTGGCTGCCTCAGCCGCCCTTGGCTAACTCAGGTAGCTCTTTCAGGGGGAAGGTGGAGGCAGGCAGGCAGGTGAGTGGGCCGAGGAGCCAAGGTTTGCAGAATGTTATGTTCCCTTTCTGTGCTCTCCACGTGGGTAAGGTGTGCAGGAATTCCCATCTGTTTCTAATCTAGGCTCTGCCCCTGGAGGAGAGGTGTGTCTAGACAGTCAATTTCTGTGATTGTTACAAGCTGACAGAGCGAAGCCATGGAAGGTGTGGCTTAAATCAGCTCAAATCTAGTCAGCACTGAGGGATGGGACCCCCAGTTGCTTCTGCGTGGACCACAGGGGAGGTAGGAGTAATTAGTGGCCATTAGTGAGTTTCCCATAGGCTCGGTGATCACTGGAAAGTGGACCCTACAGTGTGGTGGATGAATACAAATCCAGACACCTCTGGGCTGGGTGGGTGAGCCTGCTGCTCTGCCTAGGCAACTTCCTCACCCTTGTGGCCCTTGTTTGCCCTCTTTTAAATGGTGGGCGCTTCAGGAATGAGAACTTTGCTAGAGACCCCCACCCCCAGCCTGCTCATTGTACTGAGTGACTGACAGATTTGGGGAGCCCCTGGGAAATGTTCAGGCTTTGTGGTGCTCTGAGTTTCCTTGCACACAGCCTGCCCTCCGACTAGTGTAGGCTTTGGAAACCAGGTCTGCTTCAGGCTACAAACTGGGAAGAGCATCATAGCACCAACCTCCTGTGGCTCGCCCCTGGTGGCAGAGCAAAAGCGCTGTGTCAGTGACAGCTACTCCCTGCCTCCTTACTGGCAGTCACAGAGCAATTCCCAGTCAGGTTATTATTTTGACTGGACAAGTAGGTACTGGGCATATGTGATGTCGCTGTATTTAGATTTTGGAGACTCATAAAACCTCAGATTTGAAGAGACCCAAACTGCCATCACAGATGGAACTTCTTTCCACTCATGTTTTGTCCACAGCTGGGTGAGTTCCAGATTGTTTCACAAAGTGCACCCTGTGTCAGTCTTTGGTACAACAGATACTTGTGGGGAAACATCATTCAGAAAGGTCTAGAAAACTTCACAAAGATCATAAAGGAAGTAAGGATAGCTAGGATAGCTGCAGAGGCCTTGCGACTGCTGGAGAGGTATCCAGGGACAGCATGATGTGCCCAATTCATAAACTAGCTGCTGGGGATTGTAAAGCAAAAGGTCCTTTGTGGTCTAAGGTCATCTGTAGTGAGGTGGAGAGGTTGACATTCCCATGCTCTGCTGTGATAGCAGATGGGTAGAGTGGGGTCAGAAGCTGGAGTGAAGGAGAAGATGATTTAACCTAGTATGTGAAGAAGCCAAAGCCAGAACTTGGGTGTGGCTAGCAGGTTTGGATGTGGCACAGTTCTCTCTGTTCAGCTAGTGAGGCACCCTGGGAGATGTGATTCAAGTTGGCCAGTCAAAGCCAATGTGCTCCTTTCCTGCCTGGGCTTCTGTTCTCCAGCTTATCCATTCCAGTGAGTGAGTGACGAGAGGCAAGGGTATGGCACATGTCTGACCTCTTTCTCTGAAGAGCTGATGTCATCCAGAGTCCTTGCTTTCCGCCTGCTGACCTGGATGACTCTGCCTTTTCTACCATCTCAGTACCACCCTGGGACAGCCCCTGGGTTTCCTTGTGTAGCCAACAGGACCTTAGCATGCTTGAGGGTAGCTGCACCTAGGTAGGCCTAATAAATGCTGCTTTGGCTCCACAGGTATACAGGTACGGCATGACCAGGACCTAGGCTACATGCACCATAAGTTTGCCATTGTTGACAAGAAGGTGCTCATCACTGGCTCCCTCAACTGGACGACACAGGCCATCCAGAACAACCGTGAGAACGTTCTGATTATGGAGGACACTGAGTATGTGAGGCTCTTCCTGGAGGAGTTTGAACGCATCTGGGAAGAATTTGACCCGACCAAGTACAGCTTTTTTCCCCAAAAGCATCGAGGGCACTGACCCTGCTCTCTTGCTCAGTCTTCCAGCTTGTTCTTGTGATGTTCCCTCCTGCTTTGGATGAGCCTCTCCTGGCTGGCAGGGGGCAGTCCTGGGTGCACTGGGCTGAGGGGTTTTCCTGTTCTTTCGTCACCATCAGAAGTCAGGAATTCAGGAAGGAGGTGGGCAGAGCTGTAGGCTGTCCTATAGCAGTAGTTGCCTAGATAGGCAGACCATCCTGTCTAAGTGGCTTCTGGCCATCACTAGACATGTGTGATAGTATTGACCCTCTGCAGTTGGCCTTATATCCTGGCAGTTAGTTGGCCATACATTCAAAGCAGCGGTGTCGAGGCTTTGCTTTTAATTTTCCATACCCCTCAGATTAGAGCAATACTGTGGACTTGGAAGGGACCCTGCCTCTAGAACTCGTGAACTCAGGGTGTTTTGCTCAGGGCAAGCTGGAGAGAAGAGCTGCCCAGGCTGTGATCTCAGCTCTGGGGTGGGCATTCCCAGGGAGTCAGAGGAAGAAGTTTCCTCTTTGCATTTGTGACCTGTCCCAATTTTGTTTTTTTTTATATATGCAAGTAGCTCATATGACAGAAGAGCTGGTTTTGTCTTTGCTCATGCTTGTGTGCATGACAAGCTTCTGTGGCCCCTTCAAGTCAGTCTGAGTGGACAAAGCATCCTTTAGCTCAGGGAACCATTCGCAGTAGATACTGCTCAATACAGGTGTTTTCTTTCTGTGTGTGTGTGGGTGGGTGGTGATGGCAAGATAAGAGATTTACCATGTAGCCCTGGCTGGTCTTCAACTTACAGAGATTCTGCCTCAGGTACTGGGATTACAGGCTGTGCCACCATGCCCACCTATTTTCACCTTTTTAATGTTACTTTTTACTTGGTGTTAGACAAGTAAACTTGATGTTGGTTTTCCAGAAGATTTTAACAGAAATTGTAAAGTATAATACTGGAAGTAGTTATGTTGAGTACATCCCTTCCCTTCAGGAGCTGGTAAATCCTTAAGTGTGTGCTCAGGTGGTGGGACGATCACACAGTGTCCTTGGAGTGACAGTGCCATTGGGGACCTTGAACTTCTGCATATTTCAATAAATATTACTTTATAATATGAACTGTTATTGTTTGCCTTAGCCTGTTGTGTTCAAATGTGGCACTTGTAAGACATCATGGGGGCAGCATCCAGCTCTTCCGACACGGGAGCTGTGTAAACAGGAGTCTATGGGAGGGCAGTAGCTAGCACCATATAGTAGCTACTTCCGGTCAGTGTGTTTTCCAAACACCCAGGTCCTCTCTGGCACTATTCCAGACCTTCAAAAAATAGAAGCATGATTCCTACCCTGTTTCTCTTTGTTATCTGCCTGATGGTGTGAGTTCTTCCTAGATTCCTGTCCCCGTCTCTTCCAGAGAAAGCTGGTATCCACATGGCAGCATGTGGCTATCAGGGTTAAGTAACTGTGTTGAATTATCTGCAGGAATGTATGAAGACTTGTGAAGTGGTATTACTTTATATATCTATCTTCTTCTGTTTTGAGACAGTCTCACTATGTAGACCAGGCTGATCACAAACTCAGCAAGGCCTTGAGGCTGGCTTTATATTCCTGCCTCTACTTTCCAAATTCTGGGATTACATGTATGTACTACCACACCCGTTTTGAGTGCTATGAGATGGGGATATCTCACTTGTCTCTCTGTACCATTTTAAGATGATTTCCTTAATGAATGATATTAAAACCTTTGGTGAAAATCAACTGACCATTTAATGGCTTATGTCAGGTCAGGCCTCTGTATTATAGTCTTAATGTGGTAATGCCAGCAGCAGTCTAGTAAGAACAGCAGTAGTATGTTTTAAGAACTGGTAACGTGAATCCTGTTTCCAACACATTATCTCTATGAATATTAAAATGAACACATCAATTTCTGGCAAAATGAAAGCATCTAGGATTTTGATATGGATCATGTTGAACCTGAAGATTAAGTTGGTGTTACCATCTTGAATTTTTTTTTTTTTTTTTTTTTAAAACTTTATTTTATTTATTTATTTAATTATTTGCCTTGGTGTTTGCCTGGAACTGAAACTACAGACAGTTGTTAGCTGCCATGTGGGTGCTGGGAATTGAACCCGGGTCCTCTGGAAGAGCAGACAGTGCTCTTAACCACTGAGCCATCTCTCCAGCCCCCCATCTTGAATTTTTTGACCCATGAGTGTGGATATTTGCTATCTTTAATTTCCCTTGATGCTTGTAGGTTTTCTGTTATTCATTTAAAAATTTATTGTGTAGCCAAGGAGATACAGAAGTAATCACACATCAAAGAGATGAAGCACTTGCATTTTGTCTCAGAACTAGGTCCTTTTGTGGTTTTGATAGTTTTAGGTTTTTTGGGGGATGGGCTGGAGTAGCTTTTGTTAATGTTTGTATTTTTGATTGTTTTATTACACATGTTACTGTAAATGGAATTACTTAATTTGTTCCAGTCTTCAGAGCTATTGTGTAGAAATAGAACTGAGCCTTGTGTTCATTTTGCGCGTGAGAAGACACACACACACACACACACACACACACAACCAAGGCCACACGAAAGTTTATTTAGGAGAGTTGCCAGGTGGGTATAGGAGCAGAGAAGCAGGAGAGGAAGAGAGAAAGACCACAACATGGTGTCTCTTTTTAAGGGAGGGGGTGGGCACGGGTTTATGCAGCCATGCCCAGGGGCGTGCCTCTGTACAAGGTAAGGTGCGTCCTGCTGGAACCATGTTGGCTTCACCATGGACAGCCAGGAATCCTTACACCCAGCACCATGTTGGGTTCACCACGTAGAGTGTCAGGAATTCTTACACCCTGCACCTTAACTTTCTGAATTTAATAGTGTTAACTGAATGAAAAAATGAAATGAAAGAGTGAAGACTTAAGTACCTACCCCTAAAGTATGGAGAAAATTTTTATTGCGCATATGGAGAAAGCAGGGAGAGGAGAGGGAAGAGTCCAAGCCAAACACGGAGACCAGACTAAACGTGAGGAGCCACTGACCAAGATCAGAGTAACCAAAATGGCTGTGTCATTTAGGAATCAGGCTTGGGGAAGGGAAGGGGAAACCCAACCCCCAGGAGGGAGAGGTTTAGTGTGGGGGCAGGTGGAGAAATACTGGGAGAAGCCATAGGGACTCGATGATTTTGCGGGGGGTGGAGTGCTGGCCAGCATCCTCTCTGATGATAATATGCACCTCAGCCTTTTGTCTCAGGTTTCTGAGACCTAACACTAACAATACACAGATCTATTTTAAAAGGAACAGTTCCACCTTTAAAAGAATACTTTATTTGTATTTTATGTATTTTGCCCAAATGTCTGTGTGAGGGTGCTGGATCTCCTGGAACAGTAGACAGACAGTTGAACTGCCCTGAGAGGGCTGGGAATTGAACCCAGGTCCTCTGGAAGAGCAGCCAGTGCTCTTAACCGCTGAGCCATCTCTCCAGCCCTGGTTCTTCTTTCCTTTCAGTCAGAGTGCCTTTCTCAATGAACTGCTCAAGCTAGAATCTTTGTAAAGTTTTTTTGAATGGAGGTGGGGAAAAAGGCTGCAGTGAGATCCTAGATAAAGTCAGTCTTTAATTACTGTGATTAGTCTGGTGGGGAGGATGATTCTTTTCTGTTCCTGGTTTTTGGTGTTTCTCTGTGTAGCCCTGGCTGCCTTAGAACTCACTCTATATACAAGGCTGGCCTTGAACTCAGAGATCCACACTACCTCTGCCTCTCAGTGCTGGGACTAAAGGTGTGCAACCCCCCCCATTTAAAAATTTTTAATCATGAAAGCATGATCAGTTTGCCAACTAATTTTAAATTGCACTTACATATCAGGCTAGTTCCCCAAAGCTTTTTGGTGTGCATTTATTATAACAGCTTTTATTTATTTTGGTTTTTTTCATTTATCTCTATATATTCATCCATCCATTCACCCACCCACCCTCTTACTTGCCCACCCACCCACCTACTCATCCATCCTATCTATCTAGGTTTTTTGAGACCGGGTTTCTCTGTATATCCCTGGCTATCCTGGAACTTACTTTGTCTGTATACCAGGCTGGCCTTGAACCCAGAAATCTGTCTTCCTCGACCTCCCAAGTGCCGGGATTAATGGTATGTGCCACTCTACTGCCCAGCTTATAATAGGCAAAAAGTTATTGGAAAGTCCCTAAACAATGCAATAATATACTAAAAATATTTATTCTTTTATATCTTTTACTATTTTATAATATAAAGTTAATTTCTCATTGGTATAGAAACATTTTTTTTGTATTTCCAGTCAGTTTTATATACTTTTATTATAAAGTTTGTGACAATACTGAGAAAAACCCCAGTTATTATCTTACCTTTTGAGTGATTATAGGGACAAATAGTGTCTTGCTATGTGTAGCCCAGGCTGGCCTCAAACTCTGAATCCTCTTCTTACATCAGCCTTTTGAGGGCTGGGATCACCAGGTTGGCTGCTATTATATCTGTCCTAGTTTATTATTCTAAATTTACCAAACAAAAAGTTAAAATCCAACAAACATCTCATAATTATCGATGTTAAATTTTGTGTTGTCCATTTTAGATTATGATGGCTTAAAGAACACAGGCATAATTATATCCCAAGTTAAATTTATGAAGGGCAGGTCCTGAAGTAGGGATGCACACTGATACTCTGTGAACTGAGGATGAGGCCAGCCTGAGCTACAATTCCAGGACTCATGTGGTAGAGGGATTGTCCAGCATGTTTGAGGCCCTGAGCTCCAGCTCCAGCAACACAAGTAAAAACACGAGAGCTACAATAAGCCAGTTACAGAACCTTGGTTCATAAAGGAGTCCTTGCTGGAATATTTTACTATTCTTTTAACCCCTGAATTTTCTTTCTTTTTTTTTTTTTTTTAAAACTTTATTTATTATTTATTTATTTGCCTTGGTGTTTGCCTGGAACTGGAACTACAGACAGTTGTTAGCTGCCATGTGGGTGCTGGGAATCGAACCCGGGTCCTCTGGAAGAGCAGAGGGTGCTCTTAACCACTGAGCCATCTCTCCAGCCCCCCCCCTGAATTTTCTATACCAAGTCAAAGTACCTTAGACTCTAGATGTAAAATATTATGGCTTATGGGTGAAAATGTGAAATCTAATGTAAATATCGTGAAAACAAACTCCAAGAAACCATAAAAGGAAAGTAGCAGGTGATAAACTTAGACGACCCGCCCATTCTGGGCTGCTAGTGTAAGTTTATGACTCAGGACTTGAGGTTCTGGTCCTCGCCTGGCTGAGTCAGCACCCATATGCATGCAGAGGGCAATGCAAAAATAGTTTATTATGATACAATTCATGTAAAATCAAGCAGTATTTACACAATAAAAATGGTTAGCTACAGCCAAGGACTCTAGCTTGTCACACAGAGGAATAAATATTTCTACAAATTAACATTTCAATTGTAGTGAACACCTGACCACAAACTATAGGAAATGCCTCACACTGAACCATAAAATGTTTCAGAGGTTAGGGGATACTTTATCTGCAGGAAGCCATACCCTGTGCACATACACTGAGGCCTAAGCTGGTTCTGGGAAGCTGTACCCACAGCCTTCTTGGCTCAATGAGGCTCCATTTTCTTCTACATGTAATTTTTAGTCTGGAAACCAGACTGATTGTATCAGAGCAGAATCTAAATACCAGGTTGAGATGGCACAAGCCTGTGACTGGTGCGAAGTTGCCCTATCAAGTGCTCAGTTTGAAGCCATGTACCCCAGCCCCAGTTAAGCAGCTATGGTGGAAGGTCACTAGAGTTCTGATTGTCAAGGAGCCACTGAGATTGGGATGCTTAATAGTCTACATAGCACACCTACAGAAAGCCACACTGGTTAAACAGAAAGCCACATTGGTTAGGTACCACAGAACTGGTTTTGAATCCTGGTATGAAAGCATGAATACCAAAGGTAAATCTTAAAAGTGATTTAAAATCCATTTAAGTTAAAGTTTGTGATGGAAACTAATAGTGAATTTAGTGTTCCTTATAATCTGTTACTAGCTAAAATAAAATTAAATGTGTGGTAAGAAGAGATGAGCCAAGGACATGTTGACTGCTAAGTTGGAGTGGACTGCCAGCTAAGATTCTTACAATTGCACCTCTCTGCTGGCTAAAGAGTCCTGCCTTAGCATGGAAGCTGTGCCAGGCTTATCTGTGACCCACAGAAATTGGAAAGGACTTGACTTCAGTTTTGGACTCTGCAGTTTTTAAACTCTTTACTGATGGGCTAGCTCCTTACCAGTGTCACAGAAATACAGCCAAGGAGCTACCTGGACTCTCATGCTCTATGTAGCCAGGCAGCTCTGCATAGTCCAGCCCCACAGTTGTCAGAAGCAGCCTATGCCCCCAGCCAGTTCCTCTAATGAAAATACACTAAGAAGCCTGAAGGCTGGGCACCAAAAAATCCTCAGATTCTTGGTTTTCCCAGAGTGACTCTGAGAATACTCTAAGGGCTCGCCATGAGTGTGGGCTAAGGGTATACTCTGCATCTGTTGAGTAACCAAACCTTAAAGACACTGTTGTCTTTTTTTTGTCTAATTTTTTTAGGGGGACGGTATTTTAGACAGTTTCACTGTGTAGCCTTGACTCTTCTGGAACTCACTATATAGACCAGGCTTGTCTCTGCCTCCCAAGTGCTGGATTAAATGTGTGAGCCACCATACTTAGCTAAGCTAACTCATGGTCTTCTGATGTTTGAGTAGAATTTGCATTGAATCTAACACTGCCCTACATACCTAACGGGGTGTCTAGACAGAGGTTTTAAAACCTCAAATTTTGCACTGAAATCCTTGTATCACATCTCAGAAATACTTAACATTATTTGCTCTGATATACAGGAAAGGCTGAGTACCCTATGGTATGCTACGAACTCCTTTGAGAAAGACTGTATGCATCCCTGCACTGTAGACTATTACTAGAGGTGATGTTTGGCAGCATAGCAAGAACAGCTAACCTTTTACTCTGAAAGGTGCAGGCCAGTAGTCATCAGCCAGGAGGTAACTAATGTTCCCTGCACCAGCAGAATCTGGGATTGGGTGTTACTGTGCATTTGGGGGCCAAGTTTACCTGTAGCTGCCAGCTGACTTTAGTGTGTAGCTTGCAATGGATAATGAGATGGAGGAAAGAGCCAAGACCCCTGAGTTCTCCTTGATGTCAGGTTGCATGGAGCCTCTGGGTGCTTATTCAGCCTGTTTTTGGGGGGCAGGGTATGGTTGGTATGTGGGATAGGCCTGCAGGAATCTCTGCACTGACGCCTAGGTTCATACAGTACAGGCTGTGTAGTATTCAGGCCCTTTCTTCAGCACCAACTAGGTGTCAGCAATGACAAATGTGTTCAATTTTCTGTACTGGCAGGGTAGAAGTCGGTGCAGTCTCCCTTTGTAGGAAAGTTAACAGTAGTACACATCCCATCAAATACCTTTCACACCAGTTTTGTTTCCTAGTCAAATCTCTTGGACTCCTTTTTGACACGTTCTAAGGACAAGTGTGCTGTCTGTGTGCTCGAGTTGAACCCTAGGACTTTCACATGCTCTGCCCTTATTCCCTTATTAAGCTACACACACACACACACTCTCTGTCTCCCCCCCTCCTTCCCCTTTTCATCTGTATTTTGAGTCAGAGTCATAATCCAGACTGACCTGGAACTTGGAGCCCTGAGTGCTAGGAGTACAGGCATATACCATTACCCCTAGTTCAGTGTTCTGATGGATCCAGTGGAGGTTCAACTCTGACTTTAGCTTTCACTCAGTGAATTCATACATTCCCAGTCTTTTTCCTCTGATGAGGAAGGCCCTGTCACTGTGGATACAACCTTACTGAGAAATCTGTAGCCCTGTGTGACAAATGTATTCTCAGCTCAGGTGCTGGGCACCACACATGTGCAAGATGTAATTTAAGCATGTGTTCACATCAGCTGTCAAATGACGTTAGGCAGATTCCCTGTAATGGCAGTTTGCTTGCAGGTGCTGGCAGATTACAAATGTTTATTTACAAGAAAATAAAATTCTCAAGTCTATTCATTTTAATGCAGCTTCGACCACGAAATGGGGAAATCATGCCACTGACCGGGCTGGGAGCAGCCTGAGGCTTCCTGACATACACTACCCCATCCTCAGTCAAGCATCCTCTTCTACTAATGTCTGGACCAACTCTGTTGCCTCCTCTCCGGAACACACTAACTTCAGCTTCTTTTCAGGGACTGGGATGCCTGTAAGAATGTCAGGCAAAGTGAGCCCAGCACAGCCTTGGGGAAAGGGAATTGACAGAGGATGCAGCAGTGGGCCTGTATGGCCACCAGGGACACAGAAGACCAGCTTCTATCCTGGTTTACTTCTGCCAGAAGTCACTGCCAAGAAACTCAAGATGCACCCTGATCCACATGATACTGCTCAGAGTGGCTTGGGAAGTGGACATGATCCAGATATCCCTGTCACACCAAACACTCACACATGAAATCAGCGTGCTGTCTCATGACAAAAGTGAGCCTTCCGTGGGACCTTGAGTGGCAAGTAAGAGACAGCTGCAGCTCATCTCCAGCCCTTGCCTTTGGCTCCCAGGTGCTGCATTAGCAAAGCTCATGTCTGAGGGTTCTGAGGGGAAGAGCAAAAAAATGAAAGTTCTTTTGACCTATAGGCTTTGCATCTTCAGAAGGCTCTGTGGCACAGCAGGAAGATGGTTTTGCTGAGGCCAGAGGATCCCAAGGGCAGCAGGACAGTTGCAAAAGAACCACAGCAGAGAGAACAGTAGTCCTTAACACAGAACTACAGCTCCCAAGTCACAGGCACACACGTGCTACTGTGTGGCCCACTCTGAGCTCAAAACAGCAGGGGGTTTGTTTTGTTTTTTAAACAGATCCGACTTGCCTGATGCCAAGAATATAAAAGGTAACTGAGCAGCATGTGCCGGTGAGGAACTTAAGAACCTGTGCAAAGGGGATGCCCAGGGCTTGTCTGTGAGTCATAGCACACTTGGATTTGTCACAAAGCAGTTATCTTAGGGAGTCTGCCTGTCTACTTCAAAGCCAGCTGGACACTTATAGACTCTGAACATCAACTCATATAGAACTGAATGAGGGGATTCATGTATGAGTTAAACTTAGCATCCAGAGACCATCTGACCCACTCAACACTGACAAAGTGGAAGCTTGAGCCAGGGACCTGAGTCTCAGAACAGTGGGATCTAGCTGTTAAGCCACTGACTCTCTCCATCTTTAGTGGGCTGTCTCTTATGGTATGAATCTTTTTTTTTTTTTTTTTTTTTTTTTTAAAGAAAACACTAGAATGCTTTGGGTAGTTAGCAAGGTTCTGTTTAGTTAGCTAGAAAAGCAAAGTTGTTAGCACAGGCTCTCCCTCTTGTTAATGGCTCCATGAGAAACAGACACTTCAAGAGAACCTTCCAGAGCTCAGACAAATCAGAGTCCTGAGCATGTGCTGCTGTTCTTACTATAGCCCTGACAGCCTGTCTTTACAGACAGGTCTCATCTCATCCCTTCCCCAAGAAACACTGACAACAACTTTTCAGGTTAAAATGGAGAAATTTGTCCCCTCTAGATGACCCAGAAGAGGATCACCACACTTGACAAGCCTGAAGGTACAGGCTGCAGGTCACCATTCCTAGGCACCACAAGACCAGGACTAGCATAGCAAGGGAGGCACGAGCGGAGGAAGGAATGAGAGGGCCCGGGGCTTTTGTGCAAGATTTAATAAAAAACCAAAATAGGAATGGTTGCTTTCAACATTTTCCAGGTTGTGAAAGATTTGCCAAGATTATCGGGGGTATGGTTCTAAGCTGCATAAGTGGGCCAAATACAAAATGCTGTCCTCCCAGGTCAGAAGGAAGTGGGGGCAGGCTGGACACTACCCCAGACCCCTCACCAACCAGGGCTGACTAGAACATTGGGTGGCTCTGCTCTAATCAGCAGGGGCGGTGCTCAGCTGTGTGTGGTAGAGCAGAGCCACTGGCAGGTCCCCACATGTATACTCTGAGGCAGGGCTAGCTTATCAACAGGCTGCTGTGCCTTAATACTGACAGTGAGTGTGGTGGGAGGAGAGAGGGTCCTGCTCAGATGTCAGTGGGGAGCCCTCCCCACTACTGCCTGAGCATGACTAAACCAAGAATACCATGGGGGGGGGCGCAGCTGTGATAAAGACAATGTGAAGTCGGAATCAACAGGGAAGGAAGGGGATGGAGCAAACACCCCACAGAGCAGTCTCTCATGCATCCATACCCACAGTTAATGATGGCAATAGTGAAAAGCACAGATGTAGATGGAAGCCACATTCGGCTTATGCTGCCACCAGCTGGAAAGGATGTCAGGTGGAACAGGACGCAGCTAGTCTTTCTTCAAGTCCCTGGATTCAAAGAGCTTCAAGCGCTCTTGCACCGTCAGGCCTTCCTTCAGACTCTGGGGGAGACAGAGTGGGAAGAAGAAGCAATTAGGTGCTGGCAGGGCAGTGTAGTTGGCTTCAGAAGTAGGTGCAGGTGCGAGGCTGAGGGTCCTGAGATTAGTGGGCATGCGAGGGCAGAAGGCCCTAAGAAGTAGTGTTATTGGAGTTTGCTTTCTCCTGCAGGAATTTACTTGGGTAAGAAAAGGGAAAAATGAAGAGAAACAAGATCATGTGTTTATATAGTTCAACTCTGGCCTTAGGGCTGGTTCTTCAGACTAATTAAATCATGAAAAACTTGGGCTGAGAACTGGAAACCTGGCCACTTGTCACTGTTCTTGCACAGGGGTCAGGGATGCCTGTCTCCTTTATCTTCGTGACTCATCCCGGTGGCCATTTCTGCCTTTAGCATCCCCCTCCCCCCAGCTTTCATTTCTGGAAGACAAAAGAAACCTAAGTTCTCAGAGAACTGGCAATGAACACAGTTTAGCATGCCCAGGAATGGCTATGGCTCTTCAGTATTGACTCTTCTGGCAACCAATCTTAATGTCAGGCTAAGCCTGGCCATGAATACAGGTTGGACTAGAAAATGGGAAGCCAGGGGTATTTCTGGAGGTTGAGGTCCAGCTTTCTGCAGGGAATGAGGAAAGATCTGGGCTGTGGTTTGCGTCCCTTACCATCTTCCCCATAATAACTGAATTTCTTTGTTTTGTTTTGTTTGAGATAGGTTCTCATATAGCTGAGGATGTCCTTTAATGAGTATTGTTTTTTTGTTTTGTTTTAAGATTTTATTTATTCTGTGTATAATGTTCTGCCTGCCTACATACTTGAACTGCAGGCCAGAGAGGGCACCAAAACACATGACTGATGGTTATGAGTCACCATGTGGTTGCTGGGAATTGAACTTAGAACCTTTGGAAGAGCAGCCAGTGCTCTTAACCTCTGAGCCATTTCTCCAGCTCCAAGTATTGTTTCTTATAATAACAAATGATGTGTATGTGAATAGTGATACCCATACCTACTCCAAGGTATCCTAGAAGCCCCCCTTCCTGAGTTCAGGTAGTTCCATGGCAGCCAGACTCCCAAGAGTGTTACATAGGTCTTTGGCTTACCACTCAGCAACTGGAGTAGGCCCTGAAAGGCCACAGTGGCCCTAGATGGCACAGCAGGTACAAGCCCAGTCACGGCACGTACTACCATTCTCAGGACAGAAAGTAGACAAGAAAGACCCATTGTCCCTTACACCCTGGGAAGTACCATCTCTTTGAAGTCTCTGTCCTCCTTCTGGCCTCAGATATAACCAGTTACCTCCAGGGCTCTGCATCCCACATCCACCCCATGACAACACCAAAGAGAACCCTCTCTGCTCTGGATCTCAGAAGAGGTCATGCTGCTACTATAAATGCTGACTGAGGCAGAAAATGAAACATTTGAGGGAGGTCCTAGTCAGGCACAGGCATGGTACAGGCTCCAGTCTCTCTTAACAGGGCTGGTAGGAGCTCTAGGTACACTAAGACAGCATGGAAATGCTGTCACCATGCCTGGCTGGCCCCCACTGGTCCAGTGGAGGTGTTATTCTGAGGCTGGATATAAAGCATAACAATGGAACTGTGCTACCACACAAATACTAACACATGTGAGAAGCAGTTCCTGGGTCTCCTCTGCCCTCCTGGAAACCCAATGGCCTTTCCCACCTACCATGGTTCTATTGACGCTATCAGCACATACACATAGGAGCTCTAGCATTGTATGACTAGTGACCCTGACAAGTACAGAAGCCTCAAATAGCTTTCACGGCTGGCTTTGCCAAAGAGATCTAGCTAGAACTGAGGCACCTTGTTCCCCAGAAACACCACCAGGCAGTTACTGAGCTCTGTCTGTGTTCATATCCCTATATATTCTATGTAGGTGGTAGAGTCCACTGCACACCCTCCCTGAATGTCCTCCTGCATTCTGGCCCTAAAGCCCCACGTATTCACAGTGGCCACTATTCTCTGAGAGCTTGAGGCCCTCCGTGTTTAGCCTCAGGTTACAGAAACCAGTCTCCAGTATGAAAAGAAGGAGCCTAAAAAGGCTTTCTCTCTCATCAAAGAAAACTTAAAAAAAAAAATTTTTAGTCTTGCTTAAACCACATCTGCATGTAAGTTAACTTGGAACTAGAGAAAACAAAAATAGACTGGTTAAAAGAACCAATGATGCTGGGCAGTAGTGGTACACATCTTTAACACTGGGAAGACAAATCCCTTGAGTTTGAGGCCTGGTCTACGGAGTGAGTTCCAGGATGGCCAGGGTTACACAGAGAAACCTTGTCTTGAACCCTAACTCCTCAAAAGAGTCAATGTTAAAACTCTTCGGCTTTCTCAATACTCTTCCCTAAGGCAAACCTGTTTCCTCTGAGCCTAATGGCCCTTGCTGGACGGTGGGAAGGCTCATGTACAGCAGGAACCAGCACACCTGGGTACTACCAGGGAACAACAGGCCAGAATCCTTGAGCTGTTACCATTGCATAAAGAAAGTCAACACAGCATCCCTAACACTGACTTAAACATGACCAATTCTACCACCTTCTATGGGAGAGACAGACTTCTGCAGTATGTAAAGATAAAAACAAAACAAAAAAACAACCCCCCCCCCAAGAAACAACAGTCCAAAACCAACCAACCAAACAAAAAGCAGGTCATGTTCAGCCCCAAGTGCAAGGTTGCCAGGCTCTTAGGAACAAAATACTTTATCAGACTCTACTCATGCAGTACTGACCAGTTCCACAAAGAACAGCATAATGGGGATCTGCTCTATTGGCAGGCATCTCCTCCAGGCAGCATTGCTACTGACTGGATGGGTTAGGTCTGCCACAAGAGCAGACTGCCTGCCAGAGTCAATGGGTGTCTGCTATCCCCCTGCAGCTTGTTTCCAAGAGAAGAGACATGAACTTAGTGCTGTGCAAATCACCAAGTTTGCATGCCAACTTGTATCCCTTGTTAACCTGGGGAGGCTCAGCTCTGTGAAGAGGTTAAGAGTGCCAACTTCTAGGACAGTTACTGAGATCTCTTGTGGATTGTGTGTGTGTGTGTGTATGCCTGTGCCTATGTGTGTGTTTGTTGGAGAAGGATGAAGATAGTACACAGAGGTGTGCAATGGAGGTGTGAGCAGTGCATGCAGAGCCACCTGGGTGGGTAGTGGGCAGAGTGAGAAGTGGTTTACCTACACGACAGGGGACTTGGAAGCGGACGCGACTCAGTTATCCCATGAGACCTGCTCAATTACGGACTGTCAGAGGAAAGAGCAAAAATAAGACACACACACAATCAGTTCTAAATGCAGCATGCTGGCCAGGCCCTGCCCACCCGTCCTCCCAGAGACATGCCCATCTGAGAGCACACTGGGGATCGTTGACTTCATCTCTGCAGGGCTGGCAGTGTCAGTGTGATAACAGGGATGTACAGAGAACAGACATACAGTGGAGCTGATGCGAGGTCAGATCTAGCCCACAGAAGGTGAGGCTTAAGTTCAAATCCCTCCATGTCTTGCTTCTTGAAGCCCTGGTCCCTAGATGGTTCTGCTGACATGGAACATAGACATGGACAGGGAACTTGAAGCCACAAGACTCATCCCAACAGGTGACTACACAGGTGGGCACCTGCACTGAACTTGACTTCTCCAGCACCTGTTAAGCCCCACCTCAACTATATAAGCTGAACTTTACTCACCTTGGACCTGATGTTTCTGAGTTGCCGGGTAACACAGGATCTGTCTTTTTTTAGGAAGTCAGGATTGCTTTTAGATTTCATTATGTCTGAAGGAAGAAAAAGGCTCATTACTTTTGCTTTCTACAATCTTCTAAAACTAAACAGAAAGTGTGGGAGGTTCCTAGTCCACTACTACAGTGCACCAAAACATTTAAATCCAAGTAAATAACTAATCCACAGTATGCCATCCTTGGACACCAGCAAACACGAGAACACTGGGTTCCCCCCAGGGTTTAAGTACTAACTCCTGAGTCACACAGCACTGTCAACAGAGGATCCTGACTGCATGGCAGACTAATTGGCCTCATTATTTCTAGTTTATTCTTGGTATAGGTCTGGTATCAAATAAATTCAGGTCAGATTCTTCTCATGACCTACTCCATCAAGGAAATAGTCCTTTTAATGTCTTAAATACAGACAACAAAGATGCACACAGGGTCACATCATAAAGTATGTCATGGGTATGGGGTTTTCATGCTTGGGCAGGACAATTTCACGATTTCTCTTTACATCAATACAAACACATCTCCCTATCTTCCTAAGAATTACACACTTTGTCACTATGCAGCTTCTAACAATCCTAGTTTTCACTGTGTGTTGGGCTGTGGATGACACTTGGCACACTGCGCATTGTGTGCTGGGCTGCTGTCTGTGGAGCCTGTCTGCAGATGTAGTACCCTATACAGACTTATCAGAGGTTAGTTATCAAGGCAGGTCAAGAGCCTCCTCCTGCTAATGTTTCTCTTTTTGATTTCCTACCGAGGTGGCCATGGTAATCATCCTTTTGCAGTTAGCTAGATTTTACATTCTGCTGTTGCCAGTTGCCTTTCAGAAAAGTGGGTGTTTGTACCTCACTAGCAATGCAGATGCTTTCTGAAGGTGAGTGGAGCTGCAGGAGGACATTCCTCACCTTAGACAGATACTGTCTGTGGGGCTGTTATAAAGAAAGGGCCCGTGACGGAAGATGAAATCCTGACTTATGCTGTCTGGGAGCTGTTATAAAGAAAGGGCCCATGACGGAAGATGAAATCTTGACTTATACTGCCTGTGGGCTTTTATAAAGAAAGGTCCCATGACGGGAAGATTAAATCCTGACTTATCAGAAGGTCCAACAGAACATGGCTGTGTGGCCTCTTCCCTGTCTTCAACAGTGCTTAAATATTTTTAGCGAGCACAGAAAGAGGTCAGGTCCACTGCTCTTGAGAGAGTAGTAGGTTCCTCCTCTGTTTTGCTTCCTGGGGCCCTCGAAGACTTTATGGTAAAACACTTGGATCAAGGAACTAGCAAGAACTATCTGCTGGAGTTTCTCAGAAGACAGACTCTAAGACCCTTGGAAGAAGCTCTGTAAAATAGCTGCAGGACATGGGAGGAGAGGGTCCCAGAAACTTGTGCATGGGAAGGCACAGGACAGGATAACAGCCCGATTGCTCACCGTATCCTGACACAGTAGTGCCTTCAGGAGATTTCTCGCCCAGGGCTTCTGTGGCTGCTTTCAGCTGCTCTTTCAGCCTGCTGATATCACAATCGGCTTTGGCCTTGGCAATGCTGAGCTCTGTGTAGATGTCTTTGTACTTATCACTAGCATACTTCTTATCCTAGAGGATAAAAAAATAGAAATGGACGGCAGCTGTAGACAGGGGATCAGACTCACTCTCAACTTCAGCTCTGGAGCGAATGTGCCGGGAGAACTAACTGTGGCTTAGAAATGACCCGGCACCCTCCCTCTGCCAGAGCCAAGGACTGGACACTAAAGAAAAAAGTATGGTGAGAGGGGCAGTGACCAGGGCAAGCTCAGACTGCCCACTGTGGTCCTGACTCCCAGTCACTTCCTTATGGGTGTGTCAGCCAGGAAAAAAACCTCTGGATGTTAGATTTTCTAAGTGACCCGATCATACCAAGAATTACATCACTTCCCTTTGATTCTGGGAATCCCTTGAGACCAGTCCAACTAGACCCACCTGAATGGTAAAACAGCTTCACTAAACCCTCATGGCATTCTTCTGTGTGTCACTTTCCTATCCAAATGCACAGAAACACAGGAACAACCACCTGACCAGGCCAGGGAGGCTTCCTTGTTCACTCCTAAGGTATTTTTATGCTTGGAGACTGGTGTTTTAAGGGAACCTGACTTTGGGACCATGATCCTATAGTGTGGCCTTGGCCTGCCATGCCAAAATGAGCCTAGTAGGCCCTGGCCAGGCCTCACAGCATATGAGGGTTGCTCTGCTTTAATACCTATGGCCCTTACCCTCAGGGCTGTTTGGAGTTCATCCTTGAGAGAGCTGATCTCCTGCTTCAGGTACTGTATTTCTGACTCCTTGACCCGCAACAAGACCTATGAGGAGACAGAAAATGAGGACTGGCTCCCAGAACCTGGGGATCCTGTAGTTGGTGCTTTCGGAGGTTGGCTGGCAGACAGTTGTCTCATACACTGACCGGGAGAAGAGAGCCCACTCTTGCTGACACCCAACACAACACATGATTTAAATACTGTCCAATGTTTCTACAGAAATGGGAAGGGGAAAACACTGCTGGCCTTTCTAGTCCTGAGAACTTGGGGCTGCAGGCATGGAGATCACCTTCAGTTCTTACTACCGACTTGCTTGCTCTCTGAAGATGGAACTGCCAGGGCCTAGATACCCTGTTCCTGTAGAAACGCTCGCCTCTGTGTGGTACCGTGTGAGCCATCTACAAGGGGAAATCTTAACCTAATGTGGGCCTGCCTTCTTGAGGATGCTCCAGACCAGTGCTTCTCAACCTTCCTAAGGCTGCAACCCTTTAATACAGATCCTCATGTTGTGGTGACCTCCAAACATAAAATTATTTGTTGCTAATTGTAATTTTGCCGATATGAATCATAATATAAAATAATCTGATATGCAACTCCTAAAGGTGTTGAAAGCTACAGGGTGAGAACCACTGTCTTACACAGACTGGAGCCTTTCCTTCCTCCCTCTTCCAACAGTGTGCTCTGTTCTTTTCCTTTTCTTTCCAGACTGCTTTGGAATCCTCTTGCTCCAGCCTCTCAAACAGTTGGGATTACAGGTCTATGCCACTGCAGAGTGAGCTGTTTTGAATTGAAAATGAATATCCTGGACTGTGAGAAGTATCTAAGAGCAGCAGCATTCTTGTAGCTCTGAAATACGCACTTTATAAAACCATTTTGTGGGCAGGTGAAGGAAAGATGGACTGAAGACACTCAGAGCAACTAGAGTCTTGCTCCTGCCTATGGACCTTAGACTGCCTGTCAGCTAATCTGCTATCTCTGTTTGGCTTTGGACTTTTCCACATACTAGCTTCAAGCTTTTTTTTTTTTTTGTGGTTGATGTTGCAGAGATAGAGATGAACCCAGAGTTTTGCGCATGCTAAGCCAGAGTTCTACTACTGAATTCTACCTCTCTGGCCCTATCTTCAAATCTGGTCCTTCAATAACCCTAAGCTAAGGAGTTCTTGTGTGATTCAGAAGCACTGAGCAAGGCAGTGCCTAGTTCTCACAGTTACCTCTAATTCATAGGCGTCCTTGCCCTGTGTGAGTGGCAACAGGGTGGACTCCCCACCACCATCTCCAGTCAGTAGTGTCCTCAACCGTGTGATCTCTGCAGCCAGGCGATTATTCAGCTCCTGGGGGACAACACCACAACAGTGACTGTTCATACACACCAGTTGCTTGGAAGGTCATTTCTCATCAGTACTATATGGAGGCCTAAGAATGGAGACCACGAGTCTTGTGTATGTACAGCACTATATTTAAGGTAGACAACTGAGGCTATTACTACATAAAAGCTGTTCATATGGGCTATGAGGCTATGTGAAAACTTAGGTTCCAGGACCCCATCAGACACCAAATTCTGTAGATGCTCAAGTCACATTACAAAAATGGCACACAATATCTGCATATATCCTCCTACATACATTACATTATCTCTAGATAGCAATACCATGTAATTTTTTTTTTTTTAAACTTTATTTATTTGCCTTGGTGTTTGCCTGGAACTGGAACTACAGACAGTTGTTAGTTGCCATGTGGGTGCTGGGAATCGAACCCGGGTCCTCTGGAAGAGCAGACGTTGCTCTTAACTACTGAGCCATCTCTCCAGCCCCACCATGTAATTCTTAAGTATTCAGTTATATAGTATTATTTAGGGAGTAGTGATCAGGGCATAGCATATGCCTAGTGCAAATGCTTCCTCACCCCTTCCTGAAAACTTTCTGTGGTTAGTCAGCTGCTGACTTAGAACTCACTGCAGCAGAGGATCAGCTGTCTCTAGAGCTAAGATTCCATGACCTTAAAACCCTTCTGAGTCTGCAGGTGGTGGTACACGCATTTAATCTCAGCACTAGGGAGGCAGAGGCAGGTGGATGTCTGTGAGTTCAAGGCCAGCTTGGGCTACAGAGTGAGTTCCAGGACAGCCAGAGCTGTTTGTTATACAAAGAAACCTTGTCTTGGAAAACAAACAAAAAACAAAATAAATCTACCCTTCTGCTGTGGACAGTGTTACTTGTCCCACTTGATCTCCTAAAGGTTATTCTGTTGTCCCTTCATTTTCTCAGGACTCCTTTCTGGCTGATAAATGCTTTTCTTCAAGCCACTGCAGTGGTTCAGTGGTCCCCAGGTGGGTATGGTTTGAGGGCCAGACAGGGCAAGCATGATGGAGTTCAAGGCAGGAAAAGTAGGTCTGACAGAAGAGCTTACATTGAACTCAGTATCACAGCCCAATCATCTGGGCCAGCTGGGATTCTAGTGAATCCCAATTTCCTGAGGAACACTGAATTCTGAGAGCCCAGAGGACAGAAGACCCTAACCCTGAGATGAACCTGGGCAACACCAATTAGAGGATCAGAAATACAGCAATGTGACCAGACTCTTAATTCTCTGCAGAGGCATATGTGGTGCTCTCTTGGCTAGGTAGCCTCTGTGATGGTGATGCTTAGCCTCTCTTGTCTTACCTGGTTGTGGGCATTGAGTTCCTGGTTCTCACGCTGGCACTGGCGCAGGGCCTGCCGCTCAGCCTCCAGGGCCTGGGCCAGGTGTGCATTCTCCAGGCACTTCTGGGAGTACTGCTCGGAAAGGACCTCCAGCTCCCTCTGCACTGACTGCAGCTCCTCCCTGCAGAGAAGGAATACTCAGCCCTGCCCCACTGGAAGACCGGGCTGCTGGGCACTGACCGTGCACTGCCTGCTCACTCACAGAATGTCAGGGACACTGCAGAAATGACTCAGTCTTTCCTGGATCATCTACAGCTGGCATACTCTGATGATGAACTGGGAGGCAAAGCCAGTCACTGTGAGCACAGAGCTGTCTATTTCTGAGAGATCTCAAAGGTAGAAAGCACCCACGTGGGCTCTGTATCACTTAGAAGTAGAGACACTCAACACCAGGAGACTGACTGCCCTGGAGGTACTATTCTCAGCATTCCATGTCCAGAAGGGTCAAACCCCACAAAAAACCAAGAAGGAGCTACCACATGAGTCTCTAGTCCAGCAGCAAGCATGACCACTGGGCTTCCTCAGTTCTTGCTTTAGACCCTGACACATTCCAGAGACCCCAGCAAAGTGTGATCAATGGATATCTCCTGTTACCAACCACAAGGTCCCTAGCAGTGTGACGCCTATGGAGGAAAAATTCACAAGGTGCTATTCCAGTGTTGTACTTGGTGCTGCTTCCTGTGCAGTTGGTATGTGTGAGACTTCTAGAACCCAAATATTAGCCCCTATCGCCACAAACAGCAGTGGTATACCAGGCCCAAAGCACCAACCAGCCCCTCACTCTCTGTATGATACTGATATAGCAGCAGTGGTACAAACAAATGGGATGGTGTTTGCAGTCAACAAGCAGAAGGCATTCTGTCTTGTTTTAGAATAGGCTCTCCACAGATAGTCCAGGCTGGCTTCAGATTTGTGGCACTCTTTCAGCCTAGTCTCCTAAGTGCTGGGATTCCAAATGTATGTCACTATGCCTAGCTTAAGCTATGGTTTTAAAATGTCATCTGCTGCATTTGTTTCTCTGCATCTTAGAGATCAATCTTAATTAACCCTAAGGTGTTTGTCCCCAGAGAGCAAGGTAGTGTGGGCTGTCTTTAGAACCATGGTTTCCTCACTTCCCCAAGACCAACGTCAAAGCTATCTGAGGCTTGGGAAAGCAGACCTCTCCCACAGGGCTCTCCTAGGGCTAGGTGACTCACAGGTACTGCCGCCTCAGGGCTTCGATGTCTGAATTGATGCTGCTGATCTGAGACCGCTGGCTCTTCTCTAACTCCCGCTCCATCTCCTCCCGGTGAGCATTCTTCATGGCTTCAATGGCTGTAGGAAAGACACAGATCCTCAGCACCAAAATTTAGGGCTACAACTGACAAAGGCTCCTTCTACCACGCTATTTCTCCACAAGGCCAAGGGTAGGTTAGTGTGATGTCTGCCTCCTGTTGACACCAACTCCAGCAGCAGCAAGATCCCATAGTAGGCTGGTCTGTCATAGTACAGCTCTCTGTGATAAAAAAAAGGCTGAGAGAATTCTCAAGCTAATTTTCCCTGGAAGGGCTATAGGTATGTTTTATGTGATATGCACGAGGCCATGTTCAATCTCCAGCAATACAGAAACAGGGTGGGGTGGGGTGGGGTGGCATGTTACTCCAGCACTGGGGAGGAGGTGAAGGAAGAGAGCTCACAGTTATCACCACTTACATAGGGACTTAAAGGACAGCCCAGGAGACTGCCCACCTAACCCACCAACACCCAAAAAGGAAACTTCAAACTGAGAGAAAACATGGTAAAGCCAGTCCTCTTCTGAACTGCAGGTTCAGCCCAGACGTGGGACTGCTGTGCTTAAGGACTGATCCCCACCTGAGATGGTAGCAGCTGTCTCCTCAGCTAGGAGCCGGTCCTTTTCCTCTCTCAGCTTCTCCAGCTCCCGCTGGTGTTGCCTCTGTAGGTCTTCAATCTTCTTCTGGTGTGTCTCTTCCATGGCTGCAAAGCCTCGCTCACATGTAGCCTGTGGAACAGAAGAGGGCTTATTGTTTTCTCTTTGCCTCTAAGTGGCTGTCCTGTGTAATAAATAAGGCAGTGACCTGCTTGGTCCAGGAAGAGATATGGTCTCAAGATATGGCTGGTGCTTCTAGCATCGGGTACCAAGTCTGTGTGTAGCTATACACCCTTTGTTCTGGGATTGCATGTCACCACAACCAAATGGCACATGTACTGCTTATATGGATGGGCTAAAGTAGCAAATACACTGGGTGCTGCCAACAGGAACAAATTCTGACAAATGTGCTAGTTAAGAGTGAGGTTCATCCTGAAACGAAAAGGGAAGCCACACTGGACAGCCCAGCCCAGCCCATCCTCTGTGGGCTGGGGAACACAGGACCTATTTTTGGGAGCTGGGGATCTTCAGCTGTTTACTAGACCTCAAAGGTGTCCACACAGGAGTCAGAGCAGATGCCAACATCTTTCTTTCCAGCCTATGCTGCCTCCCTTCCTCTCTTAAAAAAAGAACAGAGGCATGCTATCCACTGAGAACTGTATCATCACCTTACCAAGCAGAACAGACACATGGGGTCCATGGAGAGCCCTTATTCCCCACAGGCAAGAAGCCCAGCTGCTCTCCACAACCAAGCACTAATGCATCTACCTGCAGCTCACAGCTACTTAGAATGCGGGTCATTCTGCCTAAACTTGTGATAGCCACTTCTGAGGATAGGCTTTCTGATAAAGCAAAGCAAAACAAACTAGAAGGATGAGGCTCTAACTCTGTGTTCCCATCTCATTTTTTTTTTTTTTTTTTTTTTTTGCTAATGGACTCAATAAAGGGTACCAAGTATCCAGTCACCATACTCTGACATTTTTTTACTGAGCCTTACATTCACTGTGGGGCTCTGAGGCCAAACAGGGTAAAAGCTATCTTCAAGGGTCCTCCGCCTGGCTGGTCACTCTTACAGAATGCCTGAATGTCTGCCTACACCAGCCTTAAACATCATCTTAGGGGCTGGGGAGATGGCTCAGCGGTTAAGAGCACTGACTGTTCTTCCGGAGGACCTGAGTTCAATTCCCAGCATCCACATGACAGCTAACAACTGTCTGTAATTCCAAGATCTGACACCCTTACACAGTAATACATGCAGGCAAAACGCCAATTCATATAAAATAAAATATTTAAAAAAAATAAATAAAAATTAAAAAAAAAAAAAAAACCAAAACATCATCTTAGCCCAGTTGTTTCACTTCCAGGTTCAACTTTGCATCATAATCCTAGAGTTAGGATTAAGGGTGTGAGATACTACTACTGCTTGGCTGTTAAGCCTTGAACTCACAGAAACACAAAGATCTGTTTCCTGAGTGATGGGATTAAAGGCATGAGTCACCACTTTGTCATCCCTGTGCTGGGATTAAAGGCATGAGTTACCACTCTCTGGTTTGACTATGGGTAGATCTATTCTCTGATATTCCAGGCTGATTTTATTAAATATAAAATATATCACTACAGTGAGGCCTTTTCAAGAACCTCTATTCAGCAACTTTAAATTCCTGCCCACACCCTGAAGCTGACTACAGAGTGTATGCTGTACTAGTTACCTTCTCCACACAGCCTAGAGATCATCTATACAGCCTGTTTGCTCTGCCTGTAGTTTAACTAAGACTTATCACAGAATGTTCACTGAGGAATTTTCCACTTGTGGCAGTTTGTCAGTGCTCAAAATATTTTAGATTTTGAGTTCCATATAATGGATGCTCATCCTATAGGAAGTCTTTCCCATCTTATTCAGATTTGAGCATTTTGGAATACATTAAAAAACAGGATCTGAAATTCCTGCAGCAGAAACAGTGAGGTGTCTTTAACAACTACATTGCTTCTTTGTTAATTGTGTTATGTTTGAAAATTATAACTATGTAAAGCAATTTAAAAATTTTGAGTGTGTATGTGTGCATGGAAGTCATGGCTGATGTTTGACATCCAGTCTTTCCTTCATCACTTCCACTGTACTGAGCTAGCTAGCCTAACCAGCTTTCTTAGGGGTTCTTTCTCTCGATCTGCTATGTGCTACCCCATACTATGCTCACCCAGCATTTACAAAAGTGTGAGGGATCCAAACCTCTGTTTTCGTGTTTGCTGGTAAGCACTTTAAATACAAAGCCATTTCTCTAGCTCCAAATTTTAATGTTTAAATCATCCCTAGAATCAAAACAAGTTCCTTACTGATGAAAAAGCGAACTCATGGCTAGTGGTGGTGAGGCAGTAGCAAACAGTCCAGGCTCCCTTATCTGGACCAAGATCCACAAGAGAGACTGTTCCCACTGAGCTCCCTCTTAGATAGTCTGGTCAAATACACTACATGTCCAGCTGTGCCACAGTCCCACAGAGGTCTTGAAGTTCTTGGGCACATTTAATATGCTCAAGCCCGATGCTTACTCTCAACCAGTATCTTTTCTTTCTAAGGCATTTTCTCATTTAGTTAACCTGAGCCCAGCACAGCCATTCTGACATCCTGCTAACTGACAATATTGTCAGGCCTGGGTCCAGGCTATGGAGGTGCCTATAGTAGCAAAGAGGAGCAGGCAATGGTGGCCCAGGCTACCTACAGGATCACTGGAGATATTCTGAAAATTTCTCACAACGCTTAATGGTTTTTAAAAGGTTTGAAAGGAACCAGGCAAAGAATGGTGAGCAACAGTGCCTCAGGTGCCTCCTCAACCTCTCCTGTGTATTTTGGTCAGTAGCTATGTGGTCATCCAGAGGCAAAGGAAAAGCACCAGCCTGAGTGTACCATTGTTTCCCTTCAGCATGGAGAAAAAGGATGTTAGGGAACAGTCACAAACGCCCTGCTGTGCTACAGCTGTGATACTATGGCAAGAACACTGGCCTGCAAAAAGACCCGGTGAAGACACCCTTGGGAAAGAAGAAGACACAGCTAGCAGGCCACCTCTGGAATCTAAGAGATGGTTAGGACCCTCCATGATTATGTCTAGACAGCCACACACGGAGTGTAGTCTAAGATAAAAAAGGACTATCCAAAGAAGCATGACAGGTAGCCCGGGAGACAAGAGTGTGGGAAAGTCCTTCTCAGATACAATGAACATCCACTGCCAACTCTTCCTTGGGAAGGTAGGCTAAGCAAGAAAGTTTACTGCTTTGCAAATGTTCCTGTGCTGTTAAGTCCCAATCCTTCTCTCTGAGAAGAGTCAGGTGGTGACTTCCCCTCAGAGGTATGAGCCAATCCTTGGACTAATACCCCAACTTTGAAGCTAGAAGGGGTTCTGTGAGGTAAGAAGGTGAAGGGTATGGAAAGTACCCTGGAGGAATGGACAGGCAAAAGACCCCTACTCTACTTTCCCACAGGGATGTTGCTTTACTTACTAGCTTCCCTTCTGGGTCATGAATAGAGGGGCAGGAGAATGGTACTCAATTATGCCTGTACAGCAGTCAAGAGTTAAGAACTATCTTCTATCCCCATTCTGAAACCTGTTACCCACAATGCCCCTTTCTTGCATCACCAAAGAGAACTGGCTCTGAAAAATAAATGGTGCTAAAGACCTTGAGGCTCTCAAAGTCCCGCTGGTACTTCTCCCGCAGAGTGGCCACATCACCCTCCAGCTCTTTGTGGCCCAGCTCCTCTCGCATGACATCCATTTGGGCCTCCAGCTCCTGGATACGTTCTCGCAGCCCTGTCATGGATTCGGCCTCATCCTTGGCTGCTGGCACAGCTCTGGGCTCAGATGGCCTGGTAGCCAGTGGGGAATCCGGGTGTGAGGGTTGGCAGAGGCTGAGGGCTCCCCGCAGGTTCCATATGTAGTGTTCCTGCAAGGCCCTTAGCTCCTCCTGATGAACAGCTTGCAGCTCCTGGACCTTCAGCTGAAACCTGTCCTCCAGCATCTTCATTTGCCGCACATGTTGCTGTTCCATGGCCTGCCTGTCTTTGACAGAAGCATCTAGCTGGCTGAGAACCCGGCTACGCTCAGCCTGCAGTGTGTTTTCAGTGTGGCTCAGCTGTTCCACCATGCACCTGATCTCCTCCTCATACCTGCCCTGCAGGGCAAACATGCTTTCACTGTGTTTGTTTTCTGCTTCTTGTAGACATTTCTGCTGATGGTCCATCTGGTTCACCTTGGCCTTGAGCTCAGTGTTTTCCTTTTCAATGAGGGTGATCACTTTTTGGTACTCACTCTTTTGCTTCTGGAGAAGTTCTTCATATTTCTCCTTCAGGGCCTCAACTGCTTGTGTACGCTTCTGGCAAGAGCCCCCTGTGGACACCTGACAGGCCTTCTTGTAAAATCGCAGCTCCTTTTCATACTCCAGCCGAATTCTGCATGCTGCATAGCAAACTTGAGCCTGAATAATTGCATCTTGAACCAGTAATGAAGAATACTGACCAAGGCCCTCTAGACAAGCATCATATGAGAGATGCTGGGACATCTGCAGAAGCCTCTGGCAACCCCCAAGTTGCTCTGTAGGAGGCAGGGCTGATAAGGCAGCTGAAATATCCTCAAGGATGCTAGCTTTTTCCCTTAGCTGCTGGGCCAGCTCATCCTGAATGGCAGCAAGGACTTCAGGGCTTTGTTGGAAAGCCTCCAAAGGCTCTTGGGAGCCATCAGTGCCTGGCCTCAGTACCTCTCCTAATGGGATCTGGTCCCAGGATGTCTGTACCTGGTCCTCCCTACCAGTAGGATGCCTGAGGGTTTCTAAGATCTGCTGTATTACTCTTTCAAAGTCTGGGGTTTGGTAGGCTCTCAAGATCTCTCCCAGCATGCACTTGTGCTGCTGTAGGGCTGCTTGGGTCCCCTGTAGGGTCTCCTGTATGCTCTGTAGCCTATGGTGGAATAATTCTCTTAATGACTGTGTGGCATAGCTGAGCTCAGCACGAATCCATGTGGCATCAGCCAGACTTTGGGGAATATGCTGCTGCCTGTCCCCTGACGTGCAGGCTGCTTCTTCTCCCAGTGTCTCTAGATGCTTACTTAGGGACTCCACCTGGCTCCAGAACTCACCATTCACCAGCACCTTCTTGGCCCAGATCTCCACTGGAGCCCCAGCAGAGAGGGCAGTACTTTCTTCCTTCAGTGGCCACTCCCCTGACTGAGTAAGCTCACAGAGAACACCATACACATCTGAAGTTGTATTCTTTAGAGAGTCAGCTATTTGGTTGATGAGTGAGGCCTCCAGGACTATCTGAGCAGAAAGCAGTTTTCTATGTTCCTGTTCATTTAATATGGGCTGGCAGGGCTTCTGCACAGGGGTTGCCAGGCCACTTTCCATGGAGTGCCCCTTCTCTTGCTCAGTCTGCATCCCACTGTCTGCTGGAGATGCACATGGCTGAAGGGATTTTATAGCACTCACAAGTATACTCTCTATGTTAGCCAGAGAGGCTGCACATGCATCTTGTCCCTCCTCCTGGTCAGCAAATGGCAGAGATCTTAGCTTTTTCCAGCAGTTTTCTAAGCATGTCAGGGCCTGGCTATTTTTGGCTTGGAAGTCTTCCAGCTCCCCAGGGTGGTGCTCAATGTTTGTGGCTTTCTCCTGTCTCTCCTGCTCTAGCTGAGAGGCCAGTGCGCTAGCCTGAAGCAGGCTGGCATGGAGTTGCTCCCGCAACTGTGCCTCAGTGCCAGCCCACTGCTGGTGCAATGCAAGCAAAGCCTCCTGACTCTGGCCCTGCTGGCTCTCCAGCCTCACGGTCACGTCTTTGAGCTTCTCCTCTGTGACAAAGAGCTTTGTCTCCAGGGAGTGGATTATAGAGATGTATGTTTCAGTATCTGCAGCTGCAGGGAGTGTGCTAGGGGTAGCTTCTGAGGACACACTGTCCTCTGAGGGAGACTGATCCTGGCTGGTGTCTGATGATGTACTGCTAGTCCAGGCCTTTGCACACCCCTCAGGGTGTATGTACCTTTGGCACTGGATTGTGGAGAACCGGATTCTTGGCCTTTTTACAGGTGCTCCCTGGTCAGACTTAGAGGTGCTTTGCGGATGCCCTTCCTTGTCAGGTACATCCGTAGGCTTTGGGGGTACCATGTTTTCCTCTCTGCTGGGGCTACCACTGCTACATTCCTCCCCTAGGCCAGCACCTGGGTCTTCATCCTCTGGCTGTGAGTGGGGAAAGCCTGAAAATACTCTGGTGACTGAGCCTAGGGACAAAATGCCACTGTCCTCTTCTGTTTGCTCCTTGGTACTCTGAGGCTCTTTGGCATCCTTTGGAGAATCACTTACAAATCTCCTTAGGCACTCTTCCTTTTCCTGCAGCTTAATTTCTGTTTCCTCTAAGCTGCTGCCCAAGGCAATCATTTTAACTAAAGCTTCATTGAGGTCTTGGTCTTTCTTTTCTAGAACTCTCTCATGTGCTTCCTTAATGTGCTTTAGCTCCTCTTCTTTTTCTCTTAGCAGAGTGCGCACACTCTGTAGCTGGATAGAAACCCTGTGGTGTGAGTGCTCTAGGGTCTGGTAGTCAGCTTCTCTTCCCCTAAGCTTCTCTTGGAGCTCAGCCACATCCCCATCAGATGTGGCCACACGTTCCATGAGCTCTTGGAATTGTTGCTTGATGAGATCCCGTTCATCATGGAGACTCTGTACATGCTGGGCTAACTGGCGGATGCTAGCCTCCCGGGCCTCCAGCTCTTCCTCTAGCAGGCGCACCTGTTCACTGCTTTTGCATGTCTCACTCAGTTTCTCTTTCTGGAGGGCCTCCACCTGCTGCACATGGCCTTTTAGCTGGTCCTCATAGGCACTGGCCTTGTCCTCTACCTCCTTCAGGTTCTGTATTAGTGCCTGCTTCTCCTGCTCACAGCTCTCCAGTAACAATGTATAGTTCCTCTTTAACTTCTTCTCCATCAGATGCTGGGCCTGCTCACTGGTACCTAGCTGCTGGTTGAGCTCAGCAATGCATTCCTGCAGCCTCTGCACCTCCTTCTGTCGGTCGCGTTGTAATGCCTGCTGTGTTTCTAGGTCCCTCAGTTCCTGTGTCTTCTCTAACAGCAAAGCTTCTGTATTTTTGAGTTTCTGCTCACTGGCCCTCAGTTGGCCACTCAGCATGGCCTTGCTATGCTGCCATTCCTCCAGTTGCTCACGAACTTTGCCCTGCTCCAGCTTCAGCTCACCCTTGAGCTTGGCTAGAGCCTGTTCCTTAAGGGCCAGCTCTGCAGCTGCATTACCAAGTCTTGCTTGCAGGGTCTGAATCTCAGCCTCATGGTGCTGAATTGCATCCTTGGCCTCCCCATAGCTCTGTTTCAGGGTCTGAATCTGCTGCGTGATGAGTTCCTGCCGCCGGCACTGAGCTTCCAGCTCACTTTGGAGGTCTTGGTTGACTCTATGGAGCCTCTGCCAGGCACCCGATGGGGAAGTGGCCACTTCAGTCTTAAAAAAACCGATTAAATACTGGTTAGTAACACTCAGGCCACCCTGTTCTGAGTGTCACACCTCTGGCCAGGATCAATCATAGAAAAGCTCCTTGGTGGGTTTGGCTTTAATCCTTTGCACAACTTTATTTTTTTCTTCGTTTAAAGAAAAATAGTCAAATTAATGTGTGTTTTGTTTTGTTTTTGGTATATATAGCTGCTTCCACATAAACAGAACACATGAAAAAAACATCAAAAAAACAGCTCTAATTGAACAGCATCTAGAAGAAATAAACCAAATGAAGCTGAATGATGGAACACACCGAGAAGTGTAAGGAGACTGAAGGACAAAAGGACACTGCATTTGTTTTGCAAAACAAAGTATGTGGTTCTAGACCACATGTTTAAGCAGCACAAGGCATAAGGCACAAGAAAGTGATGTCACTTCCTTCCATGATAGGGAGAGAAGGAAGGCAGGTAACTACTTGAGAGATGTCAGCAAGGTAACATTGGAACATTTCCTTTAGAAAGCGTAGTCAGGCCTCCACCGTAAGGAGAAAACTAATCTCTACCTGCAAGAAGACAGAACAAGGGGAATGCAGATCATGAAGCAAAACATGGTAACAAAACAAACCTTTGTAAAGCTCAAAGTAAGAATGAAACATGCAAAACCCAAAATAAAACACAAAGCTCCCCAAACTGAGACACAGAAGAGATAGGGCTCATATGAAGTAGCTGAGACAACACGGTGAGTCAGGGGAGCCCTGCTTAGGAGCTGGCCTGCCCAGGCTCCCTCAGTCTACTGGTGGGGAAACCACAGATGTGACACTCAGGTAAGTTCCAGTTCTATACCATGTTCACCATCCAAAGCATGCAGGCCCCTCCCAGAAGTTAGCACAGTACCCTACCCGAGCTTGCATTTCTTAACCCAAAAGGCCTTTTGCCCCTTTTCACTTTTGACTGTATTTCCAAAGCTCAGGGGTAATCATTATTAGATTCAGTTCCTGATCAACAGGTCCTTCTGTGTAGATGCACATGACAGTCCATGTTAAACACACAAGTTAGCAATGTGCAAAGCTCCTTGGCAGTGTCTTTACCACCATGTCTGAATCAAGTCTTATAATGATGGACCCTACAAAGGCTTAGGAAAATGACCCTTAAATTAGGGATGGCCGAATGAATAACCTCAAGGCTTTGTGAGTAGGCTGTGTAGAAGGAAGATGCCTACCACGGCCAGTTCCAGGCAAGAAGGTCAGAGTAGAATAGCAGTGAGTCTGCTGGAGGAAGAGAGCGAGAGAGAGCGAGAGAGCGAGAGAGCGAGAGAGCGAGAGAGCGAGAGAGCGAGAGAGAGAGAGAGAGAGAGAGAGAGAGAGAGAGAGAGAGAGAGAGAGAGGGGTAATGTGGGGTAGGGAGGGGTAAACCGGGACATGTGCAGTAGTGTGAGGCATAGGCATGAAGGGAAGGTAGGCTCTGAGGTGAGTGAAGAACTCCAGGTCTACTAGCAATTGATGATGAAGATTGAGGAAGTCAGTGCACAGGGGCCTGGGCATGTCAACAGCCAACCTGGCAGAGACTCTGGGTCTTTAAGAGCTAAAGGCCTTTAGAGAAAAGTAGTTCTAAATGACACTGGCAGGAGGCTGCTGCTGTAGGAGGTGGAGTATGCTTCTGGGATCAGTGGCAGAGTCAAGACTAAAGCCTAGAACCCTAACACCAATATAAACCAGTGTCTTAGCCTTGGCCTTTTCTGGGAGCTACAACTCTCCCATCCCATTCCATTATCCCCAGCACTTATTTGTTGATTCTCTCATCAGCATGACAGTACCCAGGGTGAGTGGGTATCCTTCATGTCCCAGAGCTAGTACTGATCCTAGAAAGCCAGCTACAAGATAACACATGCCACCTGTTCTCATACCAAGCTACCTTGAGATGTCTGACATACCTACATCTAGGGATCTGAATGCAGCAGAATTCTGGAAGATACCTTGAGGACGAGGACATTGGCCTTGGGTTGTCAGCTCAGCACCTGGTTGCCATTTTTACCTCATTCCTGGCTGGGCTAGGCTGGCTAGGTGAGCATGTCTTCCTGAAGCTCAGGCTTAAAAAGGAATGGGCGGTGGTGTGGCGTGTGTGCAGTTCTAGCTCTACCACTAACTTGTTGTTGGTCCTAAGAAGGCACTTGGCTTGCTATCTTGCTCCGTTTTTCAGTATATGCACAGTGGTCCAATCTTACTATGGTGAATGCAATGAGAAACGACATATAGACACATGGTTTTCACAAAAACACAATGTCTAGAAAGCCCAAAAGAGAGATCACCACAATGATTTTATGACTAAAAGATAACCTTTAGCTGTAGAGATTTAGGACACATTCTCCAAAATGAATGTCTTTGTAGCAAGGAAAATGTACAGAATATCACAGCATTAAGAGCCCTGGTCCTTGTTGACCAGAGCTCTGCCATGTTTGCACATTCCTAGCCTGTGTGCCGAGCAGAACTTTCACACTTTATAAAGACCCTGGGTGCACTGCTGACTGGGCAGCTGCCCCACCCTACCTGCAACACATAGCCCTCCCGGGCACTCTGCTCTCGGCCCAGGGCCACCCTTAACTGGTCCTGCAAAAGTCGGTTCTGTTCTAGAAGATCCGAGGCTTCTTTCTGGCTCTGCTCCAGCTGTTGGTGAAAATAAACAAATGCATACACTTCACAAACAATAAGAAAAAGCAGTTGACCACAACTGGCCAAACACTAGGCCTCAGGTATCTGACTGGATATATAGCATATGGAACTGAAGGGTCCAACTCAAGCTGTATGTATGCTGAAATATAGTTCCTATCTGGGGCGGTGTCTGTGCTCCTTTGAGAAAAGGCAGCTTTACATTTTTATCAAAAGGAAGACCATGTGTGGGTCCTTGTTATAGCCAGGTAGATCTCACTTCAGGTCTTGCTGTAGTTTCTATAGACTACTCTATCTGACCACGTTTACAGTACAGATTCCATGTAAAGTTCCAGTATATTCTCAAATAAGACATAGACATTTGTAAACACTTGTTTCTAAATCATCACCTACCTTTTCCCAAACTTTCCAAAGCCTCACTGATGATCTGCTGTATGAGGGTTACCCTGATCTGCTGGGCCATGAGAGGCAGGGGATGTTAACACTGAATCCTAGACTGCTATTCAGTTGAGAACTCAGTATGTGGCTCATTTTGGTAGCTACCAAAAGGCTCATTTTGGTAGCCTAGAATTTTGTAAGTTTAGGGGCTGGACAGATGGCTCAGTGCTCTTTCAGAGGACCCGGGGTTCAATTCCCAGCACCCACATGGCAGCTCACAACTGTCTGTAACTCTAGCTTCAGGGCAAAACACCACTGCATATAAAATAAAAATAAATAAATAAATCTTAAAAAAAAGAATTATGTAAGTTTGAATTACTTCATTTTACTTTACCTATATTATTTTATTAATGGTTATAGAAAATGAAAAAGTCAAAGTGTTGGTGCTAGTGATCTATCAGATTCATACATTTAATAAGACAGAAAAACAAAGATGGTGTGGCATTGATCTTCCGCCGGCTGCTGGCTCTCCTTAGGGCTGCAAGAGTCACTGATCGGGGAGAAGATCACACACACCGGCCAGGTTTATGATAAAAAGGACTACAGGAAGGTACGGTTTGTAGACCATCAGAAAGAGGTGAATGAAAACTTTGCCATTGATTTGACAGCAGAGCAGCCCATGAGTGAGGTGGAGCATCAGGTCATAGCCTGAGATGAAGGAGGTGGTGCCCTGGGCCACCCCAAGGTATACATAAAATTGATAAAGAAACAAAAACGGGCACGTGTGGCTATTGTGGCCTGCAGTTCAAACAGCACCGCCACTAGTGTAGGCTGTGTTCTGGTCCTGTGACACCTGTGGGTCATCTTCACATTAGGTGTTTTGGTGTGAGGTCACTGCTCTGTGAATGGTGTCCCTTCTTATGAATAAAAGATGCTGACATCATAAAAAAAAAAAAAGACAGAAAAACAAAACTAAAAGAGGCAAAGAGAAGCATGCTGAAGTGGTAGGTCTTCAGCAGGCTGTCATGGAAAGAGTATGGGTATGCTTGATGCTTGCAAAGGAAGATGCCCCCAAGGGGGCAAAAATCAGACAGACTCCTATGTAGGTCAAACACACATCTCAAATACCTCATGTGAGTATTCTGGATTTTAGGCTGTATAGTTTTGCCTTTGAAATGATTCTGGAGTAACTGCATATACACAATGAGCAATTTAGGGAATGGGGCTCAATCTAAATATGAACTTTAATCATGTTACAGCTTTACTTTATACACATGACCTCATTTTTACATGTGATTTGGACATTTTGCTTTGTTTTGGCAATGCTGGGATCAAACCCAGGGCTTAAGCAAAATCTGTAACATTGGAGCCATATCCCTAGTCTCCTATAGTATAGTATTCACTAATTTTATACAGAAACAAAATTTCATGGTAGGGAACTTTCTGCTTGTGTCATGCTGACAGTAAAAGGTTTTTTTTGGATTTTGGAGCATTTGTGACTTTTGAATTAAGGCTACTTACTTACCCTGTAACTCTTTGGTCATGGAATTCACTAGAGAGAGACATAAATGTACGTGCAGGTGTAATCTAGACACATTCTATGAGAATCATTTACTCTGAACATAGGTGCTAGCTTATATGAGCCTGTACCAAGATGCTAGAATGCCTCCATTTAATACCTGCCCCATTCTGTCTCACCACAGTCCTAATTCACAGCCTTGCTCTCCTATAGTACTATATTAAATCATTTTGTGCATGTAAAAAGGGAGTTGCTCACATTACCTCTTTCTCTAGCAGAGAGGTGAGCTCATGTGTAGAGAGTCGCTCACTTCTGTCCTCCAAGGATAGGTGAAGAGGGGCAATAGGCACCTGTTTCTCCTCCCTGAGAGGGGTAGTCTCCACTTGGTGCCACCGCTGCTCGATTTCCACATGGACATTCTGTGTCTTGAGGTCATGGGGTCCCAGCAGCCCTGGGCTCCGGTCTATGTCCATCCGTAGGGCTGTATCTTCTGTACCAGGCCCATCGACAGCGTCCAGCATCCCAAAGCGCCTGCGGCGCTCCTCCCGCCGTCGAGCTCGTTCACGCTCCAGCTCTCCCGGCTCGGCTCCAGGACGCATGGGTTCACCAGCATCAGAGGACCCCACAGTGTTGGCCCTTTCTTGAGCCAGGGCCTGTTGAATGGGGCGGAATTCAGCCCAGTCAAATGTCTTGGAGCGGCCCTCACGCCTCCGCTCTCGAGCACGGCTCTTCTTCTGCTCAGGATCTGGCTCTCCTGGCTCAGCTTCTTGCTTCTCATTTGGCCTTAAGCAGGTCTCAAAAGAAGATGTGCTTTTATTCTTTTCCTCAGGCAATGAGCTGTGGGGCAGTTAGGAAACATGGGACCTGTTAGGGAGCTGGGACATTTCAGGAAGTCACAAGGCCAGCCCACACCTGTTCTGATCCCCACAGTGGCTTTTAAGTGTAGAGGAAAGAAGAATGCTACAGCTGTGTTTGGTCCTCCCCTGGAGACCTCAACCCTGGCTGATGGGGAAGGGAGTCAAAGAGCATCAGCTGTTCCTCTTTTAAAAAGGAGTGTCCCACCCTGGCCTGGCCTGACTCCTCAGATCCCACTCCCCCTAGAGGAACACCCGACTCACTCTTGAGGGACCGGGGGGGGGGGGGGGGGACTGCATCTGCCAGGAGTGGAGGCTGAACTAAGCAATATTGGGACAGTGGGACCATGGGACTGCCTGCTAGCTGCCCAGAGATGGGATGGGGATTTGCGGAGAAGAAAGAATGACCTGATGTGGTGGGAGGGGGAAGGGATCTTGAATAAGGATATACAAGGTTAGAAAGTGTGACTTCTTTGTTAATAATAATAATAATGAGTTTGGTAGCAAAAAAATTAAAAATAAATAAATAAATAACAATTAAAAAAAAGGAGTGTCCTGATAATCATGATGGACTCCTCAGCAGAGAAGGGTCCAGACACTTGGTGAGGGTGGTTATAAAGCAACCCTCCACTATGCAGTGACACAACTAGCTCTCTGCAGAAGAGCTCAGGGATTTCTATAAACAGGACACACTCATCAGCTCTATTTAAAAACCTCACTCTGGCTCCAGGTATGACAGATTGGTCAGAGTGGGTCAAGGGGACAAGTGACTCAGGTATCCATAAGCCCACACCACAGGGAGAAGGTAGCAAAGTGCCTTCCACTTTGAGGAAGGGGGTGACTAAGGGCACAGCCATGCAGATCAAGCCTGCTGGTGCCTCAACCTGCCCAGTGATAGTAATAGGGAAGAAATTGGTTAGCTTGAAGATTATCTGTTTTCCCCCAATCTTCCCCAAGGAAGATTTCTGGGAAAGGCTCCACTCCAGCAGGAGAGGGGGTCAGGACACCACTATTGGCAACATGCCAAAAGGTAGAGTGGGCTGTCCTCACTTCTAAAACCTTCGGAGGGGCTTGTAGTTATAAATCATGTTTCTTCACCATGAGCCAAACTAACCACATAGGTTAAAAGCAAATGGCTGTAGAGCCTTGTAGATTCCAACCAGAAGACATGAGTATGAGACAGGGAAGCACCAGGTCTCTGTTTGTACCCTGGACCTCAGTCCTTCCATGGAGCACAGCATAAACCTGAATGCATGAGCATTCTTGGTGTCTTCCTTGGTACCTCAACATTAATTTCCTGCAGCCATGATCCACCTTATGACCCTCCATTTGCACACAGCCTGGACAGGGCAGGTCGGTTGCTCAAATTTCCACTTTGATTTAGAGCCTCTTACTAAACTCTTGTCTTGACTGGAGGAGCCATGGAGGTAGGGGATGGGGCACTGCTCATTTGCCAACAGTCCTTTTTTAAAAATTTTTTTGAGACAGGTCCTCTGTATGGCTGTCCTGAACTCTCTTTGTAGCCCAGGCTGGCCTCAAACACAGAGATCTACCTGCCTCTGTCTCCTGAGTACTGGGATTAAGGTTTGCACCACCACTACCTAGCAAAAAATTTTAAATTTAATTTTATTTTATGTGTATAGGTATTTTGCCTGCATGTATATCTGTGCATCATATGCACACAGTGTCTGTGGAAGCCAGAAAAGGCTGTTGGATCTCCTGGAACTGAGCCACCATGTGGGGTGTTAAAGGGAAGAGTTCAGATTTCCTTCCTTTTCCTTCTCATTCAAAAAGAAATAGCTATTTAAAAAAAGGGGGGTGGGTCTGAAGAGATGGCTCAGAGGTTAAGAGCACTGGCTGTTCTTCCAGAGGACCTGAGTTCAGTTCCCAGCAACCACGTGGCTCATAGCCATCTATAATAAAATTTGATACCCTCTTCTGTAGGCATGCATAGAGACAGAATGTTGCATACACAACAAACAAACAAATAAATATTTATAAAACAACAACAAAAAGAAATAGCACCAGCCAGAATGAGGCCAAAGTTTAAGGCAAGAATAGGTATAGCTAATGCTGCCATGGGCTAGTACCCTTCGAACACCCCCCCCCTCCGCAAACACACACACTCCAAACCTCTGATACCAGACCTACACTTGGCAGCAACATGAACCAAGAGAGGCACAAGATATTTGAGATGAAACCTGAACGAGGCAGAGAAAAACTTGGCACATATAGAGCATCTCTGCTGTCCTGAAGATGAACACTGGTAAATCTGCAATCTTCAGGGCAAGAAGAGAGGCATATATCATGTTCCAAGATTATATACAAGCATGTAAACATAGGAGAGAGCAGAGTTTCCCAATGTGGCTTTAGGACCTACAGTCTCAGACAGAAGCTTCTCCAAACAGATGTACGAGACAGAAGTACTCTATCTATAGGAAGTACAAAACTACAGTGGCAGTTCAGGCTGCTCCCGCCAAGCCACCGCACAGCTACCAGTGAGGGCTCACAGAGCTGCATGCAGCCCGTCCTCAGGACTGGACCCTGCTGATAAAGATGTCCGTTTGAGGATAGGAACAAGGGTGAACCGTGTGGCTGACCGGGCCAATTTAACAGAAAAAAAGGCCAGCAGAGGCAGAAAACAAAGAATCACAAAAGACAAATGCAGCCAGCTGACAATGGGCCGGAAGGAGGAAAGAAATTCATGCTGTGGTGTAGCTTGGCTCACCTCAGGGAATGGCAATAAGCACGGCCTCTATCTTACCTGGTCACATCTGGGGCAGATACGGGGAGCACATGCTTCATAATGGTCTGGATCCAGTTCCGTCGAATGCCAGAGGTCATGGCTGACAAGGTGAACTCACCCTCCTTGGTCTACACAAAAAATATTAACTGTCAGTGGTCAGTCCTCAGGTTAAGTTAGGTGGCTTTCCTAGGAGTGTCAAATATGACCTGCTTAGGATAGGCCTCACACACTGGGGGAGTGGTGAAATGGGTGTCCCCTAAATAAAGCAGTATATCATCACTAGCTCCGATTATGCAGTAGCACCAGCTTGCACACAGATAGATAATCACAGGTGTTCCTCTCTTCAAGAAGCTCTGCTAGCCCTAGGGACAAGGACACAGAACTGGCTGGGAGCAGAGAGAGTAGTGGCCAGGCCCAGAATCCTGTAGTCTCAACATAGGTGCACAGTATGACAAAGGAACTGCCTGGGGTCTCTACCTGCTCTGAAAGAACAGCAAGATGCACCATCGCACTCTTGTCACCATCTAGGTGATGGAAATTAAGGCAGTGGCAGAGGAAAGGTGATGGAGAGACAGGGCATCATTGCCTGCACAGGAATCAGGAAGAATCAGTTCCCAGGGAGGACACATCAAGTGGATGGGGAAAAGGGCACCTAAAACTGTCAGAAGCATGCACACCAGCAAATCAGCCTGCAGGAAAACGAAACCAGCACAGCTTGGGAGCAGGTATGGCAGGGGCCATAATACTATAGTCATGGGCCACTGTGTTGTGAAGCAGCCTCTGCCTCCATGGAGGACTATCACACACCTTTACGCCTGACTCACTCTTCATGGAATACAACTGTGGAGTACACGGCAGCATAGGGCTCCATTAGCTAGGCCATTCAACCCTCGATGCAGTTGCCTCCAGAGTCCGGCCTTGCCTTTGCTGGTAAGGTTTCTTAGTCTCAGGGCTACTTGCTTAGCCCATGCTCCCAAAAGACCCGTCACCACCTCAAACTCTCTATTGCCTAGGCTTGCAGAGGAGCCATCTGTACTGTGTAGTCTCTGAGCAGTGTATATGGAACCCTCCAACACACCACGGCTCTCATTTCTAACTGCCCTCCTCCTTCAAGAAAGCTCTGCCATATATCTCTTATGAAGGTCCATTCCTGGTGTCCACAACAGTCGGCCCTTTCCACACCTTGAGAGAGTATTTACTCTGACATACATTTGCTATCCTCCCATTGGCACCCTCTTCTGAACTCCCAGGGTAGGAAAGCGGGCCCACTAATGTGGGAAAGGGCAGGGTTCTCAGACTATGCAAGCACTGTCTTGAGACATCTGCTAATCAGGAAAAGATGGGGAAAGAGCCAGGACTCTCATTGGAACAAAGATTTACTTCAGCATTCAGACTCCAAGAGTGTTCTATCTCCTTCAAAAGAAACAGGAACAGAACACTGCAGATGTGCGACAAGGAGCCAGGCCATGGCAGTCAGCTATGGCTCTTTCCTCAGACACCCAGTACATGCAGTGGAGCCACGGTCAGTTGCCCAGAACAGGTGCCAGGCTCCTCTTAAGATCAAATCCATTGGCCTTCAGGGGTGTGGACTGGTCCCAAGTTAGCGAATTTGAGACAGCCGTAAGTGTTTCTGAACAACTGAACACAGTAGTAAGTTCCCCAACCCATAAAGGTCTTCTCCCCAGTGAGCACACCGGATTCCAGCCTTGAGCAAGAAGTCAAATCCTATAGCCTCTTCTATTTGCCCACTTCAAAGGTTTTGGTGAGAGACTACAAAGACTTGGCCCAAAGAAAGGGGTGGCTTTGTCTTGCTCTTGGGACATGTCTTACAAGCCCAGGATTGTGGATGACTAGAGAGAGCTCTTGTGGCCTGTCTAGACCCCCCACTTGGCAGTAATAGTGACGAGATGATATAAAGGGCAGACTCCTGTACCAGGAAGAACAAACACCAACCATGAACCTGAGCTTAGAAATAAATACCAAAAAAAGAAGAGTAACCTCATTTACTATATCAAGTATGGAGCCTCACTGTAGAAGGCAAATGTCCCCAAAATTCCTCAACATGATTACAAGCAGCCTGTAATCATACTTCCCATTCTCTTCATCCTTCCAATGGTCCTACACTCCAACAGTAAAAAATAAAAGAACAATTTCTTTACACGGTGGAGAAATAGATATAGAAATCCATCTTTTTGTCCATACCATGTATCAGGAGTACAGGTCAGTAGTCACAGGATAGAGGTATCATGCTAACAGGAAATACTGACTGTTCAGCACACATGTTAAGATATAACCCTGCTGGTCAACTCCATCCGTCCCCAGACTCACATGTATTTGAAAGCCATAGTTTCTCTGGACTGGATACTCAGTGACATCATAACAGGTGGACAAGTCAATTTCTCCATCTAGGTCAGCTGCCTGCAGAGAAAAATGAGAGGGTATGAAGAGATTCAGGAACAGAAGATGTTCAAGTGATTACATATTTTTGTGAATGATGTCTTCCATGGAATGTCTTCACGGGACTGTACCTTCGACAATTGTCCTACAACTGCCAGATCCAAGTCCCCTCCCTTGGAATATATGTTACCATTTCCCTGTATATCTGACCAAAGAAATTCCACATGAATGTTCCCTAAATGTCTCATTAAAATTCTTTTACAGGCTTAAAAAGTAAGAAGACCCTTTGTTCTGGCTGGATTTCTGTCAACCTGACACACACCAAGTTATCTGGAAGAAAGAACCTTAATTGAGGAATGTGCTCATCAGAGTGCCTATAGGCAGGTAGGTGTGTGGGTATATTCTTCATTGGTGTGGAAGGGCCTAGGCCACTATGGGCATTTTGATTTCTGCAGGTGGTCCTAGGCGGTCTAAGGAAAACAAGCTGAGTAAGTCAGAGAGCAAGCTAGGAAGCTGTACTCACTTCAGTCTCTGCCTCCAGTTCCTGACCCAGCTTCCCTTTGTGATGGACTAGACTGTAAGATGAAATAAACCCTTTCCTTCCCAGATTGCTGTAGGTCATGGTATTCATTACAGCAGAAAGTAAACTAAAACACACTCTAAAAGGTTTGTATATGTGGAGCTCATCTATTAATATTTTCTGTATTAAAATTGGAGATTTTAAACATTATTTATTCAAGTGAGAAAAACTTTAATAAAAGCCGAGAGTGGTGGTTCACATCTACAATTCTAGCACTTGGGAGGCTGGGGAGAAGTGCTGTGAGTTTAAAGATAGTTTTTTCAGTTACAAATTAAACTCATTTCATGTTAAAATTAAAATGACTAAGGGGCTGGAGAGATGGCTCAGCGGTTAAGAGCACTGACTGTTCTTCCAGAGGACCTGAGTTCAAGTCCCAGAATCCACATGGCAGCTAACAACTGTCTGTAATTCCAAGATCTGACACCCTTGCACAGTTATACATGCAGGCAAAACACCAATTCACATAAAATAAAAATAAATATTTTTTAAAAATTAAAATGATTTAAAAAATCCCAAGTATGATTAACAATCACTGGCTAGAGTGATAGAATTTACATTTCTGCAGGTCTCTTACATGCCTGACTCTGGAGAGGATTCTGTTTCCTATGTACTATTCTGGCTAACGTGAGTGAAGACAAAAGTGCTCTGTCTAACACAGAAAGGGAAAAGGAAGAATTCAAGGAACTAGTTGGTCTTCCTTGATGAACAGCCACGTCTCAAAGCATAACTACAATGCAGAATCTGCAGTCAGTGAGTATTCTATGCTGTTAACATTGGAATTAATAGTTCTAAGCAGAAGACTCCTGGCAACGGAGACAGTGGCAGTACCAGCGAAGTGGCCCAGCCCCCTCGGAAGAAAAGGGCACGGGCAGACCCCATTGTGGAGAGTGAGGAGGCATTAAAGAATCGGATGGAAGTGAAAGTGAAGATTCCTGAAGAATTGAAGCCATGGTTAGTGGAGGACTGGGACTTGGTTACTAGGCAGAAGCAGTTGTTCCAGCTCCCTGCTAAAAAGAATGTAGATGCCATTCTTGAAGAGTATGCCAACTGCAAGAGATCGCAGGGCAATGTTGATAACAAGGAGTATGCAGTCAATGAAGTGGTGGGAGGGATAAAAGAGTATTTCAATGTGATGTTGGGCACTCAGCTGCTCTACGAGTTTGAGAGGCCCCAATATGCCGAAATCCTTCTGGCTCACCCCGATACGCCAATGTCGCAGATCTACGGGGCTCCACACCTACTGAGATTATTTGTGAGAATTGGGGCAATGCTGGCCTATACACCTCTCGATGAGAAGAGCCTTGCATTACTGTTGGGCTATTTGCATGATTTCCTTAAGTATCTGGCAAAGAATTCTGCCTCTCTGTTTACTGCCAGTGATTACAAAGTGGCTTCTGCTGAGTACCATCGCAAAGCCCTGTGAAGGTCTCCTGACCACTCACTATTGTCTGCTATCTGTAAACACTTCTGTTTAGTCCTTTCATTGTATAATTGATGTTCTTTAAAACTGTTCATAAAACAGGGCTTATGTTTAAGTTTGTTTCCTGTTTTGTTGTAAGCAGAAAATAAAAGGAGTGCGTGACTCCTTTCCTCATTTTGAAGTTGCTATCAGTGTATAGACAAAGAAATTCAGTAGAACAACAGTAGTTGACAACATTGCTTGAATGCTGGTGGTTCTATCCCTTTGACACTACAAGCCCAAGTGCATACACCCCAAGTTTTGTTTTTAATATTCATTCATTCATTTATTATGTATACAGTGCTCTGCCTGCATGTATGCCTGCATCATGTGGTTGCTGGGAATTGAACTCTGGAAGAGCAGCCAGTGCCCTTAGCTCCACTCAGTTTTTGAGTTTTAATGTAAGTTCCTCTATCACAAGGCAGCATAAGAGTTGAGCTAATCTGCACAGTGACTCGCTTCACCACACAGTCCTCTGACTAACCCCTAGATCTGGCTGCACCCAGAGTATTAACCTCACTGTTTAACCCTTTTACATTTATTTGTATGAGCATCTCATGCACATATGCCTGTCTGTCATGTGTGTGCCTGAAGCCTGTGAAGGTAAGAGGACATCATATCCCTGGATTTGGATTTACAGGTGGCAGTGAGCCACTATGTCAGTGCTAGAAAGAAACCCAACTCAGGTCCTCTACAAAAACAAATTCTCTTAACACCATTGCTCCAGCCCTAGAAAAGAGTTCCCCAAAGCCACTCCACCAAAAACCATAATTCAAGGCCTCAGATGGTGACCAGTGTCAGAGGTGGGAAACAGCTGTTACCAAAGCTGGATCAAATTGCACGCAATGTCCCTATAGACTGAGCTTGTAACACACAAGGCAACAGGTCACTTTTTCACAGACAGACATCAGCCTTGGACTTAGTACTTCTTTTGCCTTCTCTCACCTCCTCAGCCATGGAATCCCTGTAGTATCTCAGGCTCTGATCGGCCAGGACAAACCAGTGTTTCTTCCACTAAAGGAGAGAAAAATAAACATCCAATTGTTCCACAGCATACCTGATGCCCCTCCTTGACACCAGCTGAGTCTAGGCACTCTGGAGAGCATGGGGAAAGCAGGCGACAAACAGATGGCTATTCTGGCAGGCAGGCAGCCATGCGCTCATGATCTTAGGGAGGCCCTGGTTAAGATGCACTCCCGCAACGAGGCAGTGGAGAATTGTGGGCCTCAGCCAGCAGTGCCCCAGAGTGTAGTTAGTGCTTTTCAGGTCTCCATCCTAACTTCAGAGGCTGAGTCTATGATACAGAAAGGTGGATGTGAAAGGGGTGCTAAGAGGCACAACTGTAGTAGGATGTTTCTGGCCTTGAGATCTGGACCAGCAGTCCCAAATATCACACAAAGTCTTAAAGGTGGCTATGAAAAGGGTGCTGAGAGGCACAACCACTTGGCTGATAGAGCAGATGTGAGCCCCACTGTGCCAGCAGGTACTAACCTGCTAAAGTTCCGATCTTCACTCTGAGAAAAGGAACTTGAGTCTTCAGGCAAGGCCAAAGGCATTAGATATGGTGGAAGGAGGAGAAAGGGGATGCTTTGGCACAGTCTCCAAATGCAAAAGGAAGCTAAGATAGTAAAGTGGAATTTTATGGGCCTCTAAGATCGAAGTGGGGCTTGCAAATGACACCTCTTTTTTGGACTTCATAGTTTTCACAATTCTCAGAGCCTAATGGCACCTCTAAAACTGAGCTGATCTCTCCAGTCTAAAGATTTAGCAGCCCTATGTGACTGCCCATATAAACACATAAGCCAGCCCATAGTTATACGCTGGCTGTTCTTGCCTCTGGGAAAACCTAGACTCTTAAGTCAATTTTTAGGAGCAATCATATCCAGGAGCTAAGACAGCAGGATGTCTGTAGACCAAGGGCATGAACCAGGGTTTAAAGCCCTTGCCAGGGACAAGGCAAGCTGGGTCTTGCATCTGCTCCCCAATCCTCCAGGCCATACACACACTCACCTGGCCATCCTCATACTGCTTGGTTAGCCAGCCTTTCTTGAAATTCAGTAGGTCAGGCTGAGGAAGAAAAAAGAACAGCTCAAGGGAAACCATCATGGGGTCCCCAGTGATGGACAAAATGTGTCCAACCCGGTTGTTTTCACCTAGATGAAGCAGCACCAGAAACTGTTTCTACAACCTACCAGGTAAGCCTGCCCACTCTTTTGCCCCAGCATTGCTGCCCAGAGGCATATGTCCCTGAGGAGGGAGTTGAGGGACAAATAGGGACAGCACAGCCTCGTTTAACCTGGGCGCAGGAACACAGGCTGCCTGGTTGCTGAGGTCTCTATTCCAGCTTATCCAGGCTTGTATGCAGCCTGTCCCAGGGCACAGCACAGGACCCGATGGAGAGTTCCCAGACACTCAATGTACAGGGGGACACCTGCAGTAACAGCTGAAAGGGGACTCCAAAAGCTCTCGCTGAGGCTGCAAAAGGACTGGAGGCCAGAAGCCTGAGAGGCAAACCATGTCTGGGGTGGAAAAAGCAGTAGCAGCAACCTCGTCCAACTTTCCAGTTACTCTTCTACCAGGAGGAAGTAAGTTCAGTCTTATTCCCTATCCAGGAAGGTAGGTCAGGGAGCACCAGCAGCCCTGAGTGGGTGCTGGATCTACTTAGGAGCAGCTTTGATTCTGCTGGGGCTGGTTCTCATTCGCTACATAGTACCCCTGAAAAGCCAGGCTGCCAAGGCCCCAGAAACCTCTTCTGTGGTTCCCAGCGCTCTTAGATTTTCCACAGCTGTCCTGATCAGAAACTGGCTTTGATGTCTCTTACTATTCCAAGGACAGGGAGGGATCCAGAGAAATAACAACAATCAGGACAGGCATCCTGGGAGTTCCTGCTCCATTGTGGAGAGGCCACAGTAGACAAGGTAGACCTTGTCTACTTGTCCCAACAGACCATGGTAGACGAGGCATTCCTCTGTGGAGCCTTGCTGTAACTCATGCTTCATAAGACTTCCTTATACAAGAATTGTTTGAAGTATCAACAGAAATGGAGACATTTTAGGATGCCCAGCATAGAGACCTGCACAAAGGAGATCCCTTTTTGGTGTGCACAGTTGTTGCTTCATGAGACTTGGGATGCAGGCCTGCTCACTGCCTTTCTGGTTCCCCTGCTGAGCTTCAGATCTATCAGAGTCTTACACTTCCTGCTGTGGTTGTCACTGCTGTTGCGCCTGCCTCAGGGAATGGTAGAGGTGGTCCCTGTGGGTCTTTTTTTTTTCTGGGCCTCTGGAGGTTGCCAGGAATAGTGGCTACCAGATGAGTTGATAGAGAAACTGCTCTGTCTGGGGGATGAGAGCTGGTTAGTGTGCCATGTCTCCTGGGAGGCTGTAGACTGTTGAGGAGCCAGGCTGAACTTGGTCTGCAGCTTCATTTCTGTATATACCCTCATATGGGACAAACTGTCAGTACAATATGGCTCCTGTTCCAAAGTGCCACAAAAACAAACACCATGGTAGGACAGCAGAAGTCAAGTATGGGCTTTATACCTGCATTGGCCCAGCAGCCTCCTGTGCGGAGACCTCCATGTGCTACTCAGGGTGCGATACAGCACCCAGTCCTGCTGGGCCCAGGAGGGGAAGAATGGCCAGTTTCCAGTGGGTTGAAGACCAGTAGGTGGGGCACTCACAGGCATGTGGGTGGTACAAAGGGAGGGCTGGTGTGGACATATAGACATAAATAGACAGTGGCCCAGAGTGGCCAAAAGCAGCGATAGTGGCACAGATCTCCAGAGAACTTGGCACGTGGCCTGGGCTCACCGTCATGGAGGATTCTGTGGACCTCCTGTCCAATGATTTGGCTCTTCGGTGTGGAGACAGGGGACAAGCATCTGAGAGAGGAGCTGTGGGGGCTTCACTGGCAAAGTCCTGTGGCAGAGAGCAGCCACCCATCAGTATAGCCCAGGGCAGTGTGGTCAGGCACAGGGACAATAGGTTTGGTAGTTCATCCCTCCTTGAGTGGGGAAGTGCTCTGTCTAGGCCTCACTGCAGGTTCTGGAATGACCCATGTTCTGGCATGCTTTGGTCAGAGGAGCAGCCTTTTCTGGTCATCAATATCCTGGCCCTACCCAGTTTTGCAGCTTCTCAGGTTACAGAAGACAGCAGGCATTTCATGAGCAACAAAGAAACTGGAAAGAAGGACTTGGGTACAGCAGGCCACAGAAGAGGCAGGTGGGCAAGAGGCTGCCGGAGTCTGGGAGGAGGAGGAGGAGGACTGCTGAGGTCTGATGGACCTTACAGGCCAAGCAGAGAATGAGGGTACAGCTTGCCACTCCAAAAACAAAGGAAGGGAAGAAGGTGTCATATTGGCTTTGTTCCTGGGTGGCCTCAGTGGGGAAGAAGCTGTACTAGTCACAACTGGGATCTAAAGCTCACGGAAGCATCCTGTGGCACAGAGGCTGATGCTGCAGGAGGGAGAGAAGTGAAGACAGGCTGGTGCTCAAGAGGCTAAATGGAGGAGAACCAAGAGTGGAGGCCCAGAAGAAATATGTCCCTGGTATGTACAGGACACAGAGCATGTACAACAGTGTGTTCCCCAGACCCAAGCCATGCTGCCAAAGGCCCCACTTAGCCCCACACTGGAGCTCACCCGCTTTCTAGGGATGGCCCGTTTCTCACTGCGGCCCTGACGAGTGTCACTTGATGGAGTGGTCATAATCAGCATGTTGGTTTCCATGTGCTCTGCCTTTTCAATGTCCAAGGCCTCAAATTTCTCAATTACCTGGGACCTCCTACAAAAGAGGACATGAAGCTGCTAAACCAGTCTCCCTGTCCCCAAGGTGGGCTGAGTCTCAATTCCAGTAGGGGGTGCTGTAGTCAACTTGCACACCTGGTCTACCTCACTAGCTCCAGTGCTAGCCTTCCTGTGGGCATGTGAGGAGCCCTTCACACAGTACTGATAGGACTTTGGGCACAGATTCAGTCTACTTGAGCTCCATTTGTGCCCCCCTTTGTGGTGGAACAACAACAGAACCCTTCCTCACTGGGCCTACACTGGCCCTGTCCCAACAATGAACTCATATAGCTTGGTACTTTGGTAATTTCCCTGAGTCAGACACAGTAAAGGTCAACCACCACCTCCGCACACATTGCACCCCATGTGGGGTATTCAAAATTTAGCAAGATAAAGGCCCGTGAATTAACAGTTTTTGCTAACATTAAAAGGAATCAAAATCAAAACAAAACAAAGCAGTTGATTTCATGTGAAAGGCCAGCGGCCTCATCAGGTGGTCTGCGGCTGAGACGACGGAGCTGAGATGGAAGCGAAGCAGGTGGAGGAGGCGCAAACGCCACAGTGACACAGCAGAGGGTGGAGAGGGCAAGACCTGAAAGAAAACAAGGCTGGGAAATGAATGAACAGAAAAAGATTGCTTTTAAAATTCAAATCATGACAAATCAAAGTTATCTAAAGAATTAAAGCGGCAAAACCCCAAGATAATGGCTGAAGAGAGAAAACCAATGATCAGCCCACAGCCTGAGGAGTCACCTTGGTGGGATTAGGCAGAAAGCCTGAACTGCCTACCTGGGGTCTGAGAGCTGATTTAAACCTGCCTGGAGGACAATCCTTTTTTACCAAACCTGAGGCCTGCTCTCCTAGGGACACCCTACTCCCTGACAATGAGGGCATGCATGACATGTTCTGAACAAGTAGTGAAAATTAAGGGTAAGAAATAAAGGTTCCTCTCAGGAGGCTAAAACCTCTCTACTAAGCAAGAGGAAGAATACAGCCTGGAACCCAGGAACCTCTCTTTTCAGGGTTACTATAATCGACCTTGAGAGGCCTAGGTGCTCTACAACCATGCTCAGCATTGTTAGAAGACTGGTATGAGTCAGACTGCTGTGCTCAGAGGCTGAGGTGAGGAGGTGAAGCTAAGCAGCTGAAACGCAGCCAAGACTGAAGTGCAGCAAACCAGACTGCAGCAGGAAGACCCGGCTGCCCACAGCCCTTCTTGGGCCAAGAGCACTCTATCTGGTTAGAGGACTTCAGGCCTCAGAGCAGCAGGACAGCTATGCCAGGCCAGGCTGGCATGCATAATATGAGTTTGTAGAGTTCCAAGCAGAGTTATCAGCATGTAAAATAGGCTCTTGCTATAGCTGCTTGACATGGGCTCCAAGAGATGCTGTGAGACCAGGGGCTTGGGCAACATTAACTGGTTCTCTGTTGCTAAGTTGGTGTTTTTGAAGCAACAGAGATGTAAGAGAAGGTGTCTCACTCACATGTAATTGACAGGAAGGTGGAGGGGCAGGATTCCATGAGGATGGGGATTGTTTTCTGTTAGTCATTAACAGTGTTATAAGGACCATAGCTTGCCCACACTTAGCAGACACAGGCCTAAGAACTGACTAAGAACTCCTTGAAGGGCCCTGAAGTCTGAAGAGCAAGCTGCTGCTGTTCTCAGGTAGGGCTGATTATTGGCCTAGCAAGCTTTTCTAGAACTGACTGTGGTTTCAACTGCCTGCCTGTGGGGGCAGGTCTCCCTTGGCTACTACTCAATGCAAAATAGTTGACATCTTGTCTCTCTAGCCTCAGGGACAAGGATCCAGTCCAGCACCAGGTGGACTACTTGGGTCTCAAAGAACAGTCCTCAAAGAGCAACACCAATCAGCAAGATCACTCAGAAAAAGATAGTTACAGGGTTAAGTGCAGTAGTCAGGGTGCCAACAGCAGCTTGAAACCCATCCCCACAGTAGCAAAGAACATGCAGGAATAAAGCCTTGTGACTGCATCTCTCTCTGGCAGGTTTAAAAGAATGCATTCAAAATTAACTTCTCTGACAAGAGAAGCCAAGCAGGTGTGCAAAATGTTAACTGTGCCTGGTACTAACTTAAGGCATGGCCAACCCCATTTGGAAGCACCAGATCATAGCCTGCCCACTACCCAGTGCAAACCCTCCCCTGCCTATCCTCAGGCTTCCTTAATTATTAGCAAGACCTTTCACCTCTGTTATCCCAAATGCTTAAAAAGACATCATGAGCTCTGGTCCTGGGCCCCACCATGGGACAGGACTTCAGTTAAAGGCCTACCATTTGCTATTATTCATCATGGGGGGGGTGTCACCCAATTTCTGAGCCTCAAGCTTTCACATTAATAAGTCAAGAGTAATAGGTGCCTTATTGAGCCACCACTGAACTGTGAAGACAGTCAATTATATGGAATGCCAAGGAGCCATGTAGTACTCAGTGTCTGTTGTCTACCTGAGGGTCCATAAGCCACTGGAACAAACTGGGTTTGGTGTCAACTAATTTTGAGTTGAGAAGGGATAAGAGGAAACAAAGTCCTTCCTTCCTAGTGTCATCCTACTTCTAAACCTGACTGAATTTTAGCCTGGAGCTGTCTTTCTGAACAGAGAACTTCTTTGTAAACCTAATGAAATCTGGGGTCTTTTTGAGGGCTGGAGAGATGGCTCAGCGGTTAAGAGCACTGACTGCTCTTCCAGAGGTCCTGAGTTCAATTCCCAGCAACCACATGGTAGCTTAGAACCATCTATGATGATATCTGGTACCCTCTTCTGTACACTATACATAATAAATAAATAAAATCTTTAAAAAAAAAAAAAAAGAAATCTGGGTGTCCCCCCCCCCCCGCAACAAAATAGATAGATGTGCTTCTGACCTCTCCTGGAAGCAGTGATGGACCTTTAGAAATCTGTCTGGTGTTAGGCAAGAAACCTGGTATGGACACAAAATCCAGTTCACAGATGTGGCAGAGAATCTGGGATGTTGGGGAGGGCACAGGTAGAATGTTCTCTAGTTCCCAAGCTCCAAGCTTGGAACAGCAGGGCAAGAGAAAGGAGGCAGGAGCCTTATCTTTTCAGCAGGAAGTGCTGTATCTCTGCCACCGTGGGAAGCCATGCCAGCAAAGCCCAGATGGTAAGGGTGGTACTTGAACACCTGGAAGCTTTTCAAGCTGCCCTTTGCACCCTGTGGGAATAACCTGTGACGCCCTCTCAGTTTCCTGTGCCCTCTGTCAATTATAGAACTGCTGGCATAAGGAGAGCCTGGTCTCTAACTGCAGCTCTGGGAGTCTTGCCAAAAAGAGTAAGATTCAGCCACACAGGGCCTAATCTGAGAAGCACAAATCTAGAGTAGGCAGCCCGAAGGCGCTTAGTCCTGTATCTGACGCCACAGTCCAGGGCTCCATACAGAAATCATGACCTCGAGGTGTACTTGTGTAAGCATTATGTATGAGTACATAAATTTAGCACTCTAGCCCCTCCTTACCTCCGCTCGTTGCCAAACAGACGAGCCACCTCTTCCCTGCCAGGGCTCCGGGCCCGAGTCCTACGCTCCAATCGCCTTCTTTCCACTTGGAAAGCTTCTCGATGGCTGATCCGGATGGCCTTAGGGACGTCGGCCAGGGCGGCATACTGCCTGCTGGCTTTAAAGGCAAAGGTGCTCCCCAGTATCTCTGTTCCCCACCCCCCAGCACTGCTGGAGTCCATGTGGTTGGATGGCCTGTTGGCCTCAGTCAGGCTGTCAGGGCAGATGCTGTAGACCATGTGGCTTGGGACTGGAAGACCTGGGGAATGAAGGGGGTGGCCAAGCTCCTGTGAAGTCGATCCAGGACAACCATACCTGCTGTGTGGGGTGCTGGGGCTGGGTGGGGAGAGTGGTGGGGGCAGCTGCTCCTCAGCCCTCAGGTCCTGCTTGGCCTTCTCCAGGGAGAAGTAGCCGCTCTCTACCCGTACTTTGCGACCACTGTCCACACGGTCCCCACTCACAGTGCTTTCCTCTGGAAGAGAAGAGGAAGCTTGCTCAGACAGTGCTGCCTGTTCTGTCATGAAAACTTCTGGAAGGAAGCCCACACACGATCAACAAGGAGCTGCCTCTACACTTTCCCATCTTCTCACTCCACAGCTATGATTGGGGCAGAGGTGGAAGGAGAGCACTGTGGGCAAGCATGGGTCATCATCTGAGCTGCCTTTCTTCCCTACCCCTCCCTGAAGTCTGCTCCTTGCAGTCAGACTGGCACACAGGCCTTTTGCATACAGTTCTGTGGGGAGGCAGGACTCTATCCTAACAATGGTTTCCTACCAGAGCACAGGAGGAAACCAACAAACAAGACACCTTTCAGGCTCTTAGCACATTTTCGAGGCAGAGAGGAGGGCTATTGTAGGTATGAGATGAAGCCCAAGGACTTTAATGTGGATAGGTGTGTATGCTCAAGATCTCAGATTGAGGGAGGCAGAGACGGAAACCTTAGCTCTGCTGGGGCATCAAAGCATACTAAGTTGAGAGGCACAGTGCTGTCAATGGCTTCCTCTCTGGCCCTTTTCCCTAGCCAGGGGCTGAGCAGAATGGTAACAGGAGAGACAGCACTGCCCTAACTGCTACTCTCTAAAGACAGGAGGCAACTCATCTAGGGGGTTCTAAGAGCTAATGTAGCAGGAATCTGTGCTACAGAAACAAAGGCTTCCTCAGGGCAGAACAGTCTTGTAGTTCTGCTGAGGCCTACAGATTAGACGCCACACCCTTTTCCTTCATAGATGGGATAGAGAGGCCAACCTGAAGCTCATAGGCCAGGAACTTGGTCATGCCAGGCCAGTGTTGCCCAGAACTAATATGCACAGGGAGGAAACATTCAGAGCCTGTGAAGGACACCTGGAACACACCCCCAGTGTCATTCCTGTCTACTGGGTAGAAGCCCACTCCAGCAGTACAAGACAGATCACCACAACAAGGAGGCTCACAGGATCCTCAGCTGCTGCTCACCTTCTTTGCTTTCTAGTCCTGTTTCCAGTGGGGCACAAGCAGCAGGAGGCAGGCTTTGGCTGGGACTCTGAGCTGGATTCAGGCTGTTCCCATCAGGCTGCTCTTTGGTTCTCATTTCTTCCTGCCAGAGCGTGGATTTGGTGGTAGGGACCTTCTCTGCGCTAGGAATGCTGCTACCACTGCTGCTGCCACTGCTGCTTGTGACAGCCATCTTAGCAGGGCCAGGCTCCTGGAGAGACAGCAATGGGGGGGTGGGGGTGCAGCATATGAACACATAGCCCAAGCTAGCTCACAGGTCCTGGTTGCTAAGTTGCAAGGAACACAAGGCCAGTAGAATAGTGTGAGGGGATGGAAAGTCATTCTTTAATGATTGTTCTGTGGCACCACAGTGATTGTCCAAGGGGCCTTGCAGAGGGAAGGTACTGGGTTTCTACAAGAGCCATGTCACCAAGCATGTAGAAGCACTCTGTATATTCCCAGACAGTGCCTAGAACAGCAGCCCAGTTATTAAGGGTGAGCCCACAGGAGTTGATTTAGTCTGTCATTCCTATACTCACAAGAACCAGAGACATAAACAAAGGGAGACAGAATAAAGAAAAAGAGAACACTTTTTTGAGTAAGGCCTACTGCTATCAAGACCTTGGGGTAAATGCAGAAAGTGGATTCCACAGCATCCTGTGGTCTTACACACTCTTAAGCTTAAATGGAATACCAGGGATGGTGTGAGAGAGCTACTGAAATAAGACAAATGCTAAGGCCTGAGCATTTGTTCATCATATTAAAAATTGTATCCCATGGCCGAGCGGTGGTGGCGCACTCCTTTAATCCCAGCACTGGGAGGCAGAGGCTGATGAGTTTGAGGCCAGCCTGGTTTACAAAGAGAGTTCCAGGACATCCAGGGATACACAGAGAAAGCCTGTCTGTAAAAACAAAACAACAGCAACAACGATAAAACAAAACAAAACAAAACAATTCCATGATGATAATTTGTGGAGGTGGAGTCTTTAGGATACGGCTAGGTCATTCCTCATGAATGGAATTAGTGCCCTATAAAAAAAAGAGGCCCAGGCTCTCTACTGTGCCCCTTCCACCATGTGAGAGAGGACTAGGAGGTGAGCCCTCATCAGAAACCATAGCTGTTGGCCCCTTAGCCTTGTACTTCCCAGTCTCCAGAATTCTCTGAGAGAGAGGGGAAGGAGGGGGGGGGGGGAGAAGAAGAGAGGAGGAGAGAGAGAGAGAGAGAGAGAAAATGTCTACTGTTGAAGTACCTCCCTCAGTCTGTGACATTTTGTGAACAGCATCAGCAATCATGTGAGATACACAACATCCCACTCAAACCTGCACACCCACACCTGTCACATGCACACCTTGTTCTCATGCACAAACTGTTCCTTATTGGTACTCAAGTCATTTCCCAGTTTTCCCAGGGCACAGAAGCAGTGGCCCTGAGGAAAAAGGGTCCGAGGGGAAAGCTAAACTCTGTAGACACAGAAATCCAGTTCCTAAGTAACCAGAGAGTTGGGACTGTTTAGATGCTGAGCCCAAACAAGAGTAGGATGGAACCCCAGCTGGCTTCAGTACCCACTCTGGTTCTGTGTCCATGCCAAGAAGATTGTTTCAGTCAATTACTATCTTGCCACAAAGAGGTGGTGTTATATAAATATCCACCTCCCACTCCCATCTTGTCTTATGCCAGAGAATTGGGCCTGATCCATATCTCTGACCCAAAATGAGCTTGTACCTTCTCCTTTATAAGAGCATTCAATCTTCTGGAGGATGGATAAAGGTCTTCTATCCTGGGGCAAAATCCTTTTGTTAAGCCCCATCCCTGGGACAAATGGCTAAGGTGCATGTTTAATATCAAAGTGGACCTGGCCTCTGGGTTCTCCTAGTGTCCTTCAGTCCCGACAGTTACAGGGGGATGGCATATACCACCCCCTTCCCTAAACTTCTTCAGCCTAGGGACTGGATGACCCTTCTCCCAGAGGCTCTTTCCTATATGATCCAGCCATTTGGTTATCTACTCTTTTGTACCTTTGGGTGCTACACTTTGTTGTCCTTCCCTCCCCACCATGGCCCTGTTCAGTCTGCTCATGTCTATTCTGGACTATTCCAGATGTCTCTGCCTTTGGTTATGCTCTCCTGTCTATCTAAAATAAACTTTCCTCCACCATACCTAGGAACCATGTCCTTTTCTTTCCTTTTTGAAATTTCATTCACTCATTCACTCCTGGGCAGCTGGATGGGAAATCTAATTGGGTGGATGTGGCCACAAAGGGGTGTAGAGGCTCATACCACACAGAACCAGCCTGGGTCAGTAAAGGGTACAAGCACCTAGGTACAATGCACTATATCCTCAGACAGCTAGCTGTCATGTTCATACTGTTAACACTATGATGAACCCTGGCTGCTATCGTAGGTATTCAGAAGGGTTTCTTAGAGCCAAGAAAAAAGGGAGTAAGCTTCTTCTTGAGAGGCACCATTTTCTACTTCTCTGGTATAAAAATAAAGTAGGGGCCACAGTGAGGAGGAAGGGTCAAGCCCTGAAATAGAGGGCAGAAGAAAAGGATAGGGAATGCTCTACATATCCAGATATAGAGCAAGGGCATCACCCAGGGCTCTGCCAAGGGTCTGGCAGAGAAGAGAGTCACTCTCCCAAGTTCCAGGTGAGTAACAAACTTTGGTAGAGCTAGGAGACTCTTGCTGTTGCCCTGCCTTAGGGGACTCATGTTTCCCTCTACTCTAGGCCTTCTCTTCAGGAGCATATGTATAATGGCCATCACCTCTTTCATCTGAGTTTCTTCAGGATCAAGGTGAATTTAGCTGGACCCAGAAGAAACCAAGGCTTTCAGTGTTTAGTGGTCTACACTGAAACTTCTATGGGAGAGAGGTAGAAATAGAGCTTCATGCTCATCCACAGAACATAATGGCTACATAAATGCCTTTGGCAGGAGGCTGTGTATATGTGTGTGTGTAGCGTACCCAGAGACTTCAATCCAAATGCAGTCCTTGTCTCTCTCCTGAGACCAAGCAGAGGTCAGCAGTGGGGAAGGGGAGAGGCAGGGCCATAACACTGTTAGAAGATGCTGGGAACTTGGTGTCCTGGTTCTGAGGCATATCCTTAGGGAAGGGGTGACTTCCCTGTTCTGGGATCATAGAGCTCTTTCTACTTGCTAGAGAATTGGAGCCTGGCCAGCATCACTTGGAAGGGACAAAGTTGTGGAGGAGGGGACACATCCAAATTTCTAGCCTGACCCAGGCTGTCTCCTGTACATACGGAGTTACCTTATTTGGAGGCAGAAGCTCTGTGCTGCAGTGTTTCCAAGGCATCACCATGGAAACAAGGCGTAACCCTAACCACTGTTATTCAGCCAGGACTTTTCCCCCCTTCAAACCAAGCAGCATGGGAGATTTGAGCATTAACTGCTGCTCCATAGCAGAAGGCTATACTCTCAGTTTCCCGGAAACATTTCTGATTGCATGTTTTAATGACTTCTAGTTAGGGGCACTGCTCTCCAGGGAAGGGTGGCTCTGGGCATCCTTGGTAAGGATGAGATACGAGATGCATGGTGGTCAAAGGAGAACAGGCCAGGCCAGGGTTGCACCTTACTGGAAGGACAAACTGCCCATGGCAGTCCTAGGGATGTGGGGACCTGGGCCAGCAGCCACTCCTGTCTCTCACTTCTGCAGCCCAGGAATCTAGAGTAGCCAGCAAGAACTGCTTGGCCCAGGGCTGCCTCTCTTTGTCTTCACTGGACTCTGGCTTTGTTACACCCAGAACCTTGCTCTTTTTCAGGACTATCTTGATTAATCCAATACAGGTCAAAAGCCCGGTGAGGGCAAATTTGGCACAAAGGGAAAGAGATGACCACTAAGTACCTACAACCGCCCAAGCAAAAGGCCCTTGCTGGGATTCAGAATGGTGACTTCACCCTTCCAGAGCCCAAGGGTGTGGTAAACACAGCAAGAATGGGAGCAGAGCCTTTCAGCCCATGTGCACAGAAAACTGGCTAGGGGGACAGAGGGAATGAGAAGGGAGAGACAGGAGGGAGGGAGGGAGGGAGGGAGGAAGGGAGGAAGGGAGGGAAGGGTTGGTGAGCCTACCCCAGCCACCTAGCTCTGGTCATAGGAGTAAATGCAGGGAAGCTCCAGGGATAACGTTCCCTGGCCATTTCTTTTCTCTGGTTGTGACAGAAGAGTAGGACCACTCTGCCCTTCCCAGAGGCTGACAGAATAGTCACAAGAAAGGGACACACGCCAAGCTGCTATTGTTCTGCTGGTCTAACCCTTCCTGAAGACAGACCAGGGCACTCTAGCAGGCCATTGTGCTCAGTGATTCAGAGAGAACAAATAACATAGCCTGTGTGTGGCACCTAGAGTATAGGAAGGAGGGAGGAGGGAGCAAGCGAGCTGTGGCCACCTCCGCCCTGGCTAGCCCCTTCCCCATCCTCTTCCTTCACTTCTCCCCAGGCCCAGCTCCACCAGGGAACATGCCAACCAGCCTACCTGAGGGGTGGGTGGCTCTACTTTCCGCTTCTTCTTCTGGTTCTGCTTGTTGGTTCTGGGATACACCATAAGCATCTCTAGCCACCTGGGGAGAAGGAAGGAGAAACAGCACCAGTTACATGCCTGGCTCTCAGGATCCATGACTCCAGGCCTTACTGGGGTAGTGGAGACCTCAATCTCTTAGGTGCCCTTTCTGGAGATACCGATTCAGTGGTCAAACACTAAGTTATTCCAGACGAGAGCGTAGCAGCTGGGTGAGACTATATCATTTAGCAAGCCAGGAAGAACACAGGCTCTATCAGGACCAGGCCAGACAATGACCCTTTTATGGCCACCATGGGCTCAGAGTAAGATTTCTTCATTCTGATAAAGAAGCAGGGTCGACTGAAGGCATTCGGGAATGAAGCAACATCATTGTCCCATTACTGACCCTATTCTTAGGACCTAGTTGAGAGTTGTCCTCCTAGATTTGAATTTTGTAAGTGTACAGTCAGACAATGACTGGCAGGTAATTAGGCCTAAAGAAGAAAATCAGAAGTTATATCAGCAAAGTTCCTACGGTGGGTTACCTAAGGAGAGGGTACTCAATCAGAGCACTACTGACACAGGAAACATGCCAGGCATTCCAAGTTTGGACAAGGCCATACAGTTGCTGATGTGGAATGCCTTTCTGTATGCTGTGAGTATGCTTTATTACCATTGGTTAACAAAGGGGCTGTTCTGGACTATGGCAAAGGAGAAGGAAGGCAGGATCAAGGAGACACAGTCTAGCCGCACAAGAAGCAAGATGTAAAAGTACAGGTAAGCCATTGAGTCATGTGGCAATATACAGATTAATAAAATGGGTTAAGCTGTAAGAGCTAATTGGTAATGAGCCTGAGCCATAGGCCAAACAGTTTGTAATTAATATAAGCCTCTGAATAATAATTTTATAAGTATCTGAAGGACCGCGGGTGGGAAAGAGTCTCTGGATTGCAGGCCAGACAGGTCAGAAAACTTAAGACTAAAAATGGCACCCACTGTTGGGCAGTGGAAAAGTTTTAGAAAGATTCTGAACACACAGAAATGGAGTCACACTGGGCTTCCTACTCGTACAGTCTCCTGCCAGCAGCAGTGCAGAGACATGTCTCCCAGCAGTTTCCTGCGTGATGTACCGATTGTCATGGGCAAAAATGCATGGTCAAATTCTGAAGTCTCTCTTATGGGCCTCGGTACAAAGAGGCTTCTCCCCAGCCACTGCTTTCGGGTTTAGGAGCACAGACATAGGCTTAAAGTCATAGCTCCATGCTACTTAGTATTGCTTTCCAGCACTGGGAAGGTCAGTGTGACTCTGCCAGGTTGAAAAGCCAAGCAGGGCAGAGGCAGCAGTCAAGAGTCCTAACCACACAGTTTAAAAAAATGACTAAAGATATGCAATAAAACAGATTCAGATGGAGAAACTCTCTAAACAGGTTATAATGTGTGTAAAATACATATAGGCTTGAGAAAGAAAAAAAAAAGAGTAGAAAAAAGCTCTTTAAAAAGGGAAATAGGAAAATAAGAATATTATAAGCCACGTAAAGATAAAAATTACACAATCTGGATTATGTATATTGTGTTTACTTTTAATTTTTTTAACTGTTAATGCAGAAAGACATTTGGTTGTAAAGGCTGCTAAGTTAAGTCAACATATATATTTTAAAGGTATCGACTTTGAAATTTGGGTCTAAGGACATGTTGCTTTAGAAAAGAGGTTCTGCTTTGTTTCCACAGAAGATGAGAACCTGTGGATTGCTTCCAGGCTAATATGGTTTGATTGATCAAAACCCCTAAAAGCAACTGGTTGAGACGATACAGCCTCACAGATACTATAGACTTCTAAATAATTTTAAATTTTTCTCAGGATCCTTACAGGATTGCCAGTGTCCCCTCAAATTCCCAAAAATATTGTTTATAAATGTCTGTTTTCATTATAAATGGTTAATGGCCATAGTCAATCTCTTTCTAGGGGGAAAAAGGGGAAATATGATATAGAAATGATTAAAAAAGATAAGATTACCATGTCTACTTTGATCCAAAAAACAACTGTTAATCTCAAAATACATTGGTGTGGATTTTGGTTCATTGATACAAACTTAAGGTTAGTTTTGCTACACTGTATGCGTATTTCTACTCTTGCCTAAGATTATGTTAATGTAATTCCTTTAAAATTGTACCGTATAATTAAAAATACAAATAGTTAATCATCTATGATAATCAAATTTATAGTTATGTCAGTTTTTTTTAGCTATACAAAGATATATTTCAATTAAAAATCTTTGAACACTTCAAAGACCTATGGAATATGGCATTTAAAATATTTTAAGTACTTAGACTTTTCTGGACAGTGAGACAGGTCTGCCCCTGGCAGCACCAATCTACTTTAAGAGGATGATAGGTATTGATGAAATTCCATATGGAGTTTACTTTCTTTGAGTAAAGGTTAGTCACTGGGCAAGAAACTATTCTTGCCTCAACTGCTTAACAGTATGCTGTATAAACTGGACATGCAGGATCCATACAAAAGTGACCTCTGAACTTTGAAGAACAAGCTGAGATGGTCCTTCAGATTCCTACTTCACAGAGAAAACTACCAGACAGTCTTCAAAGACACAGGGAGAAGTGACTGACAAACCTTGCCAAAATAGGCGAACAGTCCTTCAAATTTCCTCCTTCACTGAAAGAAAGACATGCCAGAGACTCTAGGCCTATGGGCTGAAGATAGATGCCCTGATGATGTTACAGAGGAACTTTAGGTGACTGTCAGGCAGCCAGACGCCTGTCATTTCTAGAATTTTGGAAGTTGCTTACAATGCCCTTCCTTAGTCTCATTATATCCTCCTGTGGTCTTTGATGGAGTTGAAACCTTCCTTTTTTGGTGAGACAGAAAAGGGGAAGTGATGTGGGATGTTTTGCTGTACACTGTGAATATACTTTACTACCTTCTGTTAATAAAGAAGCTGTTTTGGCCTATGACAAGGCAGCTTAGAGGCAAGCAGGAAAGCCAAGTAGAAATAAAGACAAACGGCAGAGTCAGAGATGCTGCAGGCTGCCGCCCAGAAAGCAGATCGTAATGAGACACACAGGTAAAACACAGAGTGATGTGGCAATACCTAGATTAATGAAAATGGCTTAAGTTGTAAGAGCTCGTTGGTAATGGGCCTGAGTCATAGGGCAAACAGTTTGCAATTAATACAGGTTTTTGTGTGATTATTTGGGACTAAATGGCTGCGAGACTGCAGGTCCAGACTTCAGGGTTACGCTGGGCCAGAAACTTCAGGCTACAAATATTTTATAAGCAGGACCACAGCTGCAGGTGGAAGAACTTTGTCTTGTGGACCTGAACAGGTCAGAAAAACTTCTGGCTATGATTTCCAAGGACCCCTCACCAGAACCTGCATTTTAGAAAGCCATTCTGGGCCAAAAAAAAAGAAAAAGAAAAAGAAAAAAACAAAAAAAGGTCAGGACTCCAGGTCTGGTACTGCCACTATGTAACCAGAGTCTTGGGTACTCCTAGAGTACATCTGGAGCACATCTCATTTCTGAGACCAGTTTGAGGGCATATCCAGAATTTCGGAAAGACTAACATAAAAGGTAAGAGGGCTTGCTTCTGAAATCTGCCATCAGCATGACCAGGTGGAGCAGAGCAGTCAACCTTCTCTCCAGACAAGCAGTAACTGCAGGACACAAAATAGAGATAGGGCTTCAAACATCACAAAACACAAGGGCCCATGCTGGGTCCAGGCCTAGGGTAGTGATGGTGGTGACCACATTCCTGTACCCATTAGTACTCCCAGAACAAGAAAAGGGCTCCTTGAGGTGCTTCTGAAATTTGGGTTTGCTGCAGGAAGAGAAGAGAAGCATCCATTATTTTTTGGAGCAGTTTTGGGAGCTAGTAGCCAGGGAAGCCAAGTTCTGTGCAGGAAACTACAGCTGCTACCCAGCTCAACCCAGCCCAGGGATACACAAGTTGCTAAGAGCACAAACAAAGGCCTACTCTCTCAGAGCCACAGGGGTCCTAGAAGTCACTTCCTCAGGGCCCTAAAGAAAAGAAAGAGTTACATCTGGAAGACTAGCAGGTGGGCAGGCTTCCTAGGGCATGGAGCTCTTGGCCTCCTGCTCCATCCTTTTCTCCAGGAAGACTGGATTTTGGAAGCACTCTGTCATTTGATATTTCTGTCAGATAGTTGAGGATCTGCACCTGAAGGGGGCGACTCCTACAACTTCACTAGAATCCTAAATCAAGACTACCTTCCCATGAGGCCTCCAGCTACGTGGAGCATAAGCAGGCATTTTAGAACCTCTAGAGTGCTCAAAGCCCCCTAGGTAGGTCCTATCCACTGTCAACACCAGGGCTCCCCAAGCCTTGGAAGAATGAAGTCATCAGGAGGAGTTGAACCGCTCAGCTACCTAGGGACTTAGAAAGTGCTGAAGGAAGGGAAGCCGGGGACTTTTGGTCACTGCTAAGCTTGCTGTGGCCAGGATCAGAGTTGTCAGGGCTAAGGTATAATAGAACAGGTATAGATTCCTATCTCTCTCTTCTTTCTTCAACTTAAAACAACAAACCAAGGTCTTGCTTTGCAGGCCAGACTGTTGGGTCATCCGGGAACTCCTGAACACCCTCCTCTTGTTTTAGTATCCCAAACGCTGGAATTGCAGGTGTGCTGCCATATTCAGCTACACGAGACTTTGTCAAGGAAGCCCAGCAGGATATGTATCCAACATAGTCAGATGTGTTAGAAATGTTAAGAAAAACAATCCAGTGAAGAGATGGGGATCACTTAGTGGATATGAAGTTGGTGAGTACCAAGTTTCTTCAGTTCCAGAAAGCAGTTAGGTCAGTAAGAATAAGAGAGTGGGCAGAGCTGATGGCAGGGCAGGGAGAAAAGAATCCTAGCCTCTGGGTGGGCCTGAGAGCACAAATGAGCCCCAGCTAATCCTGTGGAAAAGTTGTGTCAATATGGTCCCAGTAGACTGGAAGTCATGGCATGAGAAAACTAAAGAATGGCCACCCACTTCCTTCAGCCAATCTGGGAGGAAGGCTGGTTAGGTGGGAGATGTCCGTCCCTGCTTTCCCCCATCCACTTGGATAAAAGCATCTTCCTCTTGGGAACTGGTTTTGATGTGACCACAGCATGTAGGCTAGTGGGGCCTGGAGTACACAGATGAACATCAAGATTAGAGGGGCCAGAGTGAGGGTAAAGCCACGCCTGACTTCTATGGGCATGGCTAAAGAAGCTGCTGCTTGGGTCACATGAGGGGTTTCAGGAATGACGGGAGAGAAAGAGCTTCAAGTGACCTGCTAGAACTATAGCTATGGCGCTGACTTACCACAGAAGCTGTGGATCCCAGCGAATACTAGCCTGCATACAAGAGTTTGAAGCTACATGCTGCTGGCACCTTGGTCATGTCTACCTAGCAGTCCCCCATGGTACATGCTGACAGAAAAGAGAAAAGAGGACTAACCACGGAGCCCAAGGTAGCTACTAAAGGAATCAGTCAGTCAGATGCTACACATCACCTCTCTGAACCACATGGTATCAATGACTCAGGTCCAAAACCTCTCAGCTTGTTCTGAGATGCTCAGACTTCCTTTTCAATCCCAAATGCTATTCAGGCCTTCCCTAGATCTAAGCCTAGGAGGGTGAGGTTCCCCAGGAAGACTCACTGGGGACAGGTGTGCTGGATGGGGCCAGAAAGCACCAGGTGCAGTCAGGAGTACAGAAAGTCACCCACACTTGACTGCTTCCCCTGCTTCTGAACTTCAGATTCCTTGACATAGAGCACAGGTCCATTTGAAGCCCTTTAAATCCTTAGATCTGATGTTTTGGGTTAAACTTAGGAAGATACACAAAGCTCTCCTCAAGACTGTTCCCAGGAGAATTAGTCACCCAGTCAAAGCTACCCGTTGGCCAGCATTGGTTGACTTCCTACACAGCCCCCTGGAGATACACTGATGCTGAAGGAGGGCGCTGTTCCCAGTGCTTTGCACTTGCTCAAACCAAAGGGCTTCATGTCTTTACTTCCCTCTGCCCTGTTCCCCTCGACCCGGACCAATTTATTTCAAGCCTTGACACACCTATCCTCTTCCAGCCTTATAGGATGAATGAGGTTCATCACTGAGGAAATACATACATGTGGGCTATCTGGGGTTTTCAGTGCTACACAGGATATGTTTCTCAAAAGGGCTGCCACACCGTCTGGCTGATACACAGCCTGAAACAAGAGGGCTTATATTGTGTGTGTGTGTGTGTGTGTGTGTGTGTGTGTGTGTGTGAGTGTGTTCCACAGAAATGGATGAACAAGCAGACGGTGCCTTCTGTGGCTCTGGGCAACTTACCCACTGATGATCTCCTTGGTTTCTGCTCTGATAAAATGTTCCTTGTCAGGTGTCAGAATGCAGAGGGAGAACTTCTGCCCTGTGCGGGCCTCGCCATCCACCACGTCTGTGCACTGGTTCATGTTGATGGTGCCCTGAGGGAGGGTGGTAGGCTGCAACAACAGAACAAGATAGTCAAAAGAGGTGCTGCCAGGTCCCACAGTCACCAGCAGTACCCAGACCTCTCCTTCAGTTCCCGGCTCTCACAGCATCACCCCATGGTGGGGCAGGCCAAGCTGGACATCTTTAGAGGACACCGGCTAAATCTGACCACCTACTTGGTGGACAGCAGTGTCCTGGCTTGCATAGGAAGAGGAGGCAGCTTAGTGGGAGAAAAGTTCAGTGGAGGGGAACAGGCAGCCAAGATCCTAGTCTCAGACCTGTGAGGAAAAAGTTCTCAGACAGAGGATTCAATAGTAAGGTGGTTTTTCCTGTTGTTGTTGAAGACATAAGGAAGCAGATGACAGAGCCCATCTTGAGCCAGCTGAGAAAACTTCAGAAAGGCTAGACTGTCAGCCTCACAATGACCCCAACACCGAGACTCTGGGAGGGCAAACAGGGTGCTATGTATCCTATCATGTCAGGTTTTTGTTTTTGTTTTGTTTTTAAAAAAACAACCATTGCCAGATGCCATAGAGGAACACGGTCAATCTGTTTCAGAAGCCACAGGAGGGTAGGCTTTGGAGCAGACGGTGACTTCTCATCCAACTACCCAGGGACTCCTACTAGATAGGCTTCTGTTCTTTGTAGCACTAAGCATGGGGAGCAGCTGCCAGATACTTGCAGTTGGCCTGCCTCCCTCTGCAATTATATGAATCCATTTTATCAACACCTTGCTGACTGAGGCTGAGGGTGGAGCCTTGTCTGAAGGCATAAGGCCTGGTACCCACACTGAGTTCAGAACCACCACCCCAGGAGTTTCACCTGTCAAGTGCCTGTTAGGCCTTCCATAGGCCCTAGGTCCTTTCCAGTTAAGGTCATCAGGAGTTTCTAACTTGCTTGATGTAGACTCCATGGGGGGGGGGATTATGCAGGAGGGGACCAGGGATGCCATAGCAGCAGAATAGAAGGCTCTCACCCACACAAGGCCCATGATCCGGTTTCTTTCTATTGTTCAAAGTTGGACTCATGACTGGTAAGCCTTTGAGGTCAAGAGCACATACCCTGGGGAAGTAAGAGGGCCCAGCCCAGCTCTGCCGCAGAGGCAGTCTGCAACCCAGCAGCAGGGTTCTTCAGGGAGCAGTGGACAGAGACTGTCTAATACCCAGTCTTCCCTAGATCCAAAGTCTGGTCACTTTCTGGATGGGGAGATGTGGGACAGGGTCCTAGCTTTTTTTTGTCTCTTCCTTCCAGTGCCAGTCCCTTCTAGTCCACACAAGTCTTAGTTACAGGCACTCTCTAGTAAACTGTCCTCAAAGACTTGTTCATCCCTGGACAAGGCACATCTTATCTCTGAGACGGAAGAGAAAACTATGCTGTGGGTGTTGGGAGGACAGAATGACATAATTTGTGCAGACAGCTAGCAGTGGTCAGAGGAAGGAAGTGCACAAGATGCCTCTTTCCCACTGCTGGAGCTCCATTCTAATTCTGGGGATTAAAACCCTGACATTCAAGGCTGAATGTGGTGGTGCAGCCTTTAATCCCAGCACTTGGGAGGCAGAGGCAGGGGGACCTCTGTCAGTTTGAGGCCAGCCTGGTCTATAGAGTGAGCTCCAGGACAGTCACAGAGAAACCCTGCCTCAAGAACCAAAACAACAACAAAAACAACATAGCAATGACCATGACAAATTTCAGACCTATGTCAATAGATTATGAAATATGAGAATATATCACACAAAAAGATGAGTTAAGTGAAGATAAAGCCACCAGGCCATTGAAGGATTCAGTATCCCCAAACTGCTCAAGTCCCTACAGCCCTCCCCACCCTTCCCTCTTGCACAGCAACAGTATGTGCTAGACATCTGACCATGAGCCAAAGACCCTGACCTACAGCTGAGTATATCATGGTCTCACCTTTCAACCTCTCTACCTCCCAGGCCTCGGCTCTACTTCCTTTATAGAGAGAGGATTACAAAATGGTCAATAGAAGGCAAAGACAGCCAGGTAGGCATGTGTGCTGGTGTACATATGTAATCCCAGCACCTGGGTGGCAGAGGCATAAGGACTGCGGAAGTCTGAGGCCAAGCAAGCTAACTAGATCTAACAGAAAACATAAAGTAGGCCAGGCCAAGAGAACTTAGTATCACTTTGAACTAGTGTCTTTGATGCTCCCACTGTTCCATTACTTCCCAAGGGGGGCATTACCAGGTCCTGTCACACACACAGGAAAGGACAATCAAGAAACACTACAGAAGAATGTGGTAACTATGGCTCTAAAGCCCAATCTACTAACAGGGTTTCTGATGGGATGGGAAGACACTGTTCGAAAATTAAATTATCTCACTCGTAGCTAATTTCTCTTTAATGTAGCTTTACGGATATGTAATTTACTTCACACAACTTACCTGTTTACAGAGCATAGTTCAATGGCTATTCAGCATTCACAGAACAGTAGGATTCCCACCCCTACAAACCTCAGGCCATTAGCCATCATTTCCCTGTCTCCCTCCAACCTGTCTCTGAAGACTTACTCATCCAATACTTTAAGCAAACAGAACCACACAGTGTGCAGCCCTTTGTTTATGAAAGCTCCTTCCTTCACCATACTGTGAGGTCAACATCTTGCTTTCTGTCCATCCTGAATAGCAATCTACCATGTAGATGTGCCCCCATTTTGCTTTCTCACTTTACCACTGAGACCTGGGTTGTTTCCATCCACTTGGGACTGTTGTGAACAATACTGCTGTGGATGCTCAGGTTCATATGTTTGAATGGTCACATGCTTTCACTGCTCTCAGGTGGATAGATAGCTAGTATACAAATGCTGGGTCAAATGGAAACTGTGTTTAACTCTTTCAAATTTTGGCAGAATATTTCCTAAAGTGGCTAAATCACTAACTCTCAGCTCTGAAAGGCTCTGGAAGTATACAAACAACCCCCATCAAAACCCCTGGGTGTGGTGTGCCACAGTATGCATGGCTGTCAGTCTCTACACTCAGTAAGTACTGGTGAGGACATGCGGAAAGAGAATTCTTATCCAGTGCTGGGAGTATAAGCAAGTGCAGCCACTACAGAAATGTGGAGGCTTCTTAAAAACTAATAACAAAACCCCCTCATGGCTCAGCTATCCCACTCCCAATGTCTTCTACTACAGAGACATCTGTGCATACCTATTTATCCGTGATTCTTTTACAATAGCAAGGAATCAGCTGAGATGACTGGCCCTCACTTTTTGTTTTGTTTTGTTTTGAGACGGGTTTCTCTGTGCAGTCCTGGCCTCCTGGAACTCGGTCTGTATACCAGGGTGGTCTTGAACTTACAGAGATCTACCTGCCTCTGCCTCCTTCTGTTGGGACTAAAGGTGTGTGCCACCACTGCACAGCTGGCCTTAACTTTTCAAACTATATTTATCAGGTAATTCCAACCATTACTGTTAGGCAGTAGGTCTCAGCAATTTTCAACAGTGCTACTGAAAGCACCAGCCACAGCAGCACTGAGAGAAGTACTTACTACCCACCGTAAATACAAATTGGTTAAAGTCCTCCCCCATCCTCTTTCTGAATACTGCAACAGTCCAAAGGTTCAGGAAGCTCCATTGCCCCCACCTTACAGACAGGGAAAAGGGACACTATGAAGCTAATATACTAACTAGGAAGTAGCTAGGCAAGTTTGGAACCCAAGTTCCAAAAGCAAGGGCAAGCATTTGTGCTGCAATCAAATTCCATGAAAAAACAGCCTTGGGTGCTGCTGCCAAGAGGCCAAGCCTAATAATATCCTCCTTGCCCCAGTTCAGCATTTTGCAGAAGTTAAAATTTTCTTGTTTAACAGAAAAAAACAAAACAAACAAACCAGACTTGAGATCTGACAGCCAATGCTGCTTCTATATTATTATAGGTTCAGTTTTAACCCAGCCCTCCAGCTATCTGGGGTCTCCACTCCTGTCCTGTTCTGATTCCCATACTGCCAGAGCTAGGACGGCAGAGCTGTTCTGAGGGTCATATAAGAAGGAAGGTAGCGAAGTAGATGTGGTGGGCATGGGACAAGGGTCTCTCTCTCATCAAAGATGGGACAGAACATACTCTTGAGAGTCTAATCTTACTCTTTGTCCTCTGCCAGCTGCCCTGGTACATACTGCATCCAGCAAACTGTAAGGGGCCAAGGTGACCCTTTGGGGTTAGGACAACTCTGCTATTGCAGACTAGCTACTTGAGGACCTTCCAGTACATTTCAGCAGGCATACTTCTTGGAAAACCAACCCATGAACTCTTCATCTCCTGCCTCTACCTTCTGACTGCTGAGATTGTAGGCGTGTGCATCACACCTGGCCCACCCTGTTTACTACTGACCCAGGGAGAGTTTAGGAAAATAAAGCAGAAAAGAGGAAGAAAACAGGATGAGTTGCACTGTGAGGCTGATTAGTATGATAAGAGGCCATTTAAAAACAAACAAAAAACAGCAGTTATTATGAAACCAGAGGTAGCTCAGAGGACACATAGTGGGTGGGAATCATCCTTCACTGGGGAAACAATCCTATAGAAATCAACACTTCCCCAGACAAGTGCTTCCTAAATCTGAAGATCTGAATTAAGTTTGACCCTACCCACTACTTGAGGTCCCAAGATGGGTTTTTCTTTTTTAATGATTTATTTTTATTTTATGTGCATTGGTGTTTTGTCTTCGTGTACATCTATGTAAGAATGCCAGATCCCCTGGAAATGGAGTTACAGACACTTGTGAGCTGTCATTGTAGATCCTGGAAATTAAACCTGTCCTTTGGAAGAACAGTCAGAATTCTTAACCACTGAGCTATTTCTCCAATCCCTAGGATGGGGGTCTTTCAAAACACCTGACTGAGACCCATATAAAACATTACTTTTACTTAGTGACAGGCATATATACATACAAGTACACACATTCAATGTGCAATGAGATATTACAAATCAATATTCCTACTTTAAAATGTTATTTGGCTACATTTTACTACACTTATTTATTGTGTGTATATGTGCAAATCTCTGTGGGTGTGCTCATGCTACAATTTTGGAGGTCAGAAAACTTATGAGAGTTAGTTCTCTCCTTCCACATGTGAATCCTAGAGATTAAAGTCAGGCTGTGAGGACTGGTGACAGGCATATTTACCCACTGAGACATCTTTTTATGCAAAAGTCCAAAGGCCTCATAGAGTGGTACAGAAATGACCCAGGACTTCCAGGGGGTATTGTTAGGCTATATAAATTAATTTTGCAAGAATGAAAGAATAGAACATGGACCTTTGTCACACACTGCCAAGCCCAAGAAATTCCTTCTCACTCACATCTGCTGTGCCAGCTCAATCTGCTTGGTGTTGCTGGTGAAGACACTTAGGTCTCATTAAGTAGCTAATGGATCTTCCCTTAGGGAAGCCTGACCCACCCAGCCAAGGCTCAATTTACTCCTAAAGCTGAGGCTAGAGGAACTGACATCTTCACCCACCTGATCATCTTCACAAGAACCAAGTGCTTGCTATTACCATATGTGACAATAACCCACTACATAAGAGCAAAAGTGGCTTTGATGTGGTGGCATAGGCCTGTTGTCCCAGCACTCAAACAGCTAAAGCAAAATAACAGAATGTTCAAGGCCAAGTCACCAAGACCTGTCAAAACAAATAGCAACAATTAAAACAAAAAACAAAAACCCTACACCAGACATGGGAGGGAAGGGTAGGAGGATGGTGGAGTTCACAAGTAGCTCAAACTAGATGTCAAGACCCTGGAAAAGGTCAAACATTCAGGATATATAAACAACTAAAAGTCAAGAGCAAAAACAGAACAGTTAAAAACTGGGCACATGAGAATAGTCATTTTTCTAAAGACATGTGCCTGATAAGTCCATGAACATATGTTTAGCATCATTAATACAAATAAAATCCCTAAAAGAAGAAACTACATCACACAATACTAAGATGGCACTAGAAAAGGAGAGGGGACAGATAACAAATGAGAATACAGAGACCTAGAACCTTCCTACATCACTCACAGAAATATAAATGGTGGAGTTGCTATGGGAAAGAGTTGTAAAGATTTCTCAATAACTAAATTAAGCAGAGAGGGCTGAAGATATCAACCAGTGGTAAATGCTTGACTAACTTTTAAACAAAGTCCTGTGGCCCATCCACAGTACCACATAAAATCCTGCAGGCACTGGTGGAACATGCCTGTAACCCAAGTACTCCATGTTTACCACAGCATTATTTACAACAGTAGAGAAGCAGAAGCAATCCTACTGACCACCGACGAATGACTAGATAAAAAAGACGTGGAACATACGTACACTGGAATAATCATAAAATGGGATGAAAATCTGGTGTGTGTTAAAAAAAAAATCGGGATAAGTCCTGAGTGAAATCAGCTAGTCACAAAATGACACACACTGTAATTATACTTACATAAGGGGCTTAGTAGGTTGGATTCATAGAAACTTCAAGTAGACTGGGAATGTCTATGGGCTAAGGGAGAAGAATAGCATATTAGTGTTTAATGGTGTCTTTTTCAGTTTGGAAAGAGGTTGGAAGCACATGGCTACAGTGGCCACAGGGAAGTCTGAGTGTACTCACTGCCACAGAAGTAGCAAGTAAGAACAGCTGTAAGACCTTTTGTGATGCATATTTGGATGAGTGGACAGACACAGCCTAGACCAATTTAGAGTTCCAACATGGAAAACAACAATAAACACAGTTGGAGCAGAAACAGGGTAAGAAGTGTGCCTTGCTGGGTAGCACACCCTTATGTGGAAGTGGCAGTTCTGCAGATGGAGCTGGACAGAGCCATATGAAATCTGGTCAACTCTGATCTAGTTCTGGTGGCCTTGCTGAGGCCCTTTCAGTAGATTCAGAATACAGCTGCCACACTGGGCATGGCCTTGCCCTTCCACCCACTGTTATTTCTAAGGGCAGCAGCAGTAACTGACATATGAACCATTGTTTCTGGATTGTGGTAAACTTAAGTCAAACCACATATGAATTTGCCCTATCTGAGGCCTGAGCCTTCCAATACAGCCAGGATCATAGAGATCAGCATGCAGCCTATTTCCTGGAGCAAGATGCCAAAGTTCTTCAGGGTTGTGAAGACACTCATCTCCTTCCCACCAGCAGAACAACATAGCCTCTGGCTGCAAAGATGGCCCTTGTCACATGATATTAAGGAGCTGGTTTTGTAGATATGGATTAAATAGATGGCCACCTGTCTGAATGTCACTTGCACCTAGCTAGTGACTGGCCTATTCTCAAGTCACTAATTCCAAAAGGATGCACTGCCAAGAGCCATAGTGAGGAGTAAGTCACAGGACCAGCCATAGGTTGCATAGTGCAGAGGGGACAGATGAATTAAATCTTTAGACAAAGGTGTGAATACAGCTATGGAGCAAAAAGGCCAGACACAAGGAAGCCAGGAGTCTTCAGGATGCTAGTGAAATAGGAACTATAATAGTCTATGGAGTCCTGTGAAGAGGTAGGCTCTGAGACTAGGAGAGCAGAGAGACAGATGATCAAGTACATTCACCAAAGGTCTTTCTATAAACATGCTGTATCTCTCTATAACTGTGAAGCAGCAGCATCTCCACTATAGGTTAAGAAAGTCATAGGGAGAAATAAAGCAGTATGCCAAGGCTGATGCTGGCAACTAGTGCCAGGAGCATAGCAATAAACTGAACCACAAACGCTCTGACCCTCTGAGGCTGAACTGGGAGATGTGTCGGGTATATCACACAGACAGACCAAGTGTGGCAGAAGTGAAGGAAGGCCTCAATAAGAACTGATCTATTACGTGTTCTTGGAATAAGCCTCTCAAACAAGCACAACAGGGTCAGGAGGGAGTAGCATAAGCTGAAGAGAATGAGCAACCACAGTAGGACTCTCACCTAAGCTTGGAGAAGCAGGAAGATAAGAAGGTAGGTCATGCTGGCAGTTAAGATCCAGTATATCCCGTACAAAACCAGCAGATGACTCATCCACCTCAATCCTGCAGCTCTGTCCTGTGCTGCTTTGATGTGACAAGGACTGACAGGAATGGGAGCTTACATCCTGCTCCACTGGCACATGTGCGTCTCTTGAGCCACCCACAGCCAGGCCTCCCATGACATAAGCAGAAAAGAGGTCCTAGTATGTGGGTTTCTGATGTGGGAAGTTGTAGTAAGAAGTTTCTGGCCCAACCTAGCCTCAAGGTCTGGACCCACAGTCCCAAATAATGACACAAAGTCTTATTTTAATTATAAGCTGTTTGGCCTATGGCTCAGGCTTATTACTTGATGACTCTTACTCTTGAACTAACCCATGATTCTTACCTTGTTTGGCCACATGGCTTGGTACCTTTTCTCAGAGCAGCATTCTCGTCTTCTTTCCTCTGCTTTTGCTGGCATCTGATCTGCTTCCTAGTATTCTCCTAGTGGGCTTGTCACGCCTCTACTTCCTATCTAGCTATCTGACCAACAAGCATTTTACTAGACCAGTATTTATATTGACAAATACAAACAGTGTTCAAGAACATAGTCCCACAGCATTAGATGAGAATGCTGCTCTGAAAAAAGGTACCAAGCCACATTGCTAAACAAGATAAGAATCATGGGTTAGTTTAAGAGTAAGAGTTAGCAAATAATATGCCTGAGTCACAGGCCAAACAGCTTGTAATGAATAGAAGCTTCTGTGTGACTCTTTGGGACTAAGAGACTGTGTGTGGGTCTGGAACTTGGTCTTAGACTGGGCCAGAAACAACAGGATGTTTTTTTGTATGTTGTGAATATGCTTTATTGCTATTTGCTAGTAAAGAAGCTGTTTTGGCCTATGGCAAGGAAGCTCAAAGGCAGGCAGAAAATTCAAGCAGAGATAAAGATGAAGAAGGGTGGAGTCAAGTAGATCTGTAGGCTGCTTCCCAGAAAGCAGTATGTAATGGGACACAGGTAAAGCCACTGGCCATGTGGCAATACACAAGATAAATAGAAATGGGCTGAGTTAAGTTATAAGAACTAGTTGGTAATGAGCCTGAGCCATAGGCCAAACAGTTTATAATTAATATAAGCCTTTGTGTGATTATTTGGGACTAAGTGGCTAAGGGTGCAGAGCTCTGAGCTAGGCTGGCTACAGGACTCATTTCAGGGTTTCATTCCCTGCAGTCTAGGCCCATCCTGCCCTGGCCAGTCCTTTAAGAAGCATCCTTTTCTAGCCTATGCTTGCAGACAGGTCTAGAACAACCTAACCTCACCCTGAGTCTCTGCTACTGCTTTTTCTCTTTTTATTACTGTTTTAACATTTAAAAGTTGTACTGATAATATACAATTTCTATATACTCATGATCTGGGTGGCTGTTATCAACATCTCTCATCAGCGTGGTGTACTTGTTGCAAGTAGCTGACCAATAGTGACCCCAAGTCAATAAATAGAAGCTCATGCTGTTTGAGTTTTCTCCTAGTGTTCTTTTTCTGTCCTAAGACCAGACTGTCATGGAATCTTAGGCTTCTCTTGGCTGCGATGGTTTCCTCAATCTTTCCTTATCTTCTATGATCCTGACAGTTTTAGGAAGTGCTAGTCATACATTTTGTAGAATATGCCTCAATTTGGGTATGTATGTTTTTCTCTTGGTTAGATTACGGTTCTGGATCTTTGGAAGGAAAGCTATTGAGGTTAAAGCACATCTTTCACTCTACCTGAATAGGACTTCTCACTGATGTTGGTGCTGACACTGAGCATCTGTCTTGTGTAAAGCACAGCACAGATCTGGAAGAAAACCACTACATACTACATAGTCTGCTGTGAGGAGGGAGTGATGCTACTCCCTGTAAGAGAAGAGAATCTGGAGGTATTTAAAATTCTTAAGCACTTTTCTCCCCCCATTTGTTGATTTCTTTATCAATCATCAACTTTTATCTGCATAGATGTGATGGATATTTAATTTATATCCTGGATTATAATCAAATGCCAAGTTATTCATTTTGATGCTCACACTATTCCAGCTTTAGCTTCAGGAGCTTTCCCAGTGGCTCCTGTGTGGTTTGAGAACAGTTCCTCACTATGAAGGACAGACAGGAGCTCCAAGTTGATTTAGTACAACCTCTGCTCAGCTCTGAATCAGCCCCTTATCTAGAAGCCTTTCCTGGAGAGTGACATTAAAAACCCCAAGCAAATGGTGGGTATTCTCATTGCTCACAGGGTATCTGGATTTTAAGCTTTTTAGCTGCCCATGAAGGAATGCTGGAATCTAAGCACGATCCTATCTGCCACTCTGTTTCTCTGATGATGTCTGTGCCTAGCTAAGCATACTAAGGTCTTCAACACTACACCACTACTTCATGGCTTAGCTTTCTCCCTTGGGCTCCAACAGTACTTCTCACCAACTATTATCCATTTACTTATTAAACTGCTCAGGCCCAATCTGTATACATGGAGATGAACCTCTGTAAGAAAGAACTACGCTTCATAGGTACCACATTCATGCATAGAGCCTGTGTTTGAGCCTCCAAGTGCTATTCATTTCCAAAGCACACTTGTAGTTATATAACCATCCAGAATCTCCTCCAGTGAACTACCAAAGAGAACTACACTCTACAGAACTACACTGTCCCTGTATAAAGAGCTCAAAGGTGCATGGGAGTACCACTGGGTAAATTTTGTATCTTTTAATATGAGTTTTTATGACCTTTTCAAGATATTTGACTGAAAGATGAAAGAAAACAGGAGAGTAACAGGAGAGATGAATTAGTGAACTCTTCTATTACTTTGACAAAATACCTGAGAAAATCTACTTGAAGGAAAAAATTTTTATTTTGATTCATGGGTCACAGATTCAAAGATTTCAATATATGGTTTGCTGGCTTGATTGCTTAAAGCGAGTAAATCATCGTGATACCATGGAAGGAGGAAATGAGTGAGGGAGGAGGAGAGCAAAGGATCTGTTCCCTTCAACTAGATCCTAGACCTTTAAGTTTCTATCTACTCCAAGAGACTATCAAGTTGTGAACTTAGTAACAGGTGAACCCATGCTGCAACCAAGCGCTCAGCACACAGCCTTAGGGAAGGCGTTTTAGATTCAAACTATACTGTGCTGTCTCAAGACTGGGACAGGTAGGAGGGAGAACTAACTGGTGGGAGGCAGAGGCTGGCTGGCATCCCAAGCCTGAAGAAAATGATTTGCTAAGTCAAGCTATATGCACAGGGCTTGGTGTTTGCTGAATTGACAGAATCAGCTAGACTGCTTCCTATTTCCTGGCTTAGGACTGGGCCTTTGTTGGAAGGGTGAACGCCCCCTAGGGTGCTTCTGGCAGCCAGCTAAGGCTGGAGCCACTGCTTCAGAACTTTTGAGACCCTGGCCTCTCCTTGCTACCACAGCAGGCTCTTTCTTAGGCTGGCTCCAGCTGTCTAAAATCACTCACAGCTTTTGGCTGGGCCTAAAATGACCTGACCAAAGCAAACATGAACTGAGAATTTGAGACAGAGCACAGCTGCAGAGCTGACAGGTAGTGAATGATGAAATGGCTTCACAAAGGGCTTGGACCAGCACCCCTAAACCCTAAACCACCTGGTAGCCACAACAACAACAAAAATGAAGTTTGAATCTGAGAAATGGGGCAGAAAGGGGCACAGGTACAGTATTTTCTTGAAGCAATACTTAGTAAAGACTAGGCTCTGAGCAATGTGGCTAGAGCCTTACGTACAATTTGGTATAAGAACATGGCTGACAGATCATTTGTAGACCTGTACACCTTCTAGCTTACAAAAACTCCTCCCTGCCAACCACTACAGGAATCTATATAAGTAAGCTAAGAGCCCAAAGGAATTCAAATACCCTTTGAAAAAAATCCCCCAATTTTAAAGTAACTAGAATTCAAGATCAAGCTCAAAACACATCAGGAACCATAGGCCTTTCAGGCCCAACCTGGTCAAAGACACAAAGGACAGAGTAAAGAGATGAGGATGGCCAGAGTCTGGGTAGCAAGTCCACCAGAACAGAGGCAGGCTATGGCCCTTTAACTCTGTCCTTTGCCCATGGGATAACACATGCTAGGGAAACTTGATATGAAACTCATACCCTCTTACCCATTTAGCCATTTATCTGCTCAATGAACAATGGGATGATGAGTACTTCTACTGTATCCACACTGGCAGGAGCTGAAGAACATGGCACTCGATAGAACACTGTCCCACCTAGATAAACCATCTGGAGGAGATATCAGGCTTTCAGCTTAGATACTGGCTCTTCAGGCCTCTCTGCTGGAAATGTTATTTAAGGTCTAATAATGAGTACATTTTTCTTAATGTATCAATTCAGTACTTTAGGCTAGGAGCAGTTGTGCACATCTGTCATTCAGGTGTGGCAGGCTGAGGCAGGACTGTGAATTCAAGGCCAGTCTAAGTTATACAGTGAGACTGTCACAAAATTTTTAAAAAGTAAAAGGGCTGGCTGGGGATGGAGCTCTACCTAGTATATACAAAGCCCTGAGTTTAATTCCCAGCATTGTAAAAATAAGTAAACAAATTAATGAAACAAACATTTATAGAATTTGTTTTGTTTTTCAAGACAGGGTTTTTCTGAACAACAGTCCTGACTGTCCTGGAACTCACTTTGTAGACCAGGCTGGCCTAGAACTCACAAAGATCTGCCTACCTCTGCCTCTCTAGTACTGAGATTAAAGAAGTGCATCACCAGAGCACGGTTTGTGTATGCTAGAATTCTTTTTGTTTCGTTTTTAAAACAAACATTTCTAAAAGGCTTCAGCAGCAGAAGTCCTAAATGCTATGAGAATGATTATTTTAAAGATTAAAAAAACTGAAGTGATCTGAAAGGAAGTACTGCTCAGGCCACAGAGTTAGCACTGTGGCCCTAGGGCAACCCCCCAGTCAGTATTTTTTATTTTGTACGGTTTCAACTGATCAGAAATTGAGTTGCTCGTGCCTGACTCTCCAACACAGTCACAAACAATAGACTGCTGTCCCCTTCTTTTTGCTCCCTGAGTAGGCCTCACTCAGGAGCAGGTGCCCATACCTGGAGAGGAAGAAGACTCTCTTGACACAAAAAGGTTGCTATGGTTTCCATGTGCCACAGTATCCCCTCTCAGAGTCAAGAGCAACCCAAACTGAGCAAGTTTCCATCAAGACAAAACTAACAAGTGCCATAGTGGATCCCAGGCTAGGTTTAGGGAAATGCTGCTGCTTATGTAGGCAAAGATTCAGCTCAGCAAAGCTCCATTGCCACAACCTGGGTGGTACCACACCTGATGAGTTTTGTTATGTCCCACGAGAAAGTGCTGCTCATGTACAGCATGCCAAGCGTAGATAAACATGGAAATGTAACACAGTACCATGGCTGTGGGGGCTGTCTCACTGTTCTCTGGACCTCAGTTTCTCTCATCTATAAGAAGAGTATACTGAGGCCTATTTCAGAAAGACTGACGTGAATTTAATGTCAATGTCTATAGAATACTTAAGATACAACAAATGCTGTATGGCTATCAGACAAATAAATAAATAATACAGTCTTCAGTAGCACGCTACGTTTCCTCAAAAAGAAACAGGCTCACAGAGGTTAAAAAACTTGCTCAGCCACCAGGAAAATGTAAATGAGAACTGCAGTGAGAGCCAACCGACACAGGCCAAACACAGCGGATGAGGATATGCCTAGACAAGACCCTCACATTTCACTGGTCAGAATGCGAACTGAGGTAACCACTGGGAAAGTGCAGTGGCCCTTCCAAAAGCTAAATACAATGACCCTATGACCCAGCAGAACCACTGTTGGATATACATTTAATAAAACAGGAAAACATGTCCATATAGAAATCTATAACATGACTGCTCACAATAGCATAACTTACAGGTTCCCAAGGGTAGGATCACAACAGATGACTAGATAAGCAAAAATATGGGACATCTATACAATGAAATATTTTCAACATTAAAAATAAGTTTTAGTTGGGCATGGCAACACATGCCTTTAATTGCTGCATTTGGAAGGCAGAAGCAGACAGAGCTCTGTGAGGCAGACCAACCTGGCCAACCAGACTTTAAAAAAAAAAAAAAAAAAAAAAAAAGCTAGGACTGGGACTGACAGGGTTTTCTTTGTAAGGATAAAATATTTTTAAATTGATCACAAAAACAGTTACAAATATACTTCTTGTATATAAATTAAATATATTTAAAAATCCTGTTAAGTGTTTATTTTAATTAGATGATCTATGTGAATCAAATTTCAAGAAAATTATTACCAAAAAACCCTTTTACCACCCAGGTCATACATGGAGCAGAGTGCTGAATCAGGCCAAATGGTGAAGGCCCTATCTGCCTGCCAGACTCCCTCTGTCTCTCCTCATTATTCCTCAGGACTGAGGCATGATGGTCTTCATGTTTCTGACATGTTCATGGATTAGAATGTAAAAGAATTTACAGCCTGTGCCAAAACAATGCTTTCCCACTGTTTTACATTTAACAGTGGAGCTCCCAATGTGACTTGATGGGTCAGTCTTCACTACTGCACACCAGCCTAGAGGGTTCATGAAGGCACTCCTCCTACAGGTGGACCCTTGAACCCACTTCCTTCTCTGTGAAAGTATAATCTTGCTCCCACTGGCATGTAGATAAGGAGGTATGAGAATCTCTCTCTCTCTCTCTCTCTCTCTCTCTCTCTCTCTCTCTCTCTCTCTCTCTCTCTCACACACACACACACACACACACACACACACACACACACACACACACACACGCCAGTCATCCTGGCTATCTTGGAAAGGTGCAGGGACACAGGTGACAATTCCTACCTCCTATCCCAGACAGATCATATGACCCTGTGGCTGGACTTACCCCCAATCCAATCGAATTGTAGCTCTCCAAAGCACTGTACTCCTCCATAGTGCCAGCTCAGCCGGGCTGCATCTGGTACCTAATACAATGGTTGTGAGGCTTTCCTTCTATAGGTATCCTATTGCCCAACAGAGTCATCTATTCCCTGGGGATATGATAAGTCCTCCTACTTGCTAGGTTCTTTCTGCAGAGCTGAAACTCAGTAAATGCTTAGAGACCTGAATAAATGAAAGAAAGCAGCTTCCATTCCACTCAAGGTGTCAAAGCTCTGGGTGCTCCTTTCACAGATCTGTGAGAATGCTTGGTGCACACATAGGTGGCTAAAAACAACACATGCAACAGAATGATCCAGAGAACAGAGACATAAAGGGGATGGAGATGGAGAAGGACAGCAGTGACCTGTCTCCTGGCAAAGATGAGTTGTTGTGGCACAGTACCAACTTCAACTCTTTATGAAAAAGAGGCTAGGCTGAGGAGGAAAAAGGAAATAGGAGCACTCAAATACCCATGAAAGACCACACCACTGCCTGAGCATCTTTTGGTATTTAGGGGGCAGGAATTCTGTAGCCAGAGATTAGGAAAGGGTAGGGCCAAGTGATAAGCTACTAGGTATATAAGCTAGTGAGATCAGCAAGACACCAAGTGTGGTCTCCTTAGTACCACACTAGTGAGATCAGTGAGGCATCAATTATGACCTCCCTCCCAGTACCATATTAGTAAGGCCAATGAAGCAGGCATGTAGAGTGGCCTCCTCTCTACCATTATACTTGCCAGCAATTTTATCCTAGGTTTCTTTTAAAAGTGTATCCAGTCCACCCTTAAAAGACTTCAGGGCCAGGTAAGACAGTGATTCAGCCCATAGTAATCTGAAGTAAATGGTCAATTCAGCTCATGATCTGCTCCATCATATCTCCCTCCAGGGAGATGAAACCTGAGGGGTAGAAAAATGTCCAGTCCTACCTATGTGGAGGTACATGCCAGGCATCCTAGCCTGTGAACAGCTGAGTTATTGACATATAACTCTGCAACTACATTTGCTCAGTGCACACTACCAAGTTGTTGACAATATCAATTCAGACACATAAAACATGGAAATGACCACAAAAAGAAGTCATAAAGAAAGCTGGAGCTCAGATAGTTAGCTGGACTGAGGAAGGCAGGAAGAGTTGTGTGTATCCAGCTGCCACAAAGAGAATTAAGTATCTGCCCCAATGTGGCCCACAGGCCTAAACATATCTGAAATGAAGAGTCCACTGGAATAAGTGCATATTCCAAAGTCAACTGCAGTGCTGCTATATAGCCTAAAAGGGGAGTTGAACTACCATGAGCTGCAGTCATCATGTTCTAGAAGCTAAAAGCAGTCTCTTTAACTTTTGATCTTTCAAATTCTATATTCAGAGCTTTACTCTCAAGAAATAATATAAACGAATAGGAAGCTGTGTATAACTGGAGTCCTTGCTGTTTGTTGTCTATGCTACTGTGACATGTTTCTGAAGATTTTTATCCTTTAAATAAATGAATAGTATTTTTAGTTAGATGTCACATTGCCAAAGCCTAAAGCTACTTCCTCGGTAGTCAGCAGCTGTCTTTGGACTCAGGCAAGGGAAAGAATTCCCTTGCAAAGGACAAAGGTATTCTTTTGGGCTAATGGCCAAGCGAGCATAGAAAGCAGGACACCCTGATGGTGTTCTTGTCTTCTCCCTGTCTTCAGATGAATGCTTAAGGACAGGAACGGGGCTCTGCTGCATGCTGCTTTACTGTCCACATTGTAATTCACTATCCTTATAGTCTGCAGAGTGCAGATGAGAATGGACAGGTTTAGTGAGTCATGAAGGCACCACAGGGTGAGCCAACAGAAAGCACAACAGGAATTTAACCCCTACACATCAATTCATGTATTTTCTGACAAATGCCCGAAGGCAAACTAATTCAATTTATTTTGTTTTGGTTGAATTGACAAGTAGAGAAAGGCCAGCCTAGTGTAAACAAGAAGACCACTTTCTTGTCCCAGGCATCCTGTGGTCTCCAAGACTTCTCCCTCCAGCCAAACTGGCTTAGGAGGTTGAAGATGCCAACAGGGCACTTTGGGCAACCTAGCTCTCAAGTCTGCATCCTTTTGGAATGGGAGGTGCAGATTTCCATGGTCACCCATGTCTGTATCCACCCTCTGCTCAAGACCCTTAAGTACATAGGAAGAACCAACACACAGGTACCACGAACTACCCAGAGAGGGCACACTATCCTAAGGATGTGTCTACTCTGACCTCTTCTATTGTGACAAGCTAGCACAGGAAAGAAATGTGCCACCTACAAAAATTTTCCTTTTGAATTGACTCTGAAAATCTGAACCAAAGACCAAACAGTAGCAGACTTCCTGCAAAAGCAGAGGAAAGGAAAACCACTTTTTTGTTCATTTCTAAAGAAACATATGATAGTTTGCTGAGTACATCTGGGTTTGCCTTACACTCCCCTCTTCATCTCAAGTGTCTACTGGATCCTGAGGGTACAAATCTGGCCTGCAAGGGGGAGGGGAGAGAGGGAGGTACCGAGAGGGGGAGGAAGGGAAGGAGGGAGGGAGGAGCGGAGGGAGGGAGAGACAGACCAACCAGTGGCTTTTAACTAGCAGCTGAATATATAGCTCTTTTGAGTTTCCATGTGCAGAGCTGCGTTTCTAACATGGCTATTTTTGATTTTAAATAGGTTGCAAATAAAAAGAAATGCAGCACAGCCACCTTACTGAGAAGCTCCTTAGCTCTGCTCTCACTCTAGTTCCTCCTTGTATAGTCCCCTCTGAGGAGAAGGGAGCAGACCTTGTACTCTATCCCTCCCTTGAACCCTTCTTCCGCTGTGCTTCTGAAGAATCTGTGGGCCTCACCCACTTCTCTCTGTCTCATAAAGAGCTGGGAAACAAGAGATAAATAAAGCCTCAATTAGGCAGGAGTCCAATGCTTAGGAGATGGGGGTTGGGGAGGGTGGTGTCTGAGGCTCTGTCCCAATCCAGAAATGCCTGAGAAAGCGCCCAGGGCCACAAGCAGCCTTGAGGTTGGATGCTTCCCACAGCCCGCTTTGGCCTGTGCTGACCAGCTGTGGTCAGGGCTGGGCACCATGCCATTCCCACATACAGCTCTTTTAGGCAGCCTAGCCTGGTGCATAGGCCTCAGCTGCCTTCACCATCCTACATATATAAGGAGGAGTCTGGTTCTTTGCCCTCTACCCCTTTCCCAGAGAAGAAGGGACTACAAAGTATGGACTTGTCCCCAGCAGGGATGGCTTCAGACGCCATGGCCGTGGCGGCCCTCCAGGCCCAACAAAGGCAGTTTTTCCTTTTCAACTTAGGAAACTTAGTGTTCTTATTTATTCCTTTCTGAGCTGAAAAGAACAATGAGAAGGGGATCTAGTTTCTTCCCCTAAGTCTTGGGTGGGGGGAGAGCAGCAGCATATGTGGGAGGAGACTGGGCCAACAGAAGCTCACAGATATTTTTAGAGACATGGGAATTAAGTAAGCAGGGACCTTCTGTGGCCTGAAACAGTATTGTTTCCATCCTACTTCCAAAAGGCAAATAAATGGGTGCTGAAGAGTCAGAGGCTAGAGGCAGAGAGATGGGGAAGATGAGAGACTGAGTGACATTCTCTTGTCAATCCACGCTGGTCTGTTCCATCCCTCTTTACCAAGACAGGGTGACTGGCCTGTGTACCTGTACCAGCTCCCCCTTTTCAGCCTCAGAGCACTGAGAAGAGACAAGGGGCAAGGCTGAAGGCCTGTGAAGTCCATTGCTGCTGGTTCCGATAGAAGCTGGATCTAAAGTATGATTTTTTTCGGTTATCTCCAGGCTTCTAATAACTCAGTTCTCAAAGATCACAAACAGTATTAACTATCTTTTGGAGGTCTCACTGTAAAAGCCTCTCACTACAGCTTGGGGTAGTAACACAGACAAAAGTCTGGGATACGACAGAGCGAAACAGAAAGGGAGAAGCCAGGGAGACCCGTCAGTCCACTGATGCATGCATCCGATGCTGCTAGAGCTCAAAAATGTTGTCTCCACATCAGCATCCCTACTGCCAAGAATGGCCTCTGAGGCTATAGTTTTTAAAAATAAACCGAAGACCTGAAATAGTAAGAAAAGATGAACTAACTTAGAAGAATGAAATTGTTGAGTAGAATATTTTTCTTTAAAATAACAATATTACATACTTAAAAAATCTTATTGTTTGACCTCAGAAAAAGTACATAACCACACATACCTAACAATTTACATAAATCTTCGAACTGATTGTTATCTCCAGTTACCAAGCAACTTTTGTTTTCTGCTTCCCAAACTCTTACCATGAACTGATTGTACTTCTATCACCAGGGGAAGCCTCAGTGCTCTAGGCAGGGCCACCTTCTGCATGGAATGCTGGCCCTGCTGAGAAGCCTCCATTTTTCACAGTTCAGACTATTCCTCATCTGTTCCTACCTGGGATGCTGCAGCTTACCACATGGCTGGTTCCTGCCATAAGCAGGTAAAAAGGGCAAACATGTCTTCCCTGCCCACCTTTCAACTCATACAACTCAGGGCAGCTGAATGTTTTTCTGGCTAGACTGAGTTCCTGGAAAGCAAGGACCCTTTCTCATCTTTATTGTCAAACTTTCGGCTTCAAGGCCCAGAGCTGAACAGCATCATGTAAAGGAACAAGTCCAATGGGTTCCCCCAAGGCTATAGACAGAGCCCTCAGGAAAAGAGGTGACAAGAAATAGACACCAATGCTCCATGGCCCTGGAATGAGGACAGGCCTAAGCCCCAGGTCTCTGCTGTTATTTCTCAAAGTTACTGGAGTATCAGTAGCAGAACCTGTCCAGGCCACCACAAGGGTATTATTGTTGATCCCAAGTAGGTGAATGGGCCCTTTAGCAAAGGGCTCATTCATCAGAGAAGATTAGATAAACTGCCTCCTCCAACAGCAAGGAACCTCTGGGCTTCTAACCAGGAAAACCTGCAATTTTAACTCCTGAAGAAAAGGACAAGTAACGAACAGATGCATTTAATCGGGATTCAAGAATTGTAGAAGTCACTGGGGCTGGGGCAGGAGCGGTGCATTTGCATTCCCACAGAGTAACATGTACTCTACCACAAACACACAGACCCAAGGCAACAACATGACACTCAGAGAAACAAACAAGGACAGGGACTGCAGTAGGGCACAGATGGTGCAGCAGTCAGTGATGGCTCAGTAGTCACCGTGGGGCCAGCGCAAACCAACATTATGCAGACTGCTCCTGACACATGCAGAAAGCTTCCAGTTACTCACAGCTGATATGCAGGCTTTGTTAATTTCTACTGAAAGTTTTATAAAAATGATCATCATGGTATGAACTGTAAAGGACAAACAGTGAAGAAGGACAAAAGCAGACATGACAGGTCAGTTAAGATTTTGAAACAGACTAATTGGAAAGCTGAGGTAGGACAAAAGACCCTGGACAGCCACGAGGAAGCAGGCTCATGCTGCCTTAAAACATTAGGAAGCTAATGCTCTCAAGGGCCTAAGCAGACACACTAAGAAGGTTACTCTCCAAAAGGCTATAATGTGAGAACAGCATACACAGCTCAGAGTAAGTCTGCAGCCTAAAAGTCAAAACCCCATCCCAAATCCTTCTGCTTCCCACAGACATGCTCACACTGGAGCTCAGAGGGCTCAGTTTAAACTGACCAGCTCAAGAAAAAAGTACAGACTGGAGCATTCATGGTCAATTGGTTTGTCTGTCTTGTCTGTCGCTCTGTGTTTTCTTGTTCCTCCCCTCTCATCTGCCCTATCTATCTATCTATCTATCTATCTATCTTCATTCATTCATTCATTCATTCACGCGTTCATTTTTGAGGCACCAAACAGAATCACATGAATCTCAGCAAGAGTGGTTGGAAACAGCTTCCTTTGAAGCTGGATGTAAAGAGGCCCAGGGAAGATGCTGTTTCTGTGTGTTATCAATGTGTAGCAATGCAAGAGTCTTTAAAAACTTTGTAGATACAACGTTTGGATAATTAATTGTAAGTCTGTTTAAACAATTTAAATTCCTATCTGGTCCACTGTCCTCTAAAGAAACAGAAAGGGTTAGCAACTTCAAGAGCCAACATTTTTTCAGTAGAGCCATTTACTCAATCAGCCTAAGGAAGAGAACATGGATGGAAACTTCAAGAATCCCTACCAATCCATGTTGGGTTCCCCATCCCTACTTTCATGCTGGGAAGAGGGAACAGATTCTAACATTTGTCCTTCCCACCTAGATCCTCAAAGATATGACTGTCATCCCCATGATGTTTCACAGAATGAGGTGCTCAGGGCATTCCCCAAATGTGATCAACTAGGCCTATCTGGCACACCCTTACTATTGCTCCTCTCTGAAGTTCTAGTGCTGGCCGTTTAACAAGAGTTCTCCATGACTATGGCAAATTTTGCAACTAGAAGCAAAGAAGCCGACATGTCACATCAGAGTCACACTGCCTACTTCTAGTGGAGGGAGAGGGTCATTGAGAACTCACAAACAAATGTGATAGAATCATGCAGGCAACTGAGGCACAGAACCAGGCACAGAGAATGAGGGAAGGGCTTGCTCAGTGTTCTGATGGGGCACTTGGCTTGGTAACTACTGCCTAGTGAGACTCTGTGTCATTCCCTTGACAGAGTGCAACTCTATTTCCAACAATCTTCTGTACTCTAGTTTCCCAAATGTCAGTTCCCATAGAATCATGCCTGCTGACTTTCTTACCTTCTGTACTGAGCATACTTTGTTGGCCCAAGTGTGCGCACACACACACACTTAAGACACATGCACACAGATGTAAGTAATAAACTTCTTTAAGCAAACAAACAAACCTGAAACATGCTCAGCATATCCAGTGCAATCTGCAGACCTCAGCTGCTCTGGTTAAGGTTAAGAGGCAGGCCGGCCCTTCACCCCTTTCTCTGTGGTTTCTTTATGCTATCTACGTAAGCTTCACTGAGGGCTTTATTCTTTTAGCTGTCAACCACTCAGCAGCACCCATGCCTATCAATGATGTAGAAGTGGCAGGATTTCTGTTCCAACTCCTCCAAGCCAGCAGTACTCTTCACACATTAACCAGGTGAAGCTCTGAAACAACTAGCCAACCTGATTTACAACCCAACTAACCTTAACTTTGAGCAATGTACTCTGCTCTCCAGGAGCAAAGATAGTAGGAGAAATGAGCTATGGCTAATGTTTCGTTTCTTTCACTTCTGCACTGATCACGGAGGCCACATAGTCTAAGCACCTAGAAGGTGAGTTCTGGCTTCTATTCCATAATCAACTACATGCCCTGTGGATGGATAGCCACCCCACCACTGGTGGGTATTCTGACAAGAGACAATGACAGCCTTTGGGTGGTCTCAAGAAAAGAATAACTTATCACATAGAGAATTTGGGGATGCAGAAACATATTGAAGCCCAAAGGCAAGGTCACCAGAGGAGGAACAAAAGAGCCAATCACCTCTTTAAGACCCTTCCGCTCAACAGGAGAAAACCCTACTTTATAAGGCAGGCTAGAGTGTGACATAGCTGACAGTGTACCAAGTCCTCCAAGGTCCTACTGCTCTGGGTACTTCTGTCTCCTCCAGCTTCCTGAGAAGTGAACGTAACACTGGGATCATCAGTAGGATGACAGGCTCTAAAGAACAAAGCGGGTCTCTTCTTACCCTACTTGCTTCTCCTTGTGGTTGGTCTGGATGAATGCAGCAGAAACACTACTGCAGCTTCCACTAAGGGGCCTCCCACTGCCTAAGCTCAGCTATAAGGATGTCTTTAATTAACTTACCTGTAGGGCTTGGCTCTCCAGGTCCTTCCTACACAAGACAATCTGATACTGCCCACAGGTAGGTTTGGTGGGCCCCCTTCTCTTTCCATCTGTGACAGCCAGGGTATCTCCTACATAGTTCCCACAGTTCACTGAAAGCCATGTTCTCCACTCACATAATAGAGTCAGGTCTGCAGAGGGAGGACAGCCATTCCTGCTTTCTTCCAGAGAAGGCCAGTGCAGCTCTTGGCTTGACCAGCAACATCTCTCTGGAAACTGAGGCATAGAGTTCTGTTCTGAAGCAGCTCCTTCTGATGATATACCCTATGAAGCTGACTGAGTAATTGCCTCCAAAGGCACACGTGTCACACCTCTGCCCCATGATTGTGCCACAGTCAGTTAAGAGCTTCTTTATGTGTGGTTGAATAGGGTTCACATATTCTGGAGATAATCCTCGAATATACAAGTACAAACCCCTCAATTCAATCCTAAAGATCCTGGAAGAGGAAGGCCTGAGAAGAATGACATAGGAGCAGAGGAGATGGGCATGCAACCCAGATAACAAACTACAGGCATGGAAGGAAGGACCCTAAACTGTAACAGCGCCGGTGGAACTGAGGTCTGCAAACACAGAGCCTCAAAGAGACCTGATTCTTAAACTCTAGGACTGAAAGGGATTAAATCCACACTGTTCTAGGCCACTACACTTATGACAACTGTGAAAATACATATCTACCATTTTGTGTACACATTTGATATCTACCTATATGGGTCGCTGCAATACATTTTCATATAGATGAGCACATATTATAACGCAAGGACTCACTTTCTTTGAGACTCCCCAACCCTATTCCCTGTTCCCTTCAAATGCAGCCACTTCCTGGATCCTGGGAGCTTTCTTATAAAGCTACCTCCTTTGCCTTCCGCTGCATTTACGGCTAAGAGAGGGCCCTGCAGCAGTGGGCTTACAGGTAGAGAAAATACAAAGATTCACACTGGCTTCTCAAGCTTCTGGCCAGCTAAGGGGTGTTTATTTGTTTGCTTGTTTGTTTCACAGAAGGCCCAAAGTGAAGGGCATGGTCAAGTGGGCTAGGGTGAATGGAAAGGGACACCTGAGTGGGAGGGTCCAGTTTGGAGACCCAAAAGGAGAAAGGGAACAAAAGCTATCCCAAAAGACTTGTCAGTCCCCATGCTGCCCCATCTTGTCCGATTGTATTGCAAGCTCATTCTTGACTACACTGCCATTAGCCCCTTGGTTTGGCTTCTTTGAACCTATGTGCTTTTTGTGTTTTCCATAAAAAATGACTCTTTCAACAGTTGTTTCCTACCTATTGCTTAATCAGTTTCCTAGCCAATTAACTCTGAGCTGCTGGCTTTAATAGCACTCTCTGTGCTCAGGAGGGAGACAACTGCTGATCCTTACGGCCTAGCTGCTATGGGAAAGTCCACCCACGCACTACAGGCAGGCAGTGGCCAGGTGCCAGTCACAATGCATCCTCTATAGGTTTCCCCAGCAAAAACTAATAGACATAAAACTGCTGCTCTCACTGTTGCCATCAACTGAATACCACTATGTCAACTGGAAAGACAACAAAGGGCTAGGCAGATAGCACCATGGAGCCCAGAAGCTTCCCTCTGAAAGAACTGCAGAACTATAAAGGACAGATAGGTAACTGGGGGTCTAATTACGATCCTGACTTAGATGGACAGCTATTTTCTGCCCTTGTATCAAAGTACTTGCTGCCCTGTAGGGAATGCCCAGAAACGCAGTTCTCCATGCTTCAGCAAGCATTCAGGGAATAAAGGGCATAGGGAGGAAAACTCTGGTGACCCGTCTTCTCCAGTACTAGAGGCTCAGCTACATAAGTTGACTTGAACCCTTAAAGCTGGCCCTGCCTGTCCACCTACTAGTGCCCACTCTTCTCTAATTTCTTTCCCTTTTCAGGCTTGGCGTGTGTGTGTGTGTGTGTGTGTGTGTGTGTGTGTGTGTGTGTGTGTCCATTTAAGGCTCCCATAGTGGAGGTACCAGAGAGCTTTGTTACACTGCAAAAAAATTCTTCATCTAGGCAACAGATGAACGTGTGTCTGATTGTTGCACTGAGCCCTCAGAAGGTGAGCAGTGGTACTAGCTCTGGTTGCTTTAGGACTCTGGCTAGCTAAATAGGACAGTCCAAGTCACTGCTGACCATTGCACCATGACCCAAGAATGATAGGAAATAAGGATGTGTTCCCTGAGTGAGTCGCATGCGCGTGTACACACACACAGGCAACAGAGGTACAGAGGGTCCCACAGAACCCCTCAAGATGAAGAAAAGCTGTAAGATAGTCCTAGCCTAGCATCTATTATTCTACTTCAGGAAAAAAGTAGGTGACTCTTGTGTTCTGTGCTAATTACTAGCAAATCAAATATTTTAAGTTAAAAAGAAATGTAAGTAAGCCACTGGCCAAGTCTACAGAAACTTTAAGCTGCTGCTGCTTTGCTTTGCTGTGGGAGATGTCTCATGTATCCTTGGCCCCACACCAGTATATACCAACAGCATTACTGCTCTAGTTGACTCAATCAAACCAAGTAACTGCCACATAGTCTTGAGGCACACTAACCCTACAGAGGACTATGGCTCTTAAAGGCAGTCAGAAAGAACATGGAAAAACTTCTGTACTGGGGCTCAGCCACATGAGAGCAAACACAGGCATCTATTCCAGGTCTCAGAACCCTGCACCCAAATGGGCAGAAGATATGATGTGTCTTCTTGCCCCAGAGAATGGTCCACAAAGGGTAAAAACCCTGACAGGATGTAAACTACAAGGCATGGGTAAGCTCCCCTCACCCTTAATCCTTCTTGACTTCTACTCAAACTACCCCTACCCTGACTAACTCCTGCAGCCTAGCCTTCACTGTGCCGGCCTCCTTTAAGCATTTATGTGAGCTTCCTGTGGCAACATGGAAAAGCCTTCCAAGCCCAAAGTGATGCTGCTGATTTTGCCACTTCACTCTCAGAAGTACTAGCTGTGTACTACCCTGGTCTGGGCAGAAAAATATCAACCAATTACAAGCTTAGTCTGTCCAGATCCAAAGCAATGTTCTAGAAAATGGTCCATGCACAAAAACTTTTAGAATTGGATGGTTCCCCAATATCCTTTCTTCACGTCTTTTCTTTTGTTTTTCAATCCTGACATAGTTACCTGTGCCTTAGCCTACATCCTGTACTCTGGCTATTTTATTTTATTTTTTTCAATTTGAAACAAGTTAAAGTTACCTAAAAAGAAGAACCACAATTTAAAAATTGTGTTTACCCAACGGGCCAATAAGCAAGTCAGTGGGGACATTTTCTTGGTTAGTGATTAACATAGAAGGGCCCTGCTCACTGTGGGCAGTGGCACCCTGGGCAGGTGGTCCTCGAAAGCACAAACTAGGATCAAGTCAGTAAGCAGTGTTCTTCATTGACCTCTGCTTCAGTTCCTGTCTCCAGGTTCCTGCCCTACTAAAGTTCCTTGTTTGGCTTCCCTCAATGACGGAATATGGCCTGTAGCCAAATAAACCTTATCTTTCCCAAGTTGTTTTTGATTATGGTCCTCACTGCAGTAATAGAGATCAGACTACTATATCCAGGTTGCTGGGAGACACTGTGGACAAAATGTCAGCACACCTGGCTCGATGGTCTTACTCACTGAGAAGTGGCTGGTAAGAGCAGCAGCCATTCTCTTTGTGCTGCTGTGACTGAATCAATGGAATAATGAATTCTTCTAGACTTCAGCTGGACCTAAATAAAGAATCCCTGTGCTGATGTGAGCCCAACAAGAACATAGCCCAGTGAGCTCTTGAGATTCCAACATTTAACAAGTTAAGAACTTAAGAAAGGGGCTTATAGGAACTAACCTCTATCTCAGAGCCACGGCCCACTGACGGTTAAGAAAGAAGGGCAGCAAGAAAGCGGTGGAGTTGGTCCCAATGTCTCCGGAACTGGGAGAAGAGGACCATGCATGCCTGCCTGTTCCTGTTTCTAGCTAGGTCACTGTCAGTGCTCACTTCAAATCACACTGGCTCACAGATGGGTCTTCAGCAAAACCACATGTGGTTTTACTCTTAGGTTCATCAAAAGGAATAATGAGAGAAAAATCTTAAACAACCAATAGTTATTGGGGTAGGGGTGACTATAGGTACAATATCATGTCCACTAACAATCTCAGAATAAAAGAAGTAAAATGCCACATCAGAAAGCATGGGTGGAAAAGGGCCTGCTTGCTCGACACATGTGTAAGCTAATGATCATCCCCTGAATCCCAGTCTCTTGACCCTCTGGAAAGTCCCTACAGACAGTTACCTCACACTCCAGAGTCTCACAGCATCACTGTTACAAAACCTGCACGTTGGCCAATCTATTTGAAACCGCATGGCTAAACTTTCCTAGGTGGTCCTAGTCTTCTAGGCACCACAGTGCATACCTACACACACTTGTCTACTCAAATGGCAAAGGAAGAGACATCCAAAGCTTCATTTGGAATAGAGAAGTTTCCTTTAAAAACTGGGGTGTATGTCATGGGTAGAACTAGAGGCAGGTATTCTGTTCTACTGGCTGGGCTGGCAGTTTGGCCCTTGGAGCAGGAGCAGCAAGCACTTGGCCCACCTATGAAGCAGGCAGAAAACCAGGCAGTAGAGGAGCAGAAAGAAGCTCACCTGTTCTGATCACAGGACTAGCAGACCTTGGGTGCCATCTAAAAAGAACCTACACCAAGATCTAGTAGGATGGCCCTGGGAAGACAGAACTTAAGCTTGCCTGTCTCCACTCAGGCCTGTACAAACAAACCCTTGCTGACCCCCAGGACTTTACCTTCACTTTCCCCAACCTTGAACAAAAGACTTCCTTTTTCACTGCTTCCTCTAACCAACAACTGCTTTTAAAAGCCTTAAACAGGATCTGGGTTTATAGAGTATTTTCTACTTAGTACTACAAGTGAGTCCCTTAAAACATTCCTGGCTCCCAAACAGAAGCCTGAATAGGACTGCACTCACATATGATGTGGCCAGCAGTGCCACAGCTGAGGAGCCTAGGGAAGAGCAGGGCCAGGATCAAGAAACACTGAGAACACTTACCATCTCATCCAGGGCATAGCGTAAGAGGCCATGCTCATACAGTATGAAGAATCGTCGCTGCCATTTCTGCAACAGAACACAGAGTTGGAGGTCAGATATCCTGGCCCTGGGTCTTAGCTGGCAGAACCCCAATATCTGACACACAGAATCTAAGGAATGCTAGCTCCGAGGCTCCCACTTCTGGGGTAGAGGGCAGGAGGAAAAAAACCAGAGAGGTAAATAAAGTGATTCATTAGCCAGGTAGGGTCAGGAGATAAGCCTAATCACAAATGACTAGTGTTCCCATATACCCCATGAAGTTTTTTAAGTTGGAGCTTTCCTTAGGAGTAGAAACCAAGATGTGGTCACTTTTCTATGTTTCTACTGGCAGCCAGTAGAGTGTTTTCATAGAATGTTTACATTTATTGGATGAATGATCTTATGTGATCTAGAATAACGTGAGGATGCAGGGACACTGAGAGCATCCCTTCCAAGAAAGTCTGGGAAACGGTATAAAATGGTTTGGTCATGTGATTTCCAAGGGACAGGGAGCAGACAGCCTAGGCTGAGGAATGTAACAGTGGTAGAACAAGTTAACAACAACACCCACAGAAAAGAACCCCAACAAAGGCCAAGCCTCCAGGGTGTTATCGTGGCCAAACGTCATTGCAAGCTGGAATAAGAATGACAAACACGTCATCGTTGTGTGTGTAGGATCTTGTCTATCTCATGAGGCTCTGAGTCTACATAAATCATGACTCACAGACAGGCATGGCTTCTACCCTAACACCTCAGCTTGATTTCAGAAGGACTCAAGGTTCTATTCACAACATTTCACAAAGTCCAAAAACATAAATTATGACAAGCACTATAGCCACAGAATTAACTATAATGTATGTTTCTTTGCTCTAGGCCAGAAAAATAAATTTTAAAACAATGACTTTCTCACTAGCAGCCGGAAGTGGCAGTTCTGAAGTTTTAGTAGAGACTAGGAAAGGCATCTGGCATCATGAGTACTGCATTCTAGCTGGGACAACTGGCCGCCCACAGTGGTAAGAAAGGATTCATGAGGCAATGCAGAGAGAATCTGCTAAGGCTGCTTCCGGGCTGGAGTTCCAAAACAGGCTACTGGTACCTGTTTTCCCAAAAAATATTTCTAAGGTTCCTAAGTGTTATCTTTGAAATCAGAATCCACTCTAGAAATACAACGCCATTAGCTGTGTGAGGCGGAGCATGTGCTTGTGAGGGCGTGCGCACCTGGGTGAGGAGCAGAGCTAGGGCAGTTATATAAATACAACCAGGAGAAAGTGTATGGAAGAGATGCTCTGATTGGAGCTGGATCCCCAATCGATTACCCAGGGAATGAGCACGCTTCTGGTCAGCAAAATGCAGCTGTATCCATCTTCTTGCTCCAGAAGAGACAGGACAGTGTAAGGCTTAGTCAGAGAGCACAGACCTCTAAGCCTCAGCCCTTCATTAGGACTCATGCTAAGCCCCTGGTTCAGGAGGAAACTGCCTTGGCTCTGAAGGACCTGGGAGCTAAATTAACAGGTACTTAGCCACTTTCTGCTTTTTCCATTTGGCTGTTTTCAAAGAGTCCAGATGACACACAAGAGGTGACACCCACGCACATTTTGAAACAAGGACTCTGTTTATATGTAAGCCAAACTTTCACAGACCTCAGTGTTCACAAAATGCTGCATCCCTGCTGACTTTGTCACTCAGGTTCCAGTGTCTACCTCCTATTTCTTTCCCTAATTTCACCAATTTACTCTCAGTGAACCCCCGTCTAGTTCTTCCTGCCCTAAGAATTTTCTCAAGTATTCTTACCCGAGACCGGTGCACTGGGTTGTCAAAGTCAGTGCCATCTGGAGCCAGGAGCAGCCAGCCACCATAAATGGGTTTAGCCTAGAAGAGAAAAAGGATAGAAGGTCAGCAGCAGCATGGGACCAGAGAGAAAGAGGGTAGGGCAAACTGACAAACAGGATGTCATCTCCCACTCCCCAGCCTAATGTAAAAGGTTACACACAGGATTCCACAGTATGCTTTGGGGATACAGAGCCCAGAGGGCATCTGAAAACTCACAAGGTAAAAGATCCCTAGATACAAGGCTACCTCTCTCAACTTCCTGACCAACACACCAAGATGAAAAAGTGTGACATTTTAGTCAACAAATGGGCCTGACTGAGCACCCAGAATAGTGTAAATGACACAGTCCCAAGCCCCCATCCTGAAGATGTAAAACAGAGCTTGGTAGAGATTTGACACTGGCCAAAGATTCATCAGTGCCTAGGTCCAGCCAAGAGCAAAAAATGAAACCTCTGGGTTTCAGCTTGCCACAGTAGAGCTGTTGAAAGGCAGAATATCAACAATTCTAATTCTATCTCATGAAGTTTCTGTGATAATGTAGGTGAATACCAGCATGGAAGCCAGATGGGATGGTTCCAGCACCGAAGAGGCTGAGGCAAGAGAATCACCATGAGTTCCAAGTCAGCCTGGGTTACAGAGTGAGACTGTCTCAACAAAATAAACTAGCACAGGTAGGCAAAATGGTGCAGTTGAAAAAGGTTTACAATATAGCTACTGTGAGCACCAGCAATTCCATTACTTGGTAATAAGTGTGTGAGAGAACTACACAAATGGAAACCTTGTGGCAGCATCCTAAGAGCACTGCTCCCGATTATCCAAAGGGGCTACAACTGAGATGCCCATCAACAGGAAAGTGTAGCTCACCCCCACAATGACTGCACAGCATGGCACAGACAGGGGTTCTGATGCACACAAAGGACACATGCACCTCAAGAACATTGTGTAGCAGCCAGGCTCAAAGGCCTACACACTGTAGAATCTCATTCATGTGAACTATCTGGAACAGGCAAATCCACAGAAAAGAAAGTAGTCCGAATGGATACCCAGGAGCAAGGGGAAAAGGCATGGGGTTACTGAAGATTACTCAGAGTACTATGACGAATATGCTAGAGCTAGGAAACTCTACAATTTAAGGGGGTGAATTTTATGCCAAGTAAATTGCACCTCAATAAAACTACATAAGGGAAAAACATCAAGTATGTTGTCTGGCCTATAAAACCTCAACAAATGTTAGGCATAGCTATATTTTTACTGCCTAAAGCCTCTCCCACTGGAGACCATGGCAAAGGGAGTACAATGTGCTTATAGGAATGTGACACACTATGGTTCTATACTTTACAACTACATCCAGTTGGTGAGAAGCGGCTGGCAAAGGGACAACCTAGCCAATGTACCTTCTGCCATTTGGGGAGCCGTGACTGACAAGAAAATTCAAACCCTTTTGCTATACCACATGATGATCTCTGAATAAAATAAGCCATGAGAAATGAAGGCTCTTAATATATTTCTTATTCAACATTCTGCAAATTGAGAAGCTCTATCAGGCTATGCCATTCGGTTGTGGAATCTGTGATTCAAAGAGAGGGCAATTTGCTTGCTGGAGGGTCACACAGCCTCCACGAAAAGCCAAGAATCCTCCCATTTCTTGGCTTCTTTATAAGAGTCCTTAACCCCACCCCCAGAAAAAAACCAACTGAGGAGAGTGGGTAAAAAGAGATGTGAGTTGGGATAGGAACAGGCTGCTGGAGGAATGACAGAACCTTACTTTGATGAAATGCAGGAGTGTTGGCAGGAGGCCCAAGAGCTAAATGGACACTAGCAGTGCCCAGCCAGCTGAACATACTTCCCTCTCCCCATAAACATGATGCTTGCACACTGTAAGTGGACCATCCACAGCATAGGAAAATCAGACCTGGGGTGAGATGACTCCCTGAACCCTGTGTATCTTGATCTCCATCTTGAGGGGCCTTCACATCCCCTACCTGTGAGGTCTGAACAACAGGCTACCTACCCAGTTTGATTGTGTGGCATCTTTTTGGTTCATGGCTGCAGGGCTTTATGGTGACATTATATTAGGTATATCTATATGACCTTCCCCAAAGGGGACAAGGGGACCTCAGTAATTGGTGTAAATAGCCTTAAAACCCAGGCCACCCTGGTTCAAGTCCTCATTGGCCTACTTTGTGTGTCCGTGTACTGCCCACTAGAGACCTGCTAGCACTTTCTGGGGCTACAGTAAAGTGGTGCCTGAAACACTTACAAAGGCAAATCTCAAGGGACACAGAGCAGCTTACTGGATACCTGGAGCTGGGGCTAGATAGGCTAGGGAGACAGTGAAGGGTACAGGGTGACTATATTGGCAACTCCATCTCTAGAAATAATCAAAATCTGAGTTGTGTACTTTAAACATTTCAACTGCATAAATTTTATCTCAATAAAGCCATTTTTTAAAAGCATGCCAAGAAAATTCTCACATCTTCCTTCTAGGATCTAGCCCAGAAAGTGTTGTCGTGTCCGTCCCGTGTCCTCCCCGCCCCCCACTCCTCTATCTATGCCTTCACTATGTATAATCCACTACATCTAGCCCAGGTCCACAACCAGTGGCCCAGCCTAGTCTAAGTACCCACTGGCTATGCAGGACCCAAGCTCCAGGTTTCCATTGGGTCCGACATCCCAGACTCTGCCTAATCTAACCACCCTCTCCCATGCTGAGGTCAGCCTCTAGGTGTCTCCAGGACTTGCCCTACCTGTAACCACCCACAGATCCTCCTCCAGGGTCTTGACTGGTTAGTCTCTTTGATATCCCCAAACATACCTTTTCTACAACCTGCCAGATCTAGCCTGGGTACATCATGCAGTGCACCAGCTTAGTCTGGCCTCCCCTGCCTGTACCAAAAAGAACCTCTAGGCTTCAGCCAGGACTCTCTCACCTATCTCCCAAACCACAAGATGCTCCCACACTCTATCTTACCTTTCCATCCAGCCAGAACTAACCCCACACTCCAGGCTGGGACTAGGAAACACATGACACATCATATATTCCAGCCCAGTCTCTCTGTCCACTGACTTCATTCCATCCAAGACTGAGCCCAAACCACTTGTATTTCCTCTACTCTGCCCCAAACCTACTCTGTCCATAATAGACTCAGAACTAACAAAAGTCCACATGCACAGATCTCATCAGAAAAATACCAATATATAAAAGATCAGGCCAGTATCCTCTCTCTAAAACCTACAAGTCCTATAAAACTGTTCACCAGTGAGAATTACTACCTAAATGAACTCCAGGATACAGAATTTAAAAGAACCATAATAAACTTCAAAGAATTCAAGGAGTTTGAAGAAGATACAAAAAAATCACAACTCAATGAAATTAAAAAAACACAAACACATCTTAGCTTTTTTTAAAATTTATTTTCATTATATATTTTTTTATGTGAATTGGTGTTTTGCCTGCATGTATAACTGTGTAAGGGTGTCAGATCTTGGAATTACAGACAGTTAGCTGCCATGTGGATGCTGGGAATCGAATTCAGGTCCTTTGGAAGAACAGTCAGTGCTCTTAACTACTGAGCCATCATCTCTCCAGTTCGACATCTTAGCTTTTTATTTTTTCTTTAAAAATAAAATAAAAGGCACCACCCTACAGTAAAAGGATGATTAGGAATACTCCAATACAATGAAACAGGAAGCAAGCAAGTGTATATAGAATATTATTTTAAAGTGTGTTATTTTTGTTTATGTTGCATTTGCCTGTCTTTATTGTACCACCTGATAGACCCAAGCTCCAGGTTTCCATTGGGTCCAACATCCCAGCCTCTGCCTAATCAATAAAGGACTGAATGGCCAATAGCTAGTTAGAAGAAAGGATAGGTGGAGTTGGCAGGCAGAGAGTATAAATAGAAGGAGAAGTTTGGACGGAAGAGGAAGAAGTAGCCAGAAGGAGGAGGGTCAGCAACCCAGCTAAACAACCAGCAACAGAGTAAGAACATAAGGTTACAGAAGTAAGAAACTGGGAGAGCTCAGAGGCATAAGAGGGTAACAGGATATGAAAAGCCGGCAAGAACCAAGCCAAGGCCTAGTATTTATAACTAATAAACCTCTGTGTGTGATTTATTTGGGAGATGGGTGGCGGCTCCTCCAAAAAGAGCCAAAAATACAAAAAGCAAGCCTCATTACACTAATATCTGAGAAAACAGATTTCAAACTAAAACTAATCAGGAGAAATGAAGAGGGATGCTTCATTTTAACCAAGAAACCATTACTATCTTAAACACAGATGCATCAGACTCACCCAATTTCATTAAAAACCTACTACTGGGTTTAGAGACACAGGTTACCATTTATTAATAATGATTACTCCATTTTAACACCCACTTTCTAAAGAGATGGGTCATCTGAACAAAAAATAAAGACAAAAATATCAGAAGTAACTGACAAATCAAATGAAATTAATGGATATCTACAGAATATTCCACCCAAATACCAAATACAGAGCAGCACATGGAAGCTTTTTAAAATTAAACGACATTCTGGGACACAAAACAAATCTTTATGATTCAAAAAGACTGAAATCACTCCTTGTATGCTATCTCACCATAATACAATAAAAATTAAAATCCGCAGCAAACAAATCTCTAGTAAATACACATATTTGTGGAGATTAAATAACTCATTACTGGATGATGAACAAACATCAAAATAAAAATCAAGAAAATTTTTAAAAATTTTCTAGAACTAAATGAAAATGTAAACACAATACAACAAAACCTCTGGGACATATCTCAAAAAAATGTTTACTTCCCTATCTCAAAAAGTGTACCTTCCCTAGCAATTAGGAAATGCAAATCAAAAACAACTATGAGATTTCATCTTACTCTAATCTGAATGGCAATGATCACACAAACAACCAATAACAAATGTTGGAAGGGATGTGTAGAAAAGGAGACCATCATTCAATCACCATGGAAATCAGTGTGGTGAGTTCTCAAAAAGCTTAAAGTAAATACACTATATAACCCTAACATACCACTCCTTGGCATACATGCCCAAAGGACTCAACATCCTACTCCATATATAATATTCATTGCTGCCCTATTCACAACAGCTAGGATATAAAAACAAAGGAAATGTCCTTCACCTGATAAGTGGATAATAAAAATATGGTACATATACACTATGAAATACTATTCAGCTGTAAAGAAAAATGAAAACATGAACTTTTCAGGTGAATGAATAGAACCAGAAAAGATCATATGGAGTGAAATATTCCAGACCCAGAAAGACTCATGCTTTATGTTCTCTCTCATGGGGGCTCAGAGCTTCAAATCTTCAGTGTGGGCAAATGAAGAAACTAGGAAAGTAAAACAAAACCACTGCTAGGGGCTCAGGGGTTCAGGAACAATAGAGATCAATATCGGAGTCTGAGTGTTCTGATCTGAGAGATGGAAGCAGGGGCACTTTAGGGAGGGAGGGGGAGAGGGAGGTAGATCCAGAGAAGAGTAAAGGGGATGACAGGGTACAGTGATCTGATATGGGAAAGGAGGGGAGTGAGGTTAATACTGCAGGAGGAGGAAGGTGGGTAGTAAGGGTTAAAAATGTCACAAGGAATCATACTACTAACCATTTACCTCAATAACTATAATACACAGGATTCTGTGTGTGAATATACATACATAATTTAACAAACTTTTCTCATCTGACAGTACTCCCGAGAGCCAAAACCCACCTAGCCAAAACCTCAATACCAAGCATGAGAAGCCACCAGAAGTTGTCATGAAAGTTTCCAGAGGAGGGAAGCAAGCAACAGTCCTACCCAACTATGATGCTTGTGAGCCACATCAACAGCACGACATCATTACCCTGAGTGCAGCAATGGCAAGCATATACTGGTGGTAACTTAAGACACACTCAACAAGAAGGAAACCATGCCTGGGGCTGGAAACCTAGGTAATTACTCAGAGCAAGTGAAGTCATGCACACTAGAAGAGAACCTACAACCACTCCTTAACATAAGCAGCATAACACCTAATTACAACTTATTGTCCTGATAACCACAAATAAAGGGAGTTTTCTCCCTGCATCAAGGAAGCATCTCTTTGTAGCAGCAGAGACCACTGCAAAACAAACTAACAAAACAAAACAAAAACCCCACAATCAATCAAAATGCAGAGTTGTTGAGCCCAGTCTCAATGGATACAGCTATAAAACACTCTTGCACCTAAGTAAGGCCCAGGAAAACTGAGAAGAGACAGGAAGACTCAAGAAGCAGAGGGTCAGGCAGTTTGCTGTGAGACTCTCCCAGTAATATCAAAGCTATACCCATGAAATCTAACCAACATGGCTGTCTAAGTAAGCCATGAACAAGGATGTAACAATGCACATGCCAAAGTAGATGGAGAAGAGCCTATGAGGCCTCAACTCTACACAAAAAGCCACAAGCTGCTGGACTGCTGAGAGTGAAAAGAGTAGTATTCCCCAATATCAAATACTCAGGCCCCCAAAACATACATACAAGTAACACAAAGACTAAGCAGCTTATACTTAGGAATAAATATAAAATATATGCATGCAATAACAACTAATAAAAAAATCATGAAATTGAAAGAAAGCAAGAAGGGTGTGTGGAAGGGTTTTGAGAAAGAAAGTATTATATTAGAATCTCAAAAAATTAAAATTAAAAAATGTGCAAGCCGGACAACCTGTGTTCAATCCCCTGAAACCATAGTGGAAGAAGGAGAGACAGAAATATAACTCTCCAAATACTTGTCTTCTGCCCTCCACAGCAAGCAAATAACTGCAAATAACTGTCTGTCTCCCTCTCCCCCCTCCTCTCCAATTTATCAGGCTGAACTACAGAGCAAGACGCCTCAAAATGCCTTTAGTTCTGGAACTGCAAGCGTGAGAGTGAAGTTCTTCTTCCCATCCTAAGGAAGTCCAGCCTCTATATAATCTGATCTATGATTTGTAGGAGTTAGGATGGGTTAGATGAGTAAGAGTGAAACTGGCCCTATGGAGCACAGGGTGGCACAGCAACTCCTAAGGGGCTGATTTGGTACCAACAGCCTGATGTTATCAGGAACCTAAAAGGCTAGCCACACAAGGCCAACACCATAGTACAACGCACATAGGAAGCAGTCATCCTTTATCTCCACAGAACCTTAGCAAATACTGCTGGAAACCACCTTTAGCATTTCAGTTACTCTCACTGAGTGCAAGTGAGCACACACACACACACACACACACACACACACACACACACACACACACACACCCTCCCTCCCCACATCCCCGTGGCTGTCCTCCACAACCAGGCTAGAGGGCCTGTTGCTGTCCCTTTCAGATTCCCAGCCCACTCTCCCATCTCACAAAGCCACCTACATACACCTTTGGATTCCATCTCCCTTCCTGACATGGACTGTCTTGGCCACCTAGGCCAGCATTTAGTGACTTGCCTCCATCATTAGAACAAAGACATGTTTCAAAAATAACACATGCTTGTGGTTTTGCCATTTAAGACCCAAGGGGATACCATTGTCCCAGTGACTTCCCTACCTTACAACAGTACAAACCAGAGGCTATTTCTTGGGTGGGATGCTGAAGGGATTGCAAGACCAAGAAGCATTCTTGAGCCTTTAGCCTTTGTCTCTTTCTTTATAAACAAAACAAAACAACCAACCAAACAAAACAAAATCAGGATCTGGCTATACAGCACAAACTGGTCCTAAATACTGCAAAATCTTCCACCCTCAGTTTCCCAAATGCTGGGATTACAGGTATGCACTATCATGCTCAGCATCCAAAGCCTTTAAAAACAGGAATCTGATGCTCTGGGCTCCTGAAAGGTGGTGAGTATGTCTAAATCATTAGACCATTCTATTCTCACAGTGAAGGTCTTTCTCTTCTTTGGTTAGATATATTCCTAAATAATTGGGGAGAAGTGGCAGAATTAGTTTTCTTAATTTATTTATTGGACAGTAGGCTATTAGTATAAATGAAGACAACTTTTTTAACATATTGATTTTGTAACTGTCACTTAGTTTTCTAGTAGATTCAACAGCGTCTTTTAAGTTAAGAATCATGTCCTCTGAAAACAAAGACGGTTTGACTCCCTCCCTTCCTACTGTTAAGCCTTTATGTCTTTCTCTTTTCTAGCTGCAATAGCTAGGGTTTCAGCACTAGGAGTAAGGGGAGAGTGGAAATCCTTCTCTCATTCCTGATTTTAAAAGAAATGTCCTTGGTAAGTTTTCATGTAATATAATGTTGTCTATAGATTTATTGTATATAGCCTTTATTATTTTGAAGTATGTCCTATCTATTTGTAAAGTTTCTAGAACTTCTATCATGAAGGTATGTTGAATTTTATGAAATGCCTTTTCAGTATCATCTAAAATAATGTGGTTTCTTTCCTGAGATTTGTTATACGGTGCATTACCTTTATTGATTTACATATATTGAGCCAACTTTGCTTTTCTGAGATGAAGCCTACTTGGCTGTAATGTATGCTTGCCAATACTGAACCCTTAGGGTTATTGTGACATGCAGACCACTGTTGTGGTTCACAGGCATTACAATAGGACCTTTGGTTGGCTCCCTCCTTTGGAAGCTTGCATGGTACCTTCTGATACTATGAAAGCTAGTCCTCAGGGGAAAGGCATTCAGGTCAGTCCCCGCTCAAGGGGCCAGAGGTGCATAGTGTCTTAAGCAACAGGGATTTAACTTTCACCTCTGGGGGTAACCAAGGGCAATAGTCAGCGATGTTTTAGGAGTCTCTTGGACAACCCTGACCAACAATTCAAAAGACAGCTTCTGATGCCTAGTTGGGGTTCGTCTTTGACTCTTGAAAAAAGTGCCAGTCCAGATAGTTTTGTTCACTCAAACTATATATGCATATTTATACAAAGACTCTAAATGCTGCCAAAGCCATAAAATAAGTGGGCATTCCCACAACATCATCGAGAAGCATTGTGGAGGTTTCCTATTATCTAAATATGAACTACCATTTCACCAGAACTACAGCCCTGGATATTTTACTCCAAAGAAATGAAAGCAGTGACATAAAGCTACACACACTGATGGCGGCGGCAGTCTAGAAGACATGCAGCTGAACAAACCCCATGAGCCACATGGGCCACCAGTCAGCAGTGGGGTGGCAGGATCTACCACATACATAATTCTCTGGGCTGCCAGAGATCAAGAAAGTGAAAAACCACTCCACAGGAGACATGCTGTGAGATTCTACTCACAAACCTCCCGAGAAATCTAGAGAAAAGCCAGAACTAAACTGCTTAGGTGGTGACTCGACAGGGTTGTGGGTGGAGGGACTGTGACGCTCCTGCCTACACCAGCCTCAACAACCTACTGTGACACACACACACCCCACTCTGTGCGGCCGAGTATTATGATGAGGAATCTGGGAGGTACCCGGATCACCAGGTAACCTTATAGCAGCAGGATTAGCTACAATGATCTTGGTGTAAAGGTTTCATTAAAATAAGTTTGCTAGGCATGGTGGCACATGTTTTTAATTACAGTACTCAAGATGTAGAGGTGGTCAGATCTCTGTGAGTTCCAGGCTAGCCTAGTCTACAGTGAGCAGGCTGGCCAGGGATACATTGTGAGACCATGTCTCAACAGAATAAACAAAATTTTAAATGTAATTAAATAAGAATTTAAAATGTAACAAAACCAAATCTACCGTTTCTTCCTCTAGCTCATCTACACACAGGAGCATTGGCAAGAACCTGCTACAGTTTCAGAACCCACGATGGTGGTCAAAAGGCCTCTGAAGTCAATCTTCAAGATCCTCAGCCCTGAGCTACATGTTATGTGCTCTACTGGCCCAGTGGCAGTCTGTGGCAGTCACAGGCTCACATGCTCCATCTTGCAGGCCTTCTTCCTTCATGGTGGCAAGATTCTTAATCTACTCTAATCTGTTTCATAAAGCACAATTAAGCTACAAAATAAATGCTTTTTAGGCATGGTCTGGCTTCACTGCCACCCTATCACAAGCAGCCTCAAGACACCCAGAACAGTCAAGTTTGGCTCTGGCTTCACGTGGTCTGTCTGGCTTAAAAAACATGGATGGAACACACAGTTAATAACTGGATTCCTAGCAGGTTTCTGCTCTCTCAGAAAGCAAGCGGTAGCCACCCAACAATCCATGAAACCACCACTCCCAAGACCTCAGGGTCTGGTGCTCTTGCACAGGGAAGGCTGTTTCACTGTCCCACTTCAGCCCCTGCAGACAGTGTATCTCTCGAGGACAGTAAGTCCTGTAATTGCTTTAGGTTAACTACTTCTGGAGCATGTGCTGTGCTGACCTGTAATTTCAGTGCTGCCCTCCGGCTCAGCTCCTTTCCACACACTTGGTACTCTGGGCTTACACAGAAGGATGCATGGGAAGAATTCACCTGCTCCCCTTGAGCTCTTATCTCCCAAACCCCACCAGCCTAGACAGGAATCCAGTCCTCACCTAGCCCCACCTAGTCCAGAGCTAAGCTCCAGTGAGTGAAAAGCAAAACACATGGGTAGATGACTCCAGGGATACTTACTCTGGTCAGTAACACAGGGCTAGAAATGGAACTGCTCCTCAGGCATGTTAGGACTACTGGTAAGGCTTTTCAGGAACACTGGTAAGCTAGTCTGAACCCCAACTTTTCTACCCTATGCCCCCAGGTCACAAGGATGATAATGGTAAGGACCAAGAAGACAACACACAGGTAGACAAGCTTACACTGGGGCTGCTGTGTGCACCATAGGAAATGTTGCGCTCTCAGATGGCAGTATGTGGCAAGGACAGGACACTGGGTGCTAACAGTGCACTTACTCCATAGATGGTGAGCTACAGAAACACAAAGCAGAGTAAGGTCCCCTCGTGTGATCATCACACATTGCCCAAAAGACTGCATGAATGCACATGCACATACATAGTCATTTGTTCAGTGACCCCACCAATGCACAGGGTCAGCACTTCTTGCATGGACTGTGTCCTGGTGACTAGCACTCTCTGGAGATGGTTGGTAAAAACCCTTCAAGCAGCCTTTCTGAATCTGGAGGTAGAAACATAAAGCACAAGAGTCCACTGAAGCAGACCACAGACAGGGATGTTGTAGAAGTGCTTATAAAATAGGCCAGGATGGGGAGCAGGGGGTTGCTGTAGTTTGGATCCTAAATATTCCCAAAAGCAAAGTCACAGAGTGGTGTGACTTTACTAGGAGATGATGGAACTTTTAGTGGTAACGTAGGTCATTGAAAATGTGCTCATAAAGGGCACAGTGGGTCCCCGAGATGCTCCTTGCTCTTCAGTGTTCCTGACCATGAAGAAAGTGGCTGTGTTCCACATGTTCCTGCATGACCTGTTCCTCATCACAGGTTCCAAAGCTATGAGTATGTCCAACCATAAATGGACTGGAACCTCTAAAGCAGTTAAGACAAAAATAAACCTTTTCTTTTTACAAGTTGAGTGCCCAGGTATTTCCTTATAGTTATAAAAATGACTGACACAGCAGTCGACAAAACACTGTTGCATAACTGTTGGCGCTGAGAAAATCAACAAGCATTCCAAGTGTTTGGGTAGATCTTTTTTTAACTGGTCATACTGGAGATCCAACCCCCTCTGACAAGCAATTTACCATCATGACAGCAGTCCATTCCCAACCCGTTTTTGTTACACCCTCTTAAAAAAAATCTATATGAAGTAATACGAGTACATAGAACCTACCAAGGTTTTTTTTTTCTTTTCTTTTTTGAGAAAGGGTCTCACTATGCAGCTGCAACAGTCATGGTAGCTTGGAATTTACTATGTACACAAGTTAGCCTCAAACCCAAAGATATTTGTCTGCCTCTGCCTCCTAATTATAGGTATGTACTATCATACCTGACCTTCCAATTATTGTTTAAAGGGAAGAAAATAATCCTAAAAAGAGTGGCTAATTCCTGGTGAACAGTTAAGGAACGCCTGTACTCTCTGCTGACAGGGCTTGACAATTTTTGGTTATATAAGGATCCTGGCCTGAAAGACCCAAGATCAAGCCCTGCTCCATGATTTTCCCACTGTGTAGGAAATTCCCAACTGCCCAATTCCCAAAGGCAGGACAGAATCTCAGTAGACTTCAGTTTCACCTTTAATAATACAGATACAAAGATACGCTCATCCCTTCAATACCTTTAACATTTATTCCTCATGCACGAGTTATTTTGTGCGCATGTACGTGCGTAGACGTGTGTGTGTACATGTGTCATAGCATGCATGTGGAGGCCTGAGGACAACTTGAACATTAGAAACCAGTTCTCTTCTGTGCAGCCCCAGGGATCAAGCCTGGGCTTTGGGCTGGAAAGCAAGTGCCTTTACCCACCAAGCATTTTGTAAGCTCTTGTATCATTTTTTTTTTTTTCAAAAAAAAAAAAACCAAAAAACCAAAAAACCAAAACCAAACAAACAAAAAAAACAAAACAAAACAAAAAAAACCAGAGTCTTGCTGCCAGGCAGTGGTGACATATGCCTTTAATCCCAGCACTCAGGAGGCAGAGGCAGGCAGATCTCTTGAGTTCAAGTCCAGCCTGGTCTTACAGAGTCAGTTCCACAACAGGCTATACAAAGAAACCCTATCTTGAAACAAACAAACAAGCACAGACAGGGTCTTACATAGCCTAGACTCATCTGACATTTCCTATGTAGCTGAGGATGACTTTGAACTAATTTCTGCATATACTCAGTTTCCCTTCCTTGCCATTTAAAAAACAAAACTCTATCATATATGAGTCAGCTATGGGTCAGTGAATCATGGGTGGCTCAAGACTAGGATTATCTGTCTCAGGACATGTGTACTCAGCAAATTACCTGGTGCTGAAACTCAACCAGGGCTCTGGAAAAGGAGCCTTGAAGTGGAAAAAGCCAGGGGTGGCTAAAGAAAGTGCTGGTGAACTATAAGAGGTTCCTAAACCCCATGCTCCACACCTGGGTTCTAGGCAGAATAGCCCATGTCCATGAAATTCTGAAGGGCATCTATCTATGGGACCAGGATTTCAACTATAGGATAAATTTATAGCAAAGATTTCTGTGGCAAGGTAGACAATGGTGTCACCGCAGGATGCAAGAGCAGGCTGTGTGGGAAGAGTAGCTGACTGATCTGGTAAAGCCTGGAGTCAATTCTTGGTCCTTTCTTTTGTTTGGTTTTTTTTTTTTTTTTTTTTTTTTTTTTTTGATAGGGTCTCCCTTCCCTATGCAGTCTTGGAATTTGCTCTATAGACCAGGCTGTCCTTGAACTCACAGAGATCTGCCTGCCTTGCAGTTCTGGGATTAAAGACCTTCAGTGGTGACACTGTCACACTGTAGTCAGACCTTTCCAATAGGACCTCTGGCTCTCCAGTAATGACATGGAGACTTATTATTAATTACAAAAGATTGGCTGATAGCTCAGGCTTGTGACTAACTAGCTCTTACAACTTAACTTAACTTTTCGTCTCGTGGCTTTATTACCTTTACTCTGTACTATTCATGCTGCTTCCTCTCTCCCCATCTGGTTGGTGACTTCCCCGTCTTCCCAAGTGTCCTATTTTATTTGCCTGAAAATCCTGCCTAGCTACTGGCCTTTCAGCTTTTCATTAAACCAATCAGAATGACATCTTCACAGTGTACAAAAAGATTATCCCACAACAAGCTTCAATATCCATTCTCTGCTCTGACTTTTTTTTAAGAGCCAGTAATGATGGCTCACAGTGCTCGGAGGCAGAGGCAGGAAAATCTGAGTGTGAGACTAGCCTGGTCCATAGAGTGAGTTCAAGGAAGGCCAGACAGTGAAATCCTGCCCTGAAAAAATAAAACAAGCAAACAAACAAATAAAATTAATAAACAAAAGACAATGTTTAGATAGCTTTGGTATATATATATATAGACCAGGCTGGCTTCAAATGCAGAGATCTACCTGCAGAAGCTACAAATAGAAGCAGAACTAAAAGAACTAGAAGTGTGAGCCTATTCTACTAAACAGTCCTCAGACTGCTTACAGCTCAAGACCCCACCCCAGGAAATCCCTGGCAGTCAATCTCCTCCTGTTTGCAGCCCCAAAGCATATCTCAGACTCCTGTTCACATGGAGCTTCCCAAGTGCCACTGACCCCACCTGTGCTCCATTAAGTTCCCAGGAGCTTTGGAGCAGTTCAAAGTATGAACCAATCCAGAGAGTGCTGGTGGCCAGAACAGGTAATTTTAACAAAACATGCAGTCACTCCTGCTCTGCATCCCTGGTACCCACCTGCCAAACCTACACTCACTAATCTGTCTCCCTTAGCTGTTGCTCTGTCTGTCCAAGATGAACTCTCCATGGCAGGATTATCACTCCCAGGTATGGAATATTCCTTTAAACTGTTTGAATATATGTCACTGTAATTGGTTTAATAAAAAAGCTAACTGGCCAATAGCTGAACAGGATAAGGTTAGGCAGGAAAGCCAGACTGAGAGTGCTAGAAGGAAGAAGAGTGGAATCTGGAGATATCAACAGATGCAGAGGAAGCAGGATGTGTAGAAAATGAAGTACCAAGCCATGAGTCAAATGGTATAAGGTAGATAAGAAATATGGGTCAATTTAAACTATGAGTTAGCTAGTACAAGCCTGACCTATTGGCCGAGCATTTATAATTAATACTAAGCCTCTGAGTGATTACTTGGGAAGTAGTTGCCGAGACACAAAGAAACTCCACCTACACCCAGGTATATGGAGTTGTTTGGGAATAGACCACCTTGAGCTAGGTCAGCAGCTCTTCTCATATCCATTTAAGAGCCCATGAAATAAGATGTTTTATAAGCACTGAGATGCCAATTGCGCTGGCCTTGAACTCATCATTCTGCAGCCTCAGCCTCCTTACTGCTGAGGCTGCTGGCGGGGACCACCAAGGCAGGCTCAAGTTCCATGTTTTGTTTCAAAGAATGAAATGCCAAAGTAATTAAAAACAAGCAAACAAACAAAAACTGTAATCCCGTAGAGAAAAGACAGAGAAGGCCTTTCCTCTCCATCAAACCCAAGATTCTCTGCGACCCAATTCTGAGCACCATAGGCCCCTTCCAACATCTCCTAGGCACCTCACGTTCCAGTGAGCCTGCATCAGTGGGCTGTCCAGCTTTCCAGTACTGTTCCCTTCAGCCCTCTCGTTGCCCTAGTCCCCTCTATAGTTCAGCAGCTCATCAAGTGAGATCAAGAACTTTCCAAGTGGCTAAGACAGCATGGCTCTTATCCCACACCAGTATCACCTAAGTGAGGAGCACTGGCTTTAGGCAGCTCCATGGCAGGATCTATCAGCGGACAGTCTAGGCCCAGCCTCTGGCTCCAGGGGTGGATTCAAATCCATCCCACTAGCAGAAATGGAGCAGTCCACATCTGACTCTAGGGTCTCCACTGGAAAAAACGGACAATAGATGTTCAAACAAAAATCTATACACCTATGGGTCTCAATCTGTGGGTCACAAATCCTTTCACAGGGGTCACATATCAAACATCCTGCATATCAGACATTTATATTACAATTCATAACAGTAGCAAAATAAAAGTTATGATGTACTAACAAAATAATTTTATGGTTGGGGTCACCACAACATGAGGAAGTGGATTAGAGAGCTGCAGCACTAGGAAGGCTGAGAACCACTGCTATGCACATTTATTGACAGCAACACTATTCTATTTCCCAAAAGCCAGAATAATCCATATGTCATTAACTGGAGAACGAACAAACAAGATGTAGTGCGGCCATGCCCTGGAATATTACCCAGCTATAAAAAATAAAATTCTAAATAGTAGTACTCAAGATAGGTGAACCGTAAAAGAACATTAGCTGAGTGGCAGAAGCCAGATCAAAGATCACAAGTTCCACAATTTCATTTTTATGAAATTCCCATAGTAAAAGAAGCAGCTTCACAGTAGTGATCACCTGGGAATAGGAAATGGGATGTAGGATGGCTGAAGAGTTATGAAGTGTTCCCGGAAGCAGAAAACAGCTAGAGCATGGTAGTGATCTCATAGCACTGTGAATGTATTAAATGCAAGTGAATCATACACTTTAATGTGGTTAATTTTGTGTTATATGAATTACACCTTAAAGAATAAAAGCAACAGATTCCATACTCCTGGCACAGGGCAGGCAGGCCTACAGATAGATAGGGGCTATACCTCCTCCCCTCTGCTCCAACTGGCCTAAGAGGGCCCTGTAAGCCTAGCTCTGCCAGGGTGAGGGAAAAGGGCTGTTATTAAAAGTCTCTTCCCTGACAGGCTGCCCACAGCTGCAGGACTGTTAAAAGATGATGCCATTTGTGGCAGAGGGAAGAATGATAGATGTTGGACAGCCTGTGAGCAGCAGCTTTGCACAGAAGTCATGACCAGTTCCATGCAGAGCCTCTTCTCATTAAGAAAACAGAACAGGAGCATGATGGGAAGCCAGATCCAAGAAAGCACACTTAAACAAGAACAGTCCAGACTGGATCCTCTAGCTGATCCACTGGCAGGCAGCTGACCCATATCTATCCATGAAGACAGGAGCTGGTCTCTGTTCTGGCCCAATTCTTCCCAACCAGTCACAGGACTTCTCCACAACTAGTCCCCTATCCCTCTACCTTAAGGGTGCCATGAATATAAAAGATTTAACAGTGGCCCAGGACAATAGTTTCTGTCAGCTATGAATACCATGGGGAGAGAGATACATACTCCAGAGCAAGCTGATATCCTTGTAATTTCAGACCAGAAACACCTGTGCACTGTGGGACACCATGTGCTTGTCTGCCAGCTAACTATGGTCCACAAAGAGGACTCACAAGCTTCCAGGCAGGAAGGCAGTGGTAGACTGGACGTTGGGAGGGCTTTTCCTGTCCAGATGGCATGTGCCTATGAGAAGAGCCTTCAGCAGTTCCCATACCATATGACTAAGATCTAGAAGAGCCCTGAGAAAACAAGGACAATGTAGTAGTGCAGGGACCAATGCTGGAGACCAGGGCTCCACCCTCGTCAGATAATCCACCCACTTCTTGACCAGCTGGCAATTTTGAACTGGCCTGGCCTGGCTCTGGCTCTGGCTCTGGCTGTCCTCTACCCACTTTAGCATTTCATCTGACCCCTAAAAGGCAACCATGTAACTGGCATTGGCACATGCAGAGATGAGCCTAGGTCCTCTTGCATCTCCCATGCATTACCCACTTTTTGTGTGAAGAGGACTCAGACAGCCTGAGGTGGAAATCTCAGCTGGGGACACCTGGCCCTTTCACTTCTGTACTCTAAAAACCAGGTCGATCCTCATATTGCCAACTTCCAGAAAGCAAACCTTTACAAACAGATGAGACTGAGCAGAGCCTGCTGATCTCTCTGGGCCAATGTGAGGAGGCACTGGAGATACAAAGTACCTACAGAAGGACAACAGCAGGTCTGGGGGCTCACCACTGGTGGGTTGGGAAAGAGAAGGAGACTGATGGCCAGCACTACTGAAAGGTCACAATAGTATGGAATCCCTCTCTGTGCTCATTTTCTCCACGCAGGTTCAGTGTGGAGCCCAAGTCAGCCCCTTCAGCTTGAATCTATTATTGCTGTGATGAAACGTCATGAGCAAAAAGCAAGTTGGGAGAGAAAGGATTTCTTTGGCTTTTATTTCAATGGTATCACTGTTTATCACTGAAGGAAATCAGGACAGGAACTCAAACAGCTGAAACCTGGAGACAGGAATTGATGCACAGACCTTGAAAGGGTGCTTGCTGCTCACTGGCCTGCTCCCCCCCACACCTGCCATGGCTTGATCAGTCTGCTTTCTTATAAAAACCAGCACCACCAGCCCAGGGACGGCTCCGACCAAAATGGGCTGGGCTCTTCTCCTCCAATTACTAATTAAAATACTGTCTTAGGGGCTGGAGAAATGGCTCAGAGGTTAAGAGCACTGACTGTTCTTCCAGAGGTCCTGAGTTCAATTCCCAGCAAAACCACATGGTGGCTCACAACCATCTATGATGAGGTCTGGCGCCCTCTTCTGTAAAAACTGTATGCATAATAAATAAATAAATCAAAAAAAAATTTAAAATACTGTCTTATAGGCCTTCCTACAACCCAACCTTATGGAGGCATTTTTTTTTTAATTGAGATGACTTTACCTTATGTCAAACTGATATAAAACTATACAGCAAAATCTCCCACCCTGTTTAGCTCTAGGGCTGTGCACTTCCTATATGGCAGCATACACCTGTAATCTTGAGACTCAAGCTACTGAGGCAGGAAGATACTGAATTTAGGAAAGACTGGCTTACACTGTTAAACAGGAGAATGTGCTAAGTGAGTACATGCCAGAGCAGGGCCGAGGTCCCACATGCATACTCTGTACAGCTTGCTCAGTGCCTGCAAAATATCCTGTTTACTAAGTGCCCATTCTACCTAGTGTTTGTAAGCTCAGCTCCTCCTATACCCCTGGAATTACTGCATCTTACTATTCTCTAGACTTCCAAGATAGGTGTTACAGGAACCCTAAGTTTCAGATGAGGGCACAGACCCTTCACTCTAAGAAGCCTGCTCAATCCATAGGGAAAATGTTTGAAGTGAACCAAATGTGTGCTGAAAACTTGTTCTCTGCTATTCCAACTGCCTTACGTAGCACACTAAAACGAAAAAGTGCAGCTGTCAGATTTCTAGGTCACAGCACATTCTCAAGTGGAAAGTAGGCAAATACCTTGACCCCATAGGGTCCCATGGCTCCCATGCCCCAGGGTCTTCCCTGGTCTTCACAATGAGGTTCTGAGTGTAAACCAGGAGACCTTGAAAATGACCCCCTTTCTCTACTCCCCTGGGGCTCTCAGCAGCTGTTCCCGTTTCACACAGCCCCTCCAGTCAGAGAATGAAGAGGAGGTAAAACATCATATGTACAGAGTGTACCAAGGAGCCAGTTTGCTGTTAAAACCAGTGCCTGAGAAGATGGAGGACATGGTTATTTCTCAATTCTGAATTATTTTTTCAGAGAAACAAACAAACAAACAGTAACTCGTGTTCAGAGATATGCCAAAGGAAAGGTATGGCTGTTATCACAGACCAGAAGGGGGACATGAGATTCCCTGCAGCTCTCTCTATACACACACACACACCCCCACAGAATCTCTCTGATAACAGGCTAATTTACTAAGGGCAAGGAGGTCAAACAGAACCCTGGAAAAGCCCAAACTAGCTTTCCTGTGCTATAAGCACACAACTCACAGCTCTTGGCCACTTTATCTATTAAGCAAAAACAATTCATCTACTTAGTGAGAGTGAGGTGGGAAGGGATGAACAATCTTTTTTCTTGGCATTGTAATTTATTCTCTAACACAAAAACTCCTGGCAACAGACCTGCACTAGACAGACAAAAGATAAACGTCACATCTATGTCAAGGTGGCCCTACTGAACTGAGGAAAGTGAGTTCATAGCCCATGCTGGACTGACATAGGAGTCACAAGTACCTAAGTTCTGTGTCATAGACTCAATGTTCATCAACTGTGAGCACATTGCCTAGGAGTCATGTTGCCACCAATCAAACTGGCCCCAATCTCTGGGGCCTTATGGAATCATGAATCTGACAGGTGATTAAACATGTTCAGGCTGGGGTGCAGAGACAAATATGTAGCCCCACTACAAGCCTCACTCACCAGGGTGGGGTGCTGTCCCTAAGCCAAACCCTGGAGGACCAAGCTAGAAGAGCCCCAGGCCAAAAACCAACTGTGGTTTCATGTGAACTAGGGTGACCTTGACTGAGAAAACCAGTGAATGGTTTGGAAGATTCCAGTTCCAGTCTCTAGAGAAAAAATGCCAGCAAATCAACCCACTGGCTCTCCCCGCCTTCCCCAGAAGGACATAATGACACTGTGGGAGTCAATGAGCAGGGCAGTGGCAGGTCTAACCCAGGGCAGCTGGGAAACAGCTCCAACTGCTGAAACTGGAACAGGCACAGAATCTGGAGCAGTTTTCAAACCATCCCTCAGGCCCTCAGGGATAGTCTAAGTAAGGGCCTCTCTCACCCAGAACCCTAGCCACTACCACAGAGCTTTGCTTTGGTGAAAGAATACAGGACTTACTAAAAGGCCTGAAACCATCCAACTAGGCCAACCATGTGTCACAGAGATGAAAAAAGGGCAGACTAGAGAACCAAGTTCCCAGGAAAAAGACCCATTTTCTGAGACTGAATGTTCCAAATTAATATATAGATTTACGTGTACACACACACACACACACACACACACACACACACACACACACACACACACACACGTGTGCATACACAGACACACATACACATAAACAGAGAGAAAAATAAAATAAAATAGTATGGGAACCACTTAAAGATAAGCATTGGTGAGGTGGTACACACTGTAATCCCAGTATTGGGAGGCAAAGGCAGATGATCTGAGTTCAAGGCCAGCCTAATCTACAGAGTTGAGTTCCAAGTCAGAGCTACACAATAAGATCCCATCTCAAACAAACATGAGAGCAAGCAGATAAATAAATAATAAAGACAAATATTCAAATCAAATGTCTTGACTTCAGGTAAATGGTATGGGGTCCTGGTAGTCACAAGATGGCTAGAGCAAAGGCTCCTACACACAGGAAGAGGTCATCAGCATCTTTTGAAACATCAATAACCATGTAGGGGTACTCAGGGACTCCATCGTCCAACAGCATAGCATGCCCTCCCAGTGAACAGAAGGCAGGTGTCCACTTCATAGATCAAAGCCTGAATTCACCTTTTTGGGTCATCCTGCACACTGTGCCTAAGAGAACACGAGCGTGGGACTGCTGTCCTTTTGCATGGCAAGGGAAAAATAACTCTGAAGAAAATCTCAGCCCAGGGAAGCAAGCTAGAAGACAACTGCCCTACACTGGAGACCACAAAGATCAAAGCAGCTGCATGAGACATGGTTTCAGTCGGCTGGCTTGTAAAGGGTTATGCAGCACAGAGAGCGGCAGCACACTCAGGTCTGCTTCAGACCTCACTAGGTTCCCTCCCAGAAGGCCATTTGCAGACAATCTGGGCCCTGGCCAAAACACTTCCTCCTTCTGCTACTAAACCTCACAAGGGTGAGGTCAGTCAGAACCCACAGAGAGCTTCTGCATACATCAAAAGAAATTAATTACTAAAGATGTGATGATATTCATAGAAAAAACTCCCAAAAGCTGACAGAAAGACACCAAGGGCAAGAGATAGAGGGCACAGACAGGAGTAAGAGGTAAGAGTAAGCAATACAGACCCTCTAGCCCAGAGCCTTCTTTGGAGTTACACTGAAGGGAGGAGCGGTAAGGCTGCCCCCCATGCCATGCCACGCCAGAGTCTCTGGGGGAGCCTGGAAAGCTCAGCTGTGGCCAGAACTGCTGGGAAGCAGCCATGCATGCATAAGGCAACCAAGAAGGTGGTTGTATGAACTGAATCCTACCAGAAGGTGAACTCACACTTTTAAACTTCTTTAAATGGTAAAATGCTAGTGTTTTTGATCTATATCAAGCTAAAGAAAACATAACTGGGCTGGCTGGTGCACGATGGCTTAGTGGGTGAACAGCTCCTGCAGCACAAGTCCGACAACCTGAGTAGGATTCTGGGAACCATATAAAAGTAGAAGGAGAAGCAACTCTATATAAAGTTATCTTGTGGCCTGCATGCACGAGCGCGCGCACACACACACACCCACCCACCCACCCACCCACCCACCCACACACACACACACACACACACACACACACACAGAGTTATGGCTTTCACATTTAATTTACTCACTCTGTAGCCCAGACTCGCCTTAAACTTGTGTTCCTTCTGCCTCCCCAGTGCTTATATTATAGCTATGTACCACCATTCCTAACTCCTTTTGACATTATTTAAATGGTTATATAAGTAATTATAAAAATTGTCTTGCTTTGCCAGTTGGCCTACACAACCTAAAATATTTGCTATCTGGCCCTATATGAAAAAAAAAATTTCCAATCCCTAGTCTGCATTCCAGAAACCACCAGATAGTGAAAATGATGTAAGGAACAGAGGGCAGGTGTTGATATGATCCTTGTATATTCTTTTTTTCCTTTTTATTGAAGTAAAATTCACATAATATAGAATTAGTCACATTAAGTGAACATTCAGTAGCATTTACTATATTACACAATACTGTGCAACAGTACTTCCATCCAGTTCCCAAACATTTCCTCACCCCAAATAGAATCTCAATCCCATTAGCTGTCACTCCCACCATCCTACCCCCGACCTGTGGCAGCTAAAAATCTGTCTTCTGTTTCTCTTGACGTACTTCTTCCTATGGACACTCATGTGAACACAATCCTACACTGTGTGATCTCTTTGGTGAGAGCCTTTCACTTGGCATCATGCTCTCTTGGTACACCTAGTGTCACAGCAAGTCTTTGCTCCATAGCAGATGAAAGTCTAATTCACTGTGGACATTCAGACTACTGTCATCCGTTGGCCACTATGAGTAGTGCTGCCATAAATATTTACATACAAGTATTAGAATACACCTATTCTCAACTTTTCTGAACAGCTGGTTCACAGTAATTCTACATCTGACTTTTTGAGAAATTATCCAGCTGTTTTCCACAGCAGCTGATACCATCTTGTCCAGCCCGCAATGCCCAAGGATTGCAATTTCTTCAGATTTTCACCTAGTTTTACTACTTTTGTTTAGAATTATCCCCATGAGAATCAAGTGGAACGTCACTGTAATTTTGATTTGCATTTCCCTGATGACTAATGATACTAAAGCTTCTCAGGTCCTTGGTCATTTATAAGGGGATTTTATGTATCTAGGACTTCAGACACATCCCTTGCCAAACATGCAACAGCTGCACATAGTTGCTAATAGTCTAAAATAAAGATGAGCAAGACATTTCTCCATTATTCCTGAGATAAACATTACAAGACAAATCCTGTATCCTTGAACTTCTAAGAAAATGAGCCCTGATGGAATGAATGTTCTAGAGAAACACAGTCCTAGCTTGGTCCTCTGTATTAGAGATTCCCACCATATAGCTCTTGAAGCCAGGGCAGTAAGACAGCTGGGGTACAATGAAGATATAATCAGACCAGGAGAGACTACTTCCCCCACTGAGCGGCCCAAAGACCTCCTTGCATCAATTAGGGTTTCCTCTTCTACCTGCCTGTGGGGATGGAGGTTGTCTCTGTACTCACTGTCTCCTAGGTAAACTACTCCCAACCGTAACTTCAGCAAACACCCAAAAGAACACCCAAACCTCCACTGAGCTCTAATGCTCACTTCTGTCTCCACCTAAGGATCCATGCTGGATATCCACCTCCACAAGGTTAGACTTACCTCAGAATTTCCTCTCCTAAACCCACTCCAAATTTGTGTTCTCTGTCTGTGTTAATGATGGGGCTGGAGAGATGGCTCAGGGGTTAAGAAGTCTTGTACTTGGACCCACAAACACCTGTAACACTAGTTCCATGGGATCTTATCTCCTCTTCTGGTCTCCCAAGGCACCTGGTATGCAAATGTGGCACACACACAAACACACACACACATACACACACACTTCTCATACACATAAAATAAAAACAACTGTGTTTTGAAGGGGGAGTAGAGGTGTGGTGTGTACTTCACAATGTCCTGGTTTGCTTCCTCAGGACATCTGCTCAACCTCCTTCTCTCTAATCTCTTAATATTGTTATGGAAAGGGCTGGAGAGATGGCTCAGAGGTTAAGAGCACTAGCTGCTTTTCCACAGGTCCTGAATTCAATTCCTAGCAACCACATACTGGCTCACAATCATCTAGAATGAGATCTGGTGCCCTCTTTTAGCATACAGGGACACAGTATACATATTTTTTTTAAGAAAAAATATTAAAAAAAATAATTTTGTCGAGAGAGATCTTAGCCATCTACTTGGACTACTCCCAGGCCTCTTCTAGATCCTCTGCCTTCAGTTTTGTGATTTTCCTAAAAACAAGACAGTTAAATTTGAAGAGCTAAGCATAAAAATAAACCAAATATTGGAAAGAAGGCCTTCTTACACATATTAAGTGAGGGCCAAAGAGATGACCCAGTGGGTAAAGGTGCTTACCAATGAGTCTACTGTCTTAACTGGATCTCTAGGACTGACACAGTGGAAGGAATGATCTCTGAACTATACACACACACATCACACACGCATGCATACACACTAAATAAGAGTAATTTTAATAAATCAATAAAATTGCAAATGATAAAGAAACCACTTAACTGCATTCACTGTACTTTATTACACTGGTTCTGGGGTTAGCCCAGGGACTCTGAGCATGCCAAGCTTGTGTTCTGTCAAGAGCTTGCAGGCCCAATCCCAACTGACTCACTTTAAAATTACTGTATGAAAACTAAGCACACACAGACAAGTGACACTTGAAAAAATACCCATCATGGAGGGGAGGAAGCAAACTATAGCTCCGAGGTCAATCTGCCAGTTGCCTGTTTTGCTAAAAAAGTTTAACTGGAATAAACCACATCCACTGGAGGCATGTATTACCAATACCTCATTATATACCATGAAAACAATTACATAATTTTCAGAGTCTATATGGCCCACAAAGGCTAAAATATTTACTACTAGTAAGCCCTCTATACAAAGTCTATAGACCTTAACCAAAAGCCTATAATAAAGCTACAAATCATCAGGGGAAGGGACCTAATGGAAAGTGAGCAAACAATGCAATGCAAACCAACAATCCACAGGAAAAATAAAAATAACTTGTAAATATTACAAAAAAGAGTCATCATGGTGTTACAGACCCATATTTAATCCCAGTATTTTGGAGGTGGAGACAAGAGGATCAGCAAAGGGTAAACCACAGTCCAAATCAAGTTCAAGGACAGCTTGGGCTATGTAAGATTCCATCAAATCTGTACTCACATGCACATATCCACACAGACACACATACATACACACAATTAAAATAATAAAAATAAATCTTTAAAAAGAAGTTTAACCTAAATAGTAATAGAGAGGTCATTAAAAAATTAAATCATTTGGTAATATCCATTTCTGGAAATGTTACAACATTGTTTTGGAAATTTAGTGAACTTGATGTTAACCCAACCATTCTATTTTTAAGTATCTGCCCCAGAGAATATTTGCATTCCTGCACGTACACACCCAACCAAAAGCACTATAAAGCTGCAAGCTAGACAGACACAATTGGGCTGGAGAGATGGCTCAGTGGGCAAGAAAGAGCATTCCCAGCACCCACATCAGGCAGTTGAGGACTGTCTGTTGTAACACCTGCTCTAAGGAATTCAACACCTTTGGCTTCCATGTCCACATCCACACATTCAGGCACATATACGTGCACACATGAATGCATGCACGCAAGCACACAACCACATGCACACACACAAACACAGGCACACACACACAGGCTCCTTTACATAAAAAATTTAATAAAAATAAAACTTTTAAGAGGACATTTACTTGTTAAAATTAGTGTGTTGTATCCATACATAAGTGCATATATGAAATGTGTGGTGACATATACATTCCACAGCACACATTTGAAAGTCAGAGAACGGGGGGCTGGAGAGATGGCTCAGTGGTTAAGAGCACCGTCTGCTCTTCCAGAGGACCCGGGTTCAATTCCCAGCACCCACATGGCAGCTAACAACTGTCTGTAGTTCCACTTCCAGGCAAAACACCAAGGCAAATAAATAAATAAAGTTTTTTTTTTTTTAAAAAAAAAAAGTCAGAGAACAATTTTGTAGACTTGATTTCTCCTTCTATCTTTATAGTGGATTCAAGAGAAGAAACTCAGGCCATCAGGCTTGGGCTTGCACAGCAAGCACTTTTACCGCTGAGACATCTTGCTAGCCCGATATTCATTATTATAACAACAAAACTCATCAGTAGCCTTGACTGTTCATCGTTGAGGGAATGAGATAAATTATAGTACATCCCAAGTGGGTCCACATGGAAACAATTTTATGTTTTCAGATGTAACAACATGAAAAGGAACTCTAGACACTGTCAAGCAGAAAGAAGTACACTGTAGAGCAGATACAAGCACAAAGTTCAGGCTTAAAAAGGCTGAATGAGGGCAGAAGAGATGGCTCATCAGGTAGATACTTGTCGCCAAACCTAATGACCTGAGTTAGGTTTGAGCCTCAAAGCCATGATATAAGGAGAGAACTGTAGATACCCATACCACACAACAAGCAAAATTTTTAAAGGTTTAAATGATACTTCACTCCGTCTATATGCAGAGAAATGCACAAGAGGACTGAAGAAAAATGACACTTCGGGAATGGGGCCGAGCAAGCACAGCATCATCTGAGTGACAAGCACCACAAGAACTGTCATATCACAGATGAGTCTGAATTCCAGGGCAGGGAAAGCAGGGTTCTTGGCCCCAAACAGCACTGCTGAGGCACTTTCTGAAACCCAACTGTCGTGAGGTGGCTGCTATAGATCCCTTAAGAGAAGAGGACAAACAAGGCACTGAGGGATCCATGCTATGCTCCTGCAAATCTTTCCCTTCTCAGTTTCATTCAGGCTTTTTGCAGTGAAAGGAAGTGCCTAGTTTAACTGACCTCCAAGTGCTTCCCAGGTCTGATGCCACAACACTGGCAGGCCTGAAAGAAGCTCCTACCTCTCTAGGGGAAAATAAATAAACAAAACCAACAGCTGGGGAAATAAAGCTTAAATCAGAGAGCTCAAAGGAATGTGTGCTCCTGGGAAGATGACATCCTTGAGAGCAGAAGCTGTCCCCGCCTCCCCAGACTCACATCCTCAACTATTACAGAGGGGGTGGCTTTGATGATGGCTGATGTATCTCCCAGCTTGGACAGTCTAAAATAAACTCTGGGTGGGAGGGGCAGCAGGAAGCAGGGGATTGGGGGAGGCTGACAGGAACCAATTGGCTGAGCTCTTCCAATGAAGCCATAAGGAGAGCAAAAGGCTCTGGGAGAACCGGATACAGAGAGCAGGGACAAATGCTGTTGGCAAGAGGCTCCAGTCTCGATGCTTTCCTTTCTAGAGCAGCTCTTCCTGAAAGATCCCAGGAGGTAGGAGACTGGGCTAATCTCTCCCCATACAAATAACCCTACTCATTATTTTAAGAACTACTACTGGAATTGTACCCTGTGGGTCTCAGACCTCTTTCAAAATCTACAATTCATCTTTGAAAACAGCAAAACAGTTCAATACTTTCAATTTGCCCCATCCTTTGAATTTAATTAACAATCAACAGAGGTTTTTTTTTTTTAATATTTTAGACTCAAACACTTAGATTCCACTCATTCATCTAAACTTAAGAATCAGAAAAGGCCACTGTGTAGCATAAATATCTAATCACCAGTTTGTGTGGTTGTTTCAAATAACCTGGAAACTTTCAAACTTCTCTCCAAATAGCTTTTGCCAAGTCCAGAAACTTCTTAAATCAAAGTTGACTGCTCTATGTGTGGTTTTTCGGTTTGTTAAATTATAAGAGAAACGCTCAATAAAATGTTTTTTGCTTTTCATAATAGCACCTAGGGAGAAGTAAGTCAGTAATCACTATTACCAGTTTACAGATAAGGAAATTAAAGCACACAGTGGTAAGGAGACTCTCTCAAGGTCAGACCTCAGAAAGTCATGGCCAAGACTAGAAGCAGTCACCTCATAAATCCCACAAACTGCTTCCTAGAACAGAGAGAGTTCAAATGAGAAAAGGAAATCACCATTTCTCTCTCTTCGGGACTTCTGCCCTTTCCAAGCAGACAGGTCTCTAAGGCCCACCATCACAAATCGATGACTTAGACCTGGAAAATCTAGTTAAGCTTCCTGATTACTTCCTGGCTATTGGAAATCTGAGCTCAGAGAAAGATGCATAACCCCAGAAAACTCTGGTTTGCCCCATAAAACAAGTCAAACCTTGCTTGCCAGTAAAGGCATTAAAAACAGCCAAACCAGGGCACTTCAAAGCACTGTTTCCAGTCTGAACAGCTCTTTCCAAAAAGGAGTGGCTACAACAAGGTGGCACTGGGCTGGAATGCATGAGGAACTCCACTGGCATTCTGCAAGCAGGGTCGAAGAGCAGATGTTGAGAGGCGGGGGATAGGTAAGCAGGATGCACAGGTCCATCCCAAAGTGGTGGAGAGGGGGCCAGAAATCTGCAACACCAGAAGCCTAAGAGCGGCAGGCTTCCAAGGGCCAACAGGGCCTCTAGCCCAAATTGGGAACCTTATACCAACACAAATTCCCCATCTCCTACATTACTGGGGGTGGAGGCCTAGAACTATGTCTGTGACTTTGACACGGGTTAGAAGAGCTACTAACCTGATCCAAAATCCCGACCAAAAGATAGGGACAGAAAGAGGGAATCAACTTTCCCCAGAATGTAAAAGTCTTCTTGGACTCCAGAGTCAGAAAGCAGAAACAGGAAACCCCTCAACAAAAGCCATCCCTACCTTCAGAGCAAGACCCACCCATCCCCACTTGGAGACACCCCACCGCTCTCGGAGCCCTGATGATGACACTGACTTAGGAGGCCAGGCTCTCTTCCACAAGATGGAAGCTGGTGGCCCACGCAGACAAGCCAATTCCTGGGTCAGTCTGGTGGCCAAGTCCGAGTCCAGCCCCAAGACCAGAGTCTGGGGGTGGGTAGAAAAGTCTTGACAAGCGGCAAGTAAGCCCCACTTTGTTCCTATCCAGAGAAACCAGACATTTTTTGAGTCACCCAAAAAGCATGAATCACACGGCAGAGCTATGGGAACGGGAAAGGATGTTATTTTTCGGCATACTTGAGGATTTTCCCTTTGTCCCAGCTCTATCGATACTCTTCCCGCCCCCATTCCAGCCCCATCCCCCAACTCTCACGCATTTTTTTTTTCCCTGCTCCATTTTTATTTTCTCTTGGCCTTCGCAGGCTCCGCGCTCCTCGCCCGACTTGCAGGCAGGACCCCGCACCCCGCGACAGCTCACCTGCGTCAGGTCCTCGTCGTTGAGCAGATGCGACTCGCGGGGCTTGAAGCAGTTCTGACACTTACTCTTGTTGAAGATGTTGGCCTGAAATTTCCTGCACGGGTTTTCCTTGGCCGCCGACATGTCGCCTAGGCGGCCGCAGCGCGGGCCACTCCGGCCCAGCGCGCTCCCGGAGGTCGGGACTCAGCGCGGCCGCCGCCGCATTTTGCGCTGGCCGCCGCAGGCCCGGAAAGGCCTCCCCGCTCACACCGCCGCGCCCCGCCTGCTCGCCGCGGCCTCAGAGCGCGCGCGCCGCCTCGCGCCCCGCCCCGCCGCCCGGCCTCTGCGGGCCCATGGACGGACGCGGCCTCGGGCCGCTGCCTCCACCGCGGCCGCCCCCAAGGCGCCGGCCGGCAAGTCCAGCCGTCGCGCTCACCGGGCGCCCGCCGCGACCGCGAACGAACCGAGCGCGGCGCCGCGCGCACTCGGGGCGGGGCGGGGCGGGGCGTCGCAACTGACAGCCCGACGGACCAATGGCGCCCGCACGCTCCTGCTAACAAAGAAACGCATCGGCCAATGGATGGCGGGGGCGGGACCGGGAGCAGCGGGCGCAAGGTAACTTGTCCAGGCTGGGAAGGTGGAGGCTCTGGGATGGAACTTTCAGGTTTGGTGGACTGGCGCCGACGCCCGCGGCCTGACAGCTGCCGCGTCGGGCTGGGCTGCTCCCGGAAGGGCACCGCCGATCTCCGCGGTCTCCCCGAGGGCTCCTGCCTCCTCCATAGCCTCTTTGCTGCGGCCTTCTGCCGCGCCCAGCCTGCATCCTTACTTTGTGCCAGGTCTACGGTCGACCCGGATAACACTATTAAAGCTAGAACTGTTTGAAGTGCTCCCCATTTTTTTAGCTCATTAAAGTTCCTCAGTCTTTCCATGCTCATTCCTGTTTCATGTGAGGAAACTGAGGCTCGCGGAACAGTTAAGTAATAATACACAGTGTTTTCGACATGATTAGATGCCAGCAGCCTTAAGGCCCTATCAGTTCTAATATGGAAGATGAGTGAACCCAATTCTGCTTAGATTACGGAGTTAGGCACCTTCATTAGGTGTTTGCGGAAACAAAGGCTCAGATATTGGGAACAGCTTGTGTAAGGTCACTTTGCCAGGAAGGGACCCTAACTATTACTCCAGGCTACTGTTGCCCAGACATCCAGGCAAAAGGCCACTAGGAAAGGAAAGAGCACAGGAGTGCAGAATGGGTGCAGGGGACAACCCCTGCTCCTTAGGAGAAAGGGTGCTGGCAGCAGCAGCAAGGAGGTGGAGATGATCCCGAGGTGCGCAGGGAGTGGTGGGGGAGGAGGAACAAAAAAATGAGTGTATGGTCCCAGGACTCTGGAGGCAGATCTAGGAGAATGGAGAGTTTAAGGTCAGCCTGGAACACAGACATTTCTAAGGAGGAGTCAGCAGAGGGGGAATAAGGGGAGGAAGAGATCTTACTTCTAGGCTCAGCTGGCAGGCTGTTAGGAGTCAGTCAGTTTTTAGCAGTCTGAGCTAACTCATTTTTCACGGTGAAGGTGATATTGGAGCAGGTGGTGGCGGCATGAAGAGCAGCTGAGCTCAGGTCATGAGGAGGCTTTGGGAGAAGAGACGCCTTCAGAGCTGTGTACTTTTCCACTGATCATCTGGTGACTACCCTGGGGAGGTGTATTTCCATTTTGAGAAAAAAATGCTTTCCTGCACAAAGAAATAGGAATGAAGGAACCCAGATCAAAGTCTTCCTACAGCCTGAGGGGAAAGCCCAGCTCTGATCCAGCTGTGGGCAAGTCCTTTACCCTGGCTGGCGCCTCATTGACCGACCACATGTACAAAACTGACATGAATGTATGGGGTTGCAAGAAGTAAGCAAGATACTTCACACAATATGGCCAATTATTAATCGGTGACTTTTGACAAAGGGTGTTTACTACACTATTCTTGCAACATTCTTGTTGGTTTTAAATTTTTCTGAAAATAAAGGGGGAATGAAAACAGGGAGACTGACTGACAGCTCTTGTCTACACAGAATGCCAGAAAGTGATAGCAGTGCTGGCCTCTGGGGAGAAGAACTGGGTTATTGGGAAGTGACCTACTTTTAATTTTCATTATAAAACCTTTTTGCTCCTTTTGGGCTTTGTTTTACGCGCATGTACAACTTGTTTAAAAAGAAAAACTTAGGCCAGCGAGATGGCACAGTGTGTAAAGACTTTTGGTGCCAAGTCTGATGAACTGAGAACAGTCCCCTGAAGTCACATGGTGGAAGGGGAGGGTAAACTCTTTCCATACAAGTGGCACAGTGTGCTGTACTCACATGTACACACACACACACACACACACACACACACACACACACACACACACACACACAAATTTTAAATATAATTAAATTAAAAATTTTTTTTTTCAAAAAATAGTTATACCCATAGGGCTAGTCAAGGTTACCCTATTAAGAAAATGCTGAGTTGGGAAGTGGTGGTACACACCTTTAATCCCAGCCCTCAGGAGGCAGAGGTTGGTGGATCTTTGTGAGTTTGGAGCCAGCTTGGCCTACAGGGCTAGTTCCAGGACAGCCAGGACTACACAGAGGAATCCTGTCTTGAAAAACAAAGTGAACAGAAAGAAAGAAAAGAAGGGAGGGAGAGAGGAAGGGAGGAAGGAAGGAAACGTTCAGCATATTCTGTCCAGGCCTGCCGCACACCACTGAAGTCACAGCTGTGGATATGAAGATTCAGAGATCCTGCGTCTGGTAGACTGACAAGCGTTCAACCTCAAGCAAATGAAGACTCATGGAAACAAGAGGCAAACAGACCCCTTCCACTAGGCAGGTGTGGGGCTATGTCCGGGAAACCCCTGACTGTTGTAGTTTAAAAGTGGCTCAAAGGAGTCAAATCATACAACAGGGCCCACGTGGAGGTTTACTGAAGGGAGGGGAGAGATGGGGCAGAAGAGAGGGCAGAGCCGGGTCCCTGGGGACAAGAGCAAAGAAAGAGAGAGAGAGAGAGAAAGAGAGAGAGAGAGAGAGAGAGAGGTGGGAGTGGGCACGGCCGGCCTTTTATAAGAGACGGTAGCAAATGCCCACAGAGAGTGCTTTTGGTGGCTGCAGTTGAGGATATAGCCCATCAGGACCTTAAGAGCAGGCTAGTACAGACTCCATCAGGTTGGGGCTCCTGGAAAAGGCAGTATCTCGAACAATAAGACTCAACCTGGAGAAGAAGAAGGAAAGACATCCCAGACCACCACAGCAGGGTGATGAGCTCAGGACCGCCAGACCACTTCTGTAAGTGAACAGAAACCTAGCTTTTTGTTGCAGAGATTCAAACTGCCCTGATGGAAGAACATTGGGAGGATGAGAGAGTGGGGCAAGCCCCGCCTCCCTAAGAAGGCAAGTATGCTGCTGCTGGTGGGTACTCTTATCTCATGACTATTTGAAAGAAGAGGCCCACTGGGGTAACACTAGGACCTTACCTTTGGTGATTAGCAAGTAAGTACTTTATAGGTGAGAGTTCAAGTCTTCAGGCTGGCACTACAGTTGCCTGGACAGTGGAGAGTAGAAACTGGTGGTACCCAGGGCCTTAAACATGCTATATAAGTGCCTCATTACTGAACCATGTCCCAGTGAAATTGTGGATTCTTTGACTAGACACTTACATAGGGACTTTTGGTCTGGGAAATGAATGGTGGGCAGTTTAGAAATGAGATCCATCAGAAAATAATTATGGAAGGCCAGAGATACAAAAGATGGGGCCAGAGCTAAAAGAATGTCAGTTGGGAGTTGCAAGAAATGAAATTGGACAACACTGAAGCGGATTAAAATCCCACCACCCTCAGCATCTCTGGGGCAGAGCTGGGGCAGGGTTACTACCTCGTTTTCCTACCTAATTCAGTGCCTAGCAGAGATTGGGTACCCAGCCAAGTCCTAACCACAACTAAATAGGTGAGAACATATTATTGCATCATGCTGAACTATTTCCCCTATCTGATTGTAAAACCTACCCAGCCAGATTTGAGTCTCATAGCTTTGGGTTCCCTTTTTGGAGGCCTAGAATAAAAACATTCATTAGGTTATATACTTAGGATTGATTCATTGAGAATTTCGCTCAGTGGCAGAGCAGTTCCATAGCATGCATAGTATTTTAGATAACTATTGTGGTTGGTACACTTGGGGGAGTAAAACAGAGTTGCTGTGAGTTAGAGGCCAGCCTGAGCTTCATAGAGAGTACCAGGCTGTCCAGGGCTATAAAACAAGACCCTTTCTCAAAACAAGGTGATTCAGGCTACCTTTTAATCACAGTGCTGGAGAGGCAGAGGCAGGTTGACCTCTGTGATCTCAAGGCCAGCCTGTTCTACAGAGCTAGTTCCAGGACAGCAAGGGCTACATAGTGAGACCCTGTCTCAAGAACCAAACCAAATGAAATAGGACTCACTACATTGCTTTCAGTGTAATGTATAACATATACCCCTAACAAGCAAACAGGTAGGCAAGCAAGAAAAGTCATCTCAGGTGAGACCCAAAGGCAGTTGAGTCTTGGTGTGTTGTTCTCACTATCACCCTTGAAAGCCTCTAGGGAAGTAGCAGAATTTACACAAATTCACACATGCTGACATAGAGATAACCACTATTTTGTTCTCCACTATCTTGCCTGACCTTGAACTCGATATAAGTGAGAGTCTGCTCAGTTTTCCATGGCTTTTCCCACTGAACATTATATCTGTGAAATTCACATGTCCACACAGAGACTGAGTACCTTATGATTAAATGCCTGACAAGGGGCAAATTAAAGAAAGAAACAGTTTTTTGTTTGGTTTGGTTTTTAATTCACAGTTTGTGGCTAAACTTTATTGTGGCAGGTGAGGCATGGCAACAGGTGCTGCTGGTGACCTTGGGATCAGGTGTGTGAGGCTGCCTTGTTCACATCTCCCTAGATAGGAGGATTGGGGAATGCCGGACTTCTTTTCCCCTCTTCAGCTCAGGACCCAGCACATAGGATGGTGCTGCGCATCCTCGGTGACCAATCCTGTGTGGCCTGCATGGCTTTGGATTGCCTCAACGAGGGTGATGGATGAAGACTAGGACACTGAAGAAAGGACAGACTCAAAGACACGTACAAAACTCCAGGCTCAGCTGGGCTGCTCTGGGGGAAGCATTAGCAGTAGCCTGGAAACTCCATTTATTTCATACACCTGAATCATGGCTTTGTTACATATGCCTGAACAGGTGAGCTGATTGTATACAGCCTTAGGAGGAGTCTGAGTTATTCATCTCAGGAAGAAGTCTTTCTAGGGGAGTGGTCTCAGCCTGTAACATCTGGAAGAAGGAAGCCGTCGTCATTCTTTCTCTGCATATGTTGGTTTTAGCAAAAGGTCAATCCTATAGCATTTGTATTTGGACCAAGGGAAGGCTTTGTCATTCTTTGGAGCCTTGCCCAGGGAAGGCTTTTTGACATTTCCATGAGTCTGAAGTATAGTGGTTCTTGTCATGATCATTTTTGAGTTAACAACACATGGACACTATTTGGTCAATAACAGTATTCACTCAGGACTTCATCTACTCCCCACACTCAGGACCAGTTCTCAGTTAATCTTAACTGGAAATACCCTCATAGACACACCCAAAGGTGTTACTAACTGGTGCCCTAGGCATTTATTAATCCAATCAAATGACAATAAAGATTAACATTCATAGCATGTCAATCATCTTTTACAAGCTTCCTTGTTGCCCATTGTGTGGCTATACTGTGATGTTTCCAAGCTCTTGTGGATGAACATTGGGGATGTTCCCATATAGCTATACATATATGAGGGACAGGCTCTCTTCTCTGCTAATAACTGATCATAGGATTCTGGCATTTATTTATTTACTTATTTATTTATGTGTGTGTGTATGCATGCATGTGCACACTGGAGTATGATGTGTACTATATGTATATATATATGCACATTCCCTATGTGTGAAGGTCAAAGGACAACCTTGGGTGTTGGTCCTTAACTTTCAAGTTATTTGAGGCTGGGTCTCTTTGTTGTTTACAGCTATGTACATACTTTATTCATCCTGGGGTTCTTCTTGCTCCACCAGCTCTTTTCACTGGGATTTTTAACTGTATGGTGCCACACAAAGCTTTATATGGGTTCCAGGACTGAACTCAGTTCTTTCCATTTTTTGGAGCAAAGGCTCCCCAGATTCTGACTTCTTAAATAAAGATACTCAATATTCCTTATCTTTAGGCATCTCTTAGAGCAGTAGACAGAGCCTTGGTTTTTGAAGATCAGGGCATTTCTAATAGTCCTTATTCCAAAGTCTCATTTCCAGATGTATTTATTCAGTTAGTGTGAGTAAAAGTTCACAGAGGATTCCTATCACTGGATGAAAGAGGTTTAAAAAAGAAGAAGAAAGAAAGAAAAGAAAAAAAGAAAAGGTTTTGAGGTCAAGGAGAGCAGGATGCCTCCATTGGCTATGGACTTATGAAGCCATCTTTGCCTCTGTTGAGCACAGCACAGTGTCTGAACCACTGATTTACTTCATTCCTTTGTGAGTCACCAGATTCACCTTTGGGTCTTGGAATTGAGGGTGATGTGTGACAAACTTTTCTTGGATAAATATGTATAGCCAACTACTCATGCCAGCTAGGAAGCCCATGACAAATCAAAATATGGATATCCTAAAGTCCATCTTGGTGAACCCATAAGTTTTATTGAAGGAACTTACAAGGATATGGGTGAGGGGTTATTTACAGGGCCAGAAATAATTCAAGGGCAGTTTCATCACCAAAGCCCACCTCAACCTAAGTTCACCAAAGCTGGAAAGCTGGAGCACACTGCACAGGCAGCTGGAAAGAGGTTGGTCTGAACTTTTTCCAGGGAGCTCTGCTGGTCTGTGTTTCTTCTAGGCAGTCTGGCTGGTCATTGCTTCTTCTAGGCTGCTCAGAGTCTTCTTTGCTTGTCTCAGACTCACTTGCTTATAAACTCCTAGGGTGGGAGGGGCCTAGTGAACTTCCAGAAGCTTTTTTAAATGGTTAGGTTTTTGTTTTAATGGAGCTTCTGTGCAGGATGAAGTGTTTCCCTCCCTTTCAAATTGAATGTCTTGACGTTTGACCTCCTTGTAAACATCCTATTCTAAAATATCCTGCTTCCCTTTCCCTGTACAGCTTATGTCTTAAGTTTTCCTCCAATATAGAAGGTTGTGATTTAGAAGGAAACTGCTACATAACACATGGGTAGGATTCTTTTTTTTAAATTTTTTTTTATAATTTTTTTTTAAGATTTATTTATTTATTATGCACACAGTTTTGCAGAAGAGGGCACCAGACCTCATCATAGATGGTTGTGAGCCACCATGTGGTTTTGCTGGGAATTGAACTCAGGTCCTCTGGAAGAACAGTCAGTGCTCTTAACTTCTGAGCCATCTCTCCAGCCCCATGGGTAGGATTCTTATGGGCAAGAGGAGGCCAGGTCATGTGGAGGCTGAACCAGAAGCTTCAGAATAGGCACAGCCCGTCCTCACGGTTCAGAGTCTCAACTTTCTCCTTCCCCTTCTGTGCTGCAGACCCCAGAAAACCCCAAAGTGCTCCTGGAGGGAGGAAGACAAGGATAGGTGTTCTTCAGAGATGGCCATGGCACTCTGAAGTACAAAGTCAGTCAGCGATGGCCCAGACCTACCTTAGTCTCCAGGCGGGAGGGCTGGCCTGTGGTGTGAATCCCAAGAGGAGGCTATATAAATAAATAGTGGCAACTTCTTTGGATTGTGAGGACTAGTCATGCATAAAGGCATGTGCCTGTAATCCCAGCATGAAGGTGAAGGTCACCCTCTCATGTATGTGTATATGAAGCACAGTCTTTTCTCTGAGAAGGTGTGCTCAGTAAGGACCAGGATCCTACAACTTCCCCATGCTGTGAACTTCTGTGTACTCGCCTGTTTGCCCAAGCCCGGGACACCAGGCATTCCTGAGATTTGACTCCATCACGCCCTCCCCTTCATGCCACTTATGAATCACATCAAATCTGAAGTCAAGCACCTACCCGAGGAATTAGACACAGTCACCACCTGCTTTCAGATACAAACCGAGTGAACTTCCTGTCCCAGTGTGGTTGTTCACCTGGTTTGGCTCACTGTGCACCAGTGAGCAAAACGGAAATTGCCTCAGTTACTCTGGCTGGGCTTGTCTCTCTGTGGCACTGGGAATATTCTATTCTGACATAGGGAAATCAAAGCCTGCGTGGGCTACCTGAGACGCTGTCAACAAAACAAGCAAAACAAACAAAACAAAACATGACCAAAAAGCTTATGAGAACTACACAATGTAATGGGTGCGGAGGAGTTTAGAATCAGCCTGAAGCATGTGAAATGCTAGCATTAGCATTTATTATTATACCTGTGACTTGACCCTGGCTACAGAAGCACCTTTCTTTTTTCTTTTTAAAGCAAATTCTTTTTTATTATTATTATGAATAAAGTCATATTTTTTATCCGTGTATATCCTTGTTCAAGCTCCCTTCCCCCTCCCACCCCTTCCAGTCACTCTCTCTTCTCCACATCTCTTTACAGAAGCACCTTTCTTGTGCGTTGTTTTCCAAGGGCCAGTTGTCAAATATTTTTGAGCTTTTTAGGTGAAATAGTTTCTTGCAGCCACTCAACTTTGCCACTGAATCCACAGTGACTATGAGAGGGCTCAGTGAGCGCCACTGTGGTCCACTGAAGGCTGGCTATGGTAACCATGGTGAGCTGAGTTAGATCCTTTCTCAGGAGCTCTTCACTTTTCTTCCCAGTGCATAGATGAGGCAACTAAGGCTCAGAGGACAAGCATCATATTCAAGTGACATTCGGGTGGGGGAGCTACTGCACACTCAGGTGGGAGGGGACAGATTGCTTGCTTCAGAGGTGGAACTGAAGGAACTGAAGATGTCCCCTTTCATCTGGAATGGGGACTGCCGGAGGAAGGGAGCTTTTCTAGAGCAGAAAGCAAATGACAACAGTTTACCAGAAGAGAGTGTTGCATGCTAGATACAGAAAGTCTATCCAGAAGAGTAGGTTAGCCATTCCATTAAGCTCTCATATATGGACCCAATGGACTGCAATGCCACTTCTAGGAAGATAGGATATAAAGCTGATTACATGGGTGGAGGAAGAGATTTGTCCTAGGATGTTTATCTTCTCCTTCCTTTCCTCCTTTTATTACTTTTCTTTCTTCTTTTAAAAAGAGTTTATTAATTATTTTATTAAAATATAATTATATCACTTTCCTTTTCTCTTTATTTCCTCTTACATGGTCCTTTTCTCCAATCCCTCCCGTGTCCCTCACCCCCCCAAACTGATGGCCTTGTCCACTTTGTCTGTCATTGTTCCATATACACAATATGGATGCCTAAATATATAAATAGAACCTGTGAGCCATTTAGTGTTGCTTGTGTAAACAATCTCAGGGCTCACCACTTTGTATTGGCTAACTAACTAAAGGGCTTATCCCTGGGAAAGACTAATTCTTCCTCTTTCAGTAGTCACTAGTTACCTGTAGCTATTTGTCTAGGATGGGGTCCCATGGGATCGCCACCTTCCCTGCCAGCTTGTCTATTGGCTTTGTCATTGTGAAGGTCGTATTTAAGCAGGTATTTGTTGAGGTATCCTCAGTGTAGCTTCCCTGCCATTTCTAGGAAATGCAATCTCATCGCAGACTTCCTAGCCCTCTGGCTCTTATAATCTTTCAGATCCCTCTTCTGACATTTCCCCTGAGCCTTGAGTTGTGTTAGAGATAGCCACTGGGCCTGGGTACTCCATGATCATAGCGTTATGGCCAGTTGTGTTCTTCTGTAATGGTCTCCATTTGCTGTAAAAAGAAGCTTCATTGATGTGGAGAATGAGAGATATACTTATCTGTGGGCATAAGCATTAGTTTTAGAATGCAGTTAGGAATTATGCTAGTTTAGTAAAATGGGGGGTTGTAGATAGTAGAAACTTAGTCCCTGTTATTTATTTGCCTTGGTTTCCAGTAGAAAGTATGATTTCCCTCCTGTTGAGCAAGACTTGAGTCCAATTTAGATAGCTGTTGGTTACTGCCAAGATATGCATATCATTATTGCACCTTTAGTGATATCTTTTTATGCTGGTCATTGTTGTGGTTCATAGACATAACAACTGAAAAGGACTATTTGAATATTTTTCTACCTTAGCAACTTGCATAGCAATTTCTGCTACTATGAAAGCTAGATCACAGGAGGGAGGCTTTTAAATTTTTTTTTGTTGCGAGCCAGAGAGATGGCTCATCAGATAAAAGCATTGGTCACTATTTCAGAGGTCCTGAGTTCAATTCCCAGCAACCCATGGTGGTTCATAACTATATAATAATGAGATCTGATGTCCTTTATCGGCATACAGCTGTACATGCAGACAAGAGAATTCATATAAATAAAAAATTGCTTACTGCTATTGTGTGTGTTACATGTGTGGAGGTCATAGGACATGTTTCTGAGGTCAGGTTTTTTTTTATATATGTATGTATGTGTGCTTGGGGTTGGAGATTATATATGTGTACTACATATGTACAGGAGCCTATAGAGTTCAGAAGAGGGTGTCATATCCCCTGGAACTGGAATTACAGATGTTTGTGAATTATGTGGATGCTAGAAACCCACCGGGGTTTTCTGCAAGAGCGGTAAGTACTCTTAACTGCGGAGCGGTCTCTTCAGCTCCTTCTTCCAGGGGTGGGACTCTGCTCACCAAGTTTTTGCGGCAAGCATTTTTACCTGACGTCTTCTAAGTCTCTTCTCGTTTTATGTTTTAAGTCAGGTTCTCATATGGTCAAGACTAGTCTCAAATTCATCATATAACTGTCCTTTATAGCTGGCCCTATATAGCATGGGAGTTGCCCATGAACTTCCAATGCTTTTGCCTGTACTTTTCAAGTAGTAGAATAATAGATGTGCATGCCTTGTCTTTCTTTTTTGTTGTTGTTTTTAATTTTCTGTTTAAAAATTAAAAATTATGAGGGTCTCATATATCCCAGCCAGGCTTTAAATTTAATATGTAATTAAGGATGACTTTGAACTTCTAATTCTCTAGCTTCTTCCTCCAAAATATTGGGATTACAGGCATGAGCCAGCACATCTGACTTATATGGTGTTGTGCATGCTAAGACAAACACTCTGCCAGCTCGTCTGTATCCTCAACACTACCTTCTTGGGTTTTGAGACATGATCTCACTTTGTACCACAGGCTGGCCTCAAACCTGCAGCTGTCTTCCTGCCAAGTACTCAGATTACGGCATGAGGCATCCCACATGGCTTTCATTGTCATTTCTTATATTTAAATGCTATTATTACTGTGTGTATGTGATGTTTATGTGGGCATGCACATGCCACAGTGTATGTGTGATGGTCAGAGGACAACTTTGGAGAGTCAGTTCTGTCTTTCCATCATGGGTTCCAGGCAGGCTTGTGGCAAGCACTTTACCTACTGAGCCAGCTTTTTTCTTTCTTACTTATTTTTTTCTTTTTTTCCTCTCTTTCTTTAAAAGATTTATGTGTTTTATGTCTGAATGCTCTATCTGCATGTACTTTACAACAAAAGAGGGTATCATATTTCACTATAGATGGAACTACCAGGAATTGAACTCAAGACCTCTGGAAGAGCAGCCAGTGCTCTTAAGTGCTAAGCCACCTCTCCTGATTATGATTATTATTATTACTTAATATGTGTGTGCACATCTGCATGAATGCATGCATGTCATGACGGGCATGTGGAAGTCATAGGGACAACATTTGGGAATTGGGTCTCTCATTTCGTCATATGGATTCTGGGGATTTGAACTCAGGTCCTCATGCTTTGCTGCAAGTGGCTTTCCTACTGAGCTACTTCTCGTTCTCTCATTGTTCTTAATAGCAGAAAATTGGAGACACTTTAATAGTTTTTTATTAGATAAATGAATGATGGTTCTTTGATCCAGTCTAGGAACTTGAGGTTGTTAAAATAGAAATAGTGTTGAAATAACCAGTGGCCCACCAAATGTTATGAAGGCATTTGCTGTGAAAGCTGGTGGGACCCAGGCTTGGTGGTATAGGCCTGTAATTCCAGTGGCCTGGGAGGCTGAGGAAGGAGGATCAGACAAGGTCAGTTTGGGCTATGGAGAGTTTAAGGCCAGCTTGAGTAGCTTGTGGAGAAACTGTCAATGTCAGCAACAACAAACCTTTAAAAATGCTGAGGATGTAGCTCAGACTTATAGTGCCTTTGTTGCAATAATAATCTCACAAAATAAAATAATTCGACAAGGAGATTTCCTTTTGTAAAAAGGTATGCTAGAACCCAAACTGGGCTAAGCACACACTCAGACAAAATGGCCTTTGTCATTTATCCCTGATATAGGAGGTGATTGCACTGCTGTGCTTCATTGGTGGGGGCTGAAAGGTACAGTTTGTTGCAGTTGACTAGTCAGTGAAAGGGGGTGGGGAAGGGGCTCAGGAAACACTTGGCTCTTATCAGGCTAACTACCTTTGGTAGAAAAAGGGTTTTTCTCCTCAGAATTTCTGCCTCTTTATTATTCATTTTTCAAGCTTAGCCAGCATATGCAGACCATTTGAACTCTCTAGTAACAGTAAATTATTGTTGTGATAAGTGATGACTTAGGTATTGTTTAAAAATGATTCTGTCTTCCTAAGCATGGCCCCTTGACCAAGCAATTGACCTTACCCAACTGTAGTATAAAGTTTTCCATCCTGGGTAGAGATTCCATTCTCTTGACCAGAAAGTGTTTTTCTCTTAGCACACCTTCATTCTGGTCTCTAAAAGAAGCCCAAGGACTTTGTTTGTTTGTTTGTTTTTGCCAAAAGAGAAACTAGTTACTTTTCTCTAGAGTCTTTCTGTTCTAGACTGTATCGTCATATTTTTTTTTTTAATCATCCCTACCTCCTATTACTCCAAAGAGGTAATCCTAATTGCCATTATAGAGTTGGGGCAATTACTGATCTTATTTGATGTATGCACTTGGAAGCATGAAGAAATGTTTTCTGTTTGTTGGTACTTATCTTTGTAGACTGAACATTGGTTAGAGCTCACCAGGTAGAGTCTCCATGGCCTCCCTGATGAACAAGAGGGCAGGAGACTCCTCATAGTTACAGGACATTTCAAGAGATGTCCCTTAGTTCCCTGGAACCTAGCTGACCTTGAAGAGCAAGGGGAAAATATTTTTCTGTTTTAATACTTCTAACCACATCATTATAGGTTTCCAAATATGGTCATTGAAAACCCAGAAGGTCAGTTATACCAGTCTGCTACTTTTAACTACTGTGTAATATTTATATAAGGCTGAGACAAAAACCAAACATTTAAAAATAAACTTTGATTATACATACATTTAAGCAGATGTTTTTCATTAATGTATTGAACTTTGACCTTAGAAGTTTTAATTTTATATACATAAACTCTCATCTTTTACATACTTTATGTGACTTGCCCAAATTGTAGCTGCTTAAGCTTTATAGTTTTTCCATTCTTAAAACACATACACACACATCCAATAATCTTAATCTTTGCCAATAATTAACAAGCCAAACTATGATGATCTCCCATAGCCATCTTTTTGATTTTGAATGAATGCAAGTCACAGATACGAAATGCAGCAATCCAAAGTAAAACACTATCTAATTGATGTTTACAATGTCCAGCAGAACTTATCTAAGGAAGCAATGTTAAAACCTTCATGATGGAGTTAAAAGAACTTGGAAAAGCACAATAAACATAGAGCAAAGGAGTCTTGTGAAGCATGGCCTGGGTTGAGATCAAATAGATTTATGAATGTTGAATGAGCAAATAGATAGGAGATGGTGACCAATGTCTTGGGAGAATCTATTTCTTCAGAGAACTTTTTACATAATGGTTTTCCATCCTGACTTTGAAAGAGTTAACTTGTCAGTATCTCAACTTCATGTAATAGAGAGTTCTCCTGCTCCAGTAATAAATCAAAAATTTCAACCTCCCAGGTAAGAGCTCCTCCTTCTCCTCTGTCTCCTTCTCCTCCTTCTTCTCTGATTTTGAAAGCTTCATCCATTTCTGACTGATTCCCTCAGTGTTCCGCCTCAGGTGCTTCTTAGCAATCAGGGCTCACCGGTGACACCAAAGGACTGCACATTTGCTTCATGTCAATTGCACAGTTCATTCACTGTTGCTCATTCAACCTCCAGGATGACTTGGCAATGAAGAAGGACTTCACCATTTGTTTGTATTTCCTACCTTTGTTTTGTGCACAAAAATGTACTCTGTCACTATGGTATGTTCTTGAGCCTTCCCATGTTTCTGAAAAACTTGTCACCCTGGTATTATTATTGATCTGAAAGTGTGTCATTCATATGAAATCCTGGAGGCCATCATCACTGAGATGGAGCAAGCCTTCTCCAAGGGAGAGGATCTAAATACTTGCCTGGATGGGATTGAAATTTCAGAGAGCCCCCAAATTGTTGGGGGAAAGAATACTCTTGATGTCTCATAAAGGAACACTAATGCACGAACTCTAGCTAGTATATAATGAAAACCCAGAGCCAGGTATTGGAGGAAAGCTGGGATATCAGAAAGAGGAAACAGACCACAGTCAATTCTCACCCAGCCAACTTCTGAACAGGGTAAATGCGGTCTTCAAGAGTCCTCAGCCTAGCCTGAATGTCTGCCTACTCCTGCTTTAAATATCTTCCTCCCCCAGTTGTTTCAGGTTTCAACTCTACATCATAATCTTAGAGTTAGGATTAAAGGTGTGAGCTACCACTGCTTGGCTGTTAGACCCTGACCTCACAGAAATACAGAAAGATCACTGTCTCCTGAGTGATGGGATGAAAGGCGTCTGAGTCACCATTCGCTGACCCTCATGGCTTGACTGTAGATGATTCTGTTCTCTGATATTCCAGGCTGATTTTATTAAATATAAAAATATATATCACCACAGAACACATGAACAAGATGAAAATAATTTGACAAGGCCAGTGTTGCAAAAGGAATGTGCCAGAACCCTAACTGGCCTAGCAAATACACTAACCTCAAATGGCCTCTGTCTTAATCCCTGACATAGGTAGTGATTATGTCTTGTCTAACTGGTGGGAATTTGACTTCACAATCTGATGATTGGCTAATCATTACAAAGGAGAAAGGGGAGGTTCAGGGACTATGGGCCCTTATTAGGCTAATTACTCTTGATAGAAAAAAGCATGTTCAAGGTTCTAAGATCACACACACACATACACACACACACACACACACACACACACACCAGTAGAAGCCAAGGATGTCAGGCATGGTGGCACACATCTATGGATGCTTTGGAAGATAAATCAGAAGGTGACCGGAACCAGCAGGAACAAGGGTCCTGAACAGTGAGGTGCCGAGTAGAAGGATGGGCACAAGAAGTAGAGATGTCAGGAAGTAAAGAGGACAAAAGCAATAGCTGGGAGGGACCAGAGGGTTTGCATAAGCTGATAACTCAGGCCAAGCAAATTCACTAAGAGGTACAGCATACTATACAGTATTTGCAGTGTGGCGGGTGGTAGCCAAAGCCAGCAGAGAGCTACATTAGGCAATGTTGGCCAAGAGAACACAAGATACCTCAGATGAAGCTGCCTAAAAACTGAAAACAACATCTCAGGGGTCCCCAGAAATGTCATCTTGACTATTCTGAGGAGGTGTTGGCTTCAGTTCTAGACCAGCCTTGCAAAGTCCACTGGTGGCAAAGAGCACAAAACTAAAGTTCCTTTTGTTCTTCCCTCAGGGCCTCTGAGGAGGTCTCGGGTCAATCTGGCTCCCAACAAGGAGAATCCTTTGCACCTAAGAGTTTGGAACCAACATAAAGAAACCCCATTTCAAGAAGAGTGGAGGGCCAGAGAGATGGCTCAGTGGCTAAGAACAGAGGCTGCTCTTCCAAAGGCCCTGGGCTTGCTTCCCAGCATCCACATTCCCCAGAGCTCACAACTGTCTGTGCCTAGAATTCCAGGAGATGCAGTGCCCCCTCCATGCCCTCCATAGGCACCAGACATAGATGCAGGCAAAATACACACATAAAAACATTAGAATCAATGGAGCTGGAGATATGGCTCAGTAATTAGGAGCACTCACTGGCTGCTCTTTCAAAAGATTCAGGTTCAATTGCCAGCACCCACATGGCAGCTCACAACTGTCTATAACTCCACTTCCAGGAAATCCAATGCCTTCTCCTGACCCCGTGAGCTCCTGACACACATGTGGTGCAAAGACATACAAGCAGGTAAAATACTCACACACATAAAGTAAAAATGAATAGAAAAAGACCAGGAGAAGAGAAAAGAGAGTGAAAAGGATGAAGTGGAGAAGGCTTCTATTGGGAAATAATGCATGTGTGCATTATTGCAGCTCCTTTCTTCTTGAAGAAAGTGTATGCTTGAAAAATACATAGAGGGGCTGGAGAGGTGGCTCAGAGGTTAAGAGCACTGACTGTTCTTCCAGAGGACCTGAGTTCAATTCCCAGTAACCACATGGTGGCTCACAACCATCTATGATGAGGTCTGGTGCCCTCTTCTGTAAAACTGTATGCATAATAAATAAATAAATCTTAAAAAAAAAAGAAAAGAAAAGAAAAGAAAAGAGAAAAATACATAGATAAGGTCAGGGGCACACATACTTGCTCATACGCAAATAGGTTTGTTTTTTTTTCCTTTGAGACAGCCCTGGATGTCCTGGAATGCACTCTGCAGACCAGGCTGGCCTCAAACTCATAGAGATCCCCCTGTCTCTGCCTCCCGAGTACTTGAATTAAAGGCATGTGCCACCACCATCTGGCTAAGATGATTCTTTACAGTTAACTTCAGAAGGTAAAAGATCAGGTGCTTGCACCGAATCTGTAGGTTTATATTGTGTTTAAATGGTTTTTGAGGAACATTCCTGTTTTTGCATTAGAAGGAATCACACAGTAAAAGGAGGTAGCAACAGTGATAGTCCTTCTTTGTGCTCAGTCTTGCCCTCACTCTCATTTCACTACAGCAAGTTCCCAACCCATGCAATTTCTTCAACAAATATTCTAGGATGCCTATAAAAGATAAAGACTCTTTAAAAAGAGTAGCTACAAAACCACCCCATGCCTAAAAACACCTCAAACATAATCAACAATACCAGATTTCCATAAGTAACTTCCAGCTATCTCATAAAAAACGTGAATTATTTTTGTCTAGGAAAAAACTTGAAAAAGAAAGAAAACATTAGTCCAGGAAGTAAATTGGTGTAACTTCCTTTGCTTAGTGATAGTATCAAAACCTTTAAAATATACTTATCTTTTGACCTGGCTATGCCAACCCAGGAATTTATATGAAGAAAGAGGCCAATATTCATAGCTCAGCTGAGTACCCACTGTAGCACCCTGCATATGATGAAGGTGCTTGATTAATATTTGCTGGAAATGAGCTGCAGCACTGTAGGTTGTGACTTTGTAAAGAAAAAAACTAAAAGTAAAGGAGTGTCCAACTCAGCAACAACATAGATCCCTAGTTGGAACACTAGTTGCCATTCAAAATGAGAGCCTATGATTGATGCTGTAGAGACTGGGGTGCACCAAGTGTAGGCACGGAAGTCCTTTGCAGAACAGAGAAAGGAAGACAGCTCAAGTCCCATAGGCTGTAATGAGCATAATGACAAAGACCTCACCTTGATAGTCTGCTGTCCCAAACCCATCATCTCAGTCTCATGGGACAAACATCAGCCCAGCACAAACAAGGGGCATTCACAAACAGTGCAGAGCACTCAGAACTGTTCCCTGAGTGTTTTGCACAGTTCCGCAGAAATGTGAGAGGTTTGCACAGTTTCCTGAACTACCTGAATACCCTCTATCATTTTCCAAAAATGCCTTAGAACTCCACGTGGTTTCCCAAATACCTGATTACTGTACATAGTTCTCCCAAATGCCTGAGCTCTCAAAATACACAAATGCTTTACACAATTTCCCCAAATTCCTGAGCACCTGAAAAGTTCCTCAAATATCCGAGAGCCATGCACAGTTTCCCAAGTATCTGAGCACCATGCACAGTTACCACAAATACGTGAGCACTGTGCATAGTTTCTCAAAATACCTGAGTGATCTTCACAGTCCCCTAAGTATCTGAGCACTCTGCATGGCTCCCAAAGTATCTAAATGCTCCTTATCATTCTCCAAGCACTGAGTGCTCTGCACCATTTCTAAAGTATCTGAGAACACTGAAGTTCCCACAAATGTCCATGTGGGACACAGTCCACATGCACAGCACAGAGCATATCCACTGCAGACTGCCCTGCTGCATGTAGCTGGTTTGCAGTGTTGAGGACTGGTCTCATGACTGAGGATGATGACAGAGCAGTCCTGCTGAGTGATACCAGCACAGTGTGCCAGCAGAGCCATAGTGCAAGCAAAGGGTGTGAGGTAGGGGTGAACAGGTGAGCTCAAGGACAGAGGGACATTCAGGGGAGAGAGGAGTTGGGCCCAGTGTTTATGGTTATCGTAGGCCTTAATAGGAGGCTCTGCTTTATTTTAAGAGCATCCAGAATCCATGTGGGGGCCGTTACACACAAGTGTGTCTTTTAGCATATGTGTAGGATGTATGGATGTTGGGGACAGGAATAAAAGGAAGAGAGACCTGTAATGATGACATTGGGCTATAAAAAGGAACGTGGCTGAGATTTAGATTTTACAGTAAGAACAAGAGAGGCACACGTCGAATGTACCCAAACCTCAGGATCGTGAGTCAGGCTGTGTGTGAGACTCACTCATCTGACCCCGACACTCCATTCCTTCTTCTGTTGGTGACTAGGCACTAATCTGAGAACTCTTTCATTAGTACACCTACCTGTCCCTGCCAGTGCCTGCCAGATCAGAGTGGGTGCTGGGCTTTACATGGTGCTCTGGATCTGACCTCTTTCCCAGGGCCCAGACCTCATGCTCTATGGGGCCTAAGACAATCCTGACTAGCTACTTTGATTAATGGGGAGATGCCTCAGACCATTTGATGTTTTGTTAGCTTTGCCCACCAGGACAATTTTCTGGGAGCTTGCAGGAAGGAGACAGAGGGACAGGACTAGGTTGCTCTGGCATCAGGGAACACTAAAAGGGATGAATTACTTCAGTTGCGCTGAGGGGGGGTGTCTTTGGTTTTCTCTAAAGAAGTTCATTTCTTTAAAAACAAACAAAGCAAGTTGGATGTAGCCCAGTGGTAGAGCACTTGCTTAGCATATACTTGGTCCAATTCCTAGCACTGAAAACAAAAACCCTCTGAAGCCCCCCAAAATGGGAAGGTCCACTTAACTCCTTGAGAGGCAAGGTGAAGCCTGCTTGCTGCCCTGAGTCTAGAAAGTCCTGGCACCCCATCGGAAGTCCTCAGAGGTTACAGAGTTGACCTGTGCATTATATCTCACTCTGAAACCCCCTCATTTGCCTCCTGCAGCAGCAGAATGCCAGCTCTACAAGGACAGGATGGTTGTTCTGTCCCCATGTATGGCTGGAGCCTGGCATATGCTCTAGGCTCCATACAGCTTGGTGATTATGTGGAAGGCTTGGGTGGAGTGGGTGGGCATCTGCCCTCACACAGAGCAAGGACATACCAGCCTTGCCAATCTGACTACATGGTGCCCTCCAACATCCCAGATGAAGAGGGCCTTGCATGGAGACCCACTCCAAGGCAGGGAGGTAAGGACACTTATCCATGAGTGCCCAGGCAGCATATGGCAGACTCAGAAAGGACTCTAGAGAACCAGAGGTTTCATGTAGGTCTATAGGCACACCACATTGCCATATACCAGCTTTCTGACCATACACAGGTTTTGGTCTCCTCTGCCAGTCCTGCCTGCATATCTGCACCTACTGAGGCACAATCTGCTAAAGAACATTTGCCTGCCTGAAACAGTGGCAAGCCTTGCTATCCAAAACCACATAGGGAGTGAACCAGGGACAGCTGGAAATCATATTGGTGGTAGCCTTAGCTGGACCCAGCCCTGGGCACACATGTGGCTCCACCCAGGTGGGGCCTTCAGACTTGTTCTTCTAGGTGATTTTTGTCGTGTATGGGCTGACATCAGCTGGGTGTACTTGGGCAGTCTGGAGGGAAAAGCCTTGCAGCCTGGTTGGTGAGGACTTCTTCCTGACTGGCTCCACCCAGAGGTGAGTCAGCTCAGGTTGAGCAATTATGAGTGGGAATCAATCTAGCTGCCCCTTACAGCTGCTGGTAGAGTGAGGGGCTCAGGAATAAAGACTAGAGTACAAGTTTCCATAGAACCCACTGCCACACATGCATGGGCATGACTTCCACCAATTTGTATGGCAAAGGCAACCTCTGTCTTAGGTGTCTATTTCAGGCCTGTGCTAAGCACTAAGTCATTTTGTCCTCGCTGTGACTTTCTGCCTAGGAAGCAGTGGCATCACCTTCATTATGCAAAGAAGAAACCGAAGCTAGAGAAAGTGTCCACATAGAGAGAATCAGCTGATGAGAGCTAGGAGTCACGATTAACTTGGTCCCATGGCATTCTGGTTCTTAAGCACATCCAGCAGCTCACAGAGTCATAATGGTCACTAAGCAGAAGGACAGAGACATTTGGGTCATGCTCCCGCTGGGTTTTGCTCTGGCAGTGACCTTGGTTGAGTCACTTGGTCTCACTGGGTTTCATTTTCATCTCTGTAAAAGGGGAGGGGTTGGCACCTATCCATTCTAGGCCCCCCCGCCAGGCTATAATGGGGAGGGAGCAAAACCAAGTCCTGGCTGAAACTGTCAGGCTCTGAATCTTCAGTGTGTTTGCCCCACAGGTCTATTCTGCATGGCATATGCTCATTTCTTTCTCTCCATTAGAAGCTCCTGTTGTGTAAGAAGCCATGACAGACATGATCTGCCCCTCCAGAGCTCTCAACCAGAATTTGCTCAAAAGAGTCTTTATCAGGCCAGTCACAATGTCATATGCCTTGGGCCCAGCACTCAGAAGGCAGAGGCAGATGGATCTTTGTGAGTTTGAGGCTAGCCTGATCTACATCAAGTTCCAGGTTAGCCAGAACTATATAGTCTGTAAGTCTGAAGCCAATCCTGGTCTCAAAAGAATGTTATTTCTCCTGGGGTGTGGCTCTGTGGTAGAAACTAGTCTGTAAGAGGTCCTTCAAAAGAAGAGAAGCAAGAAAAGTCAGTACAGCCACAGGAAGGGAGCTCAGCCCAGAAACCAAAGGGCACTGCGAATACATGGGCGAGGGCTTCAAGAGAGGGAAATGTCTGATAGTCATGCCAGCCACCGTGGCCACTTCAGGGAGTCAGGATGATGGGCGTTTTGTCTCAGTCACATGGTCAGTGTGTTTCTGAGTACTACGCTTTAAGTGTAGGCTTGTATAAGACCAGATGACATTTTTAAATGAGGAAGTCTGGGAAAAAAAAAACAACACAGGTATGAATGGGCAAGGTAGATGTGAGTGGGAAAGGCAGGTGTGAGTGGGAATGGCAGGTGTGATGGCAGGTGTGAGTGGGTATGACAGGTGTGATGGCAGGCATGAGTGGGAATGGCAGGTGTGAGTGGGAATGGCAGGTGTGATGGCAGGTGTGAGTGGGAATGGCAGGTGTGATGCAGGTGTGAGTGGGAATGGCAGGTGTGATGCAGGTGTGAGTGGGAATGGCAGGTGTGATGGCAGGTGTGATGGCAGGTGTGAGTGGGAATGGCAGGTGTGATGGCAGGTGTGAGTGGGAATGGCAGGTGTGATGGCAGGTGTGAGTGGGAATGGCAGGTGTGAGTGGGAATGGTCAGACCATAAGAACAGCAAGGGGACTGTGGGGAGGAAGTCTACACCAAGTCCAGAGCAAGGGAATTCTTCAATAATTGACAGCTGTTATCAATCAATAATGAAAGAGTGACACTGGGTGGGAACCACAAATATTTGCTAAGCACTCTGTGTGCCAGATACCCTGCTGGGCTCTAGAGAGAAAACAGGCCTGGATCCTTTGCCTGGAAGGTTGACCTTCTAGCTCCTTCTCTCCATCAATAGATGTTCACTGAGACAAACCCCAAGCTGCATGGCTGGTAGACTCCTTGGCTGGGTCCCGGACCAATGCACAGCAAAGGTATGGGATGTTTCCTGAGAGCAGAGGTCTAGCTACATCCCCCTTAGTCTAACTGGTGTCCCCAGCCCCTGCAGCCAACCATAGGATCATCTCAGAGTAACCATGGCAACCTCCCTCCCTCCATGCTGACCACTGGCATGGGTGTTTGGGTCACCTCTCACTTGAAAGACAGATAGCTTGGTGCACACCCCAAAGCTTAGAGGTTCCACATGTTTGGGGGCCATGGTGTGGGCTCACCTGTCACCTCCACTAACCTGTGTTTTACATTCAGAATTATGTTCAGTCCTCCAAACAGCTATGAAAAGGACTGTGAGTCACACCTACCAATGGGTGGGGCTCAGAGAAGGAAAACACTGGCCAAAGGTCCCGAGACCTGAACTTGGACATGTTCTGCAACCGCTGCTGATACTCTCCTGGTAAACTTAACAGAATATTCTCAGACTGTGGGGCTTGCTGTGACCCAGATCCATCTCATTTCCCTGACCTGTAATGCTGTCTGGAAGGCACCTTTTGACTGACTAGTTCATGGGCCCCTGTGGTAGGTATCTGCTTCTCCCAGCCCCTGTGGATTTCCCTGTGCTGTCACCTATGACAACGCCTTAGCTGGCAAGGACTGCGCTGTGCTGATGCCATTTGGAGCACTATGGCCATAATGCAATGTTGGTCTAGAGCAGAAGCCATTTCAGACTCCTCTGTGGGCTGGAAATGTGGAGAACAGACTTTCTCACACCATTTACTGCCTGGGCCCTGCCAGCCCTTGACCATCCTTCCCAAGGCCCTGTCCGGCACTGCTTCAGCCAGACCTGTCTATGCCTTGGGTATATATGGAGGTATGCCTTTCTCAGTAATGATGCTCTGAAGCAACTATGATTGGGGGAGGAAGAAGGGGAAGGGGAGGGCAGATCCAGACTCCCTGCCTTCAAGACTGGCATTTTTCCCTGAAGTCCTTCAGAATGAGACCGTGTAGCTTCCCTGCTACAGCTTGGGTGCTTGTGGCATTGTTGACATGCCAGGAAGGGACAGCACCCCTGCTGCCAGTGGCCCAACAGCCACCGCCCACCTCCTGTCAGCCCTGAGCTATGTGCTGAGCAGGTGGCCCTTCCCACTTAATCTGAGTCCCAAGAATGTTGTCATCTGGTCGCCAGGGCCTTTATCAGTATGGCCTTTCTTATGATGGCTGGGACAAAGGGTGTGGGCGTCCTCAGGACTCTGGGGGATTCTGGGAATGTATCTTTGCCACCCCGAATTCCAGCTGTTCCAGCTGTATGGAATTCTCATTCATCTCCCTGTTGAAGTGATTTGAGCCGTATGATGGGGCTGGGACACTGCTCAGTGTAACTGCTCTGTTAGTGTGCACGGAGAGTCACGGAAGCTCACTTCACCATTTCTGGGTCACAGATTCCCTTAACAATGAGAAGGAGGTTCTATATCATCACTCAGACACCTAGGAACTGTGTTCTTCATGCCTCAACCCCTCCTGCTTGAGGTGCCCTGTAAGGAGGCAGACCCATTTCTCCAAAGATGCAAAAATAAATAAATAAATAAAAAACAAAACTCAGTATTTCTATGGGAAAACTACTGATTTTCAAATGTTGCCAATGAATTCAAATTTTAAAAATTCAAATTGTCAGCCGGGTTAAGCACTTCTGTTAGCCAGATGCAGGCTGGGAATCGCCAGGTTATGACACTGCCTCTACAAAAGGGTACAGACCACACTTGAACCCAGGAAGCCACAGCCTCTTATCCAGTAGTGCAGCCACCACAGGCAGGGGGTGACAGACGCTGGATATGGAGTTGCAGGTCAGGCCTCTGCTTGCTGGGGCTTGTTAGGAAGAACCCAAGGACAGTCTAGTTTCAGTGTAGGAACACCCACAGTGGTTAAGCAAGCCAGCTGGGTAGCTGCTGGGGTGCAGGAGGAAAGAACAGAGATCAGAGCAAGGCATCAGCCCCAAGGTCATACCACACGGCCTGAGAGACAGGGCCACAAGGTCCACAGAAGAGACTCTGCAGTTTGCTCCAGAGCTCACGCTCTAATTCTACCAAGTCTTGCCATTGGCTGATGTCTAGAGTTGGTGAAACCTGGAAGTAGGCAATGACTGAACACCACACTCCTTCAGTGTTTGTGGGACTGGTTGTAGTACCCCATGCAAACATTCAAACTCACAGATGCTCAAAGACCCTGTGCACATGCTCTCACGAACTTCAAAGTTCACCTTGATTGCATGTAACACCCAGTATAATGTAAAATGCTATATCATTTAGGAAGTAATTACGTAGAAGCGTTTCTTTATATTTAACACATACATTATTGAGGGGTATCTTACCTTTTTCTCCCTTGCCCACTCTCTTTCCTTCCTTTTTATGGATACAATGTATCATGTGTCCCAAGTTGGCCGAACACACTATGTGACTGAAAATGAATGACCCCCGAGCTCCTCATATCACGTCCACCTCCTGAATGCTGGGTTAGAGATATGCATCATTATGCCAGATTTTATGCTGTACCTAGGGATAAAACCTGGGACTTGATTCATACTGGGGCAAGTACTCCACCAGCTAAGGTACACATCCTCAGCCCCCTTTTGATATGTTGAGACAGAGTCCAACCCTGTAACCCACAGTAGCCTTGAATTCAGTCTGCAGCCCAGACTGGGTTTGAATTCATGGCGAGCCTTTGGCAATTCCTCGGCTCTACCTGACCATCTGCCCCTCTGTTCTTGGCATTCCCCATCACTTCTTCAAGTTCTGCCAGCACCTAGTGCCTCGTACCCTTTCACTCTTTACTTGCTTCTCATTGTCCTTCCTCTATAGCGTGAAGCTCTACTATGGGCAGTAGACCCCTGTGTGTACCGTGTCCTCAGCCCTAACCTGATAGGTTGCCTATCAGGCTGTTCAGGATCCACGAATGAATTCTGGAATCCAGCTTGGCATCTTACAAAGGCCAAGGACTTTTTTTCCTCCTTGGGAGTGGCCCAGGACAAGACCTGGAAGGAACTTTATATGTTGAGGCATCCGGGATTAGGAAAGCCACTGCGGCCCTTGCTTGATACTACCTGCCTCTGAGTGAGGATTGTGGTCCCCCAGGCTCTGCACTGGCTGGACAGGTTTCCCAGCTGGCTAGGCGGGATTGCTGGGATAGTACTCAGCCACTGTGGCAGGGTAGTCTGTCAGGACACTGTGGGCTGCCAACCATGTAAAGCTTAGTGGATCCAGGTAAGGGCTCCTTGGCTGTCTCTATTAGGACTATAACCTGATTCCTCTGTCCTTTTGTGCAACCATTCCTGCCTGCCATATGCCAGCATAGGGTGCTTGTTTGGGGACCCAGCCTTCTACAAACTGCTGGGACCCCAAACTGGACTATCTGGTAGCCAGGAGGGGTTGAAGAGTAGAGTGGGATGCATCTGGTTTCTTGGTAGAACTTATTTGGACAGCAGTTTCCCCAGCCCAAGCCTAGGATCTAAGTGCAGGTGGCTCCTGCATGTCCAGAGACTGGCAGGGGTGACCAGGATGACAGGAAGACAAGAAGACAACAGTGTATGATCAAGCTAGTGACTGCAGGGCCTTTGGGGACCTTCCTTCTAATTTTTCCTGGTAGCATTCTCCACCCTGAACCTCTCCTGTATAGTCATGTGGGACGTGTATGCACGCTTACAGTTTTTCACAATGAGGAAATCTTGCTATGTGTGGGCACTTGCCTGTCCTCAGCCCATTTGTATCCTTAACATGGTGTGTTAGTTACTTTTCCATTTCTTTGATAAAACAGCATGAGCAAAAGCAACTTCATAGAAGGATGAGGTTTTTTGTACTTAGGGTTCCAGAAAGATAAGGGTCTGTCATGACGGAAACATGGCAGCAAGTGTCGAGCCTCGTGGCGGGAGCAGAAAGCTAAGAGCTCACATCTCAACCTCGAGTCTAAAGCAGGGGATGTGAACTGGAAGTTAGTCAAGGCTTTCAATCTCAAAACCCACCCCCAGTGACATACTTCCACGAACAAGACTATACCACGTAAGCCTCCACAGACAGTGCTACCAACTGGAGACCAAGTGTTCCAATGGCTGAGACTATGAAGGTCATTTCCCTTTTGAACCACCATACATAGTAACTAGGGTGGGCTTGCTGCATCTGACCTTCAAAGCTCTCGTGAGCCCAAGAGAGACTCACTGTCTGTACTTGAGAGTCACCCCAGGACTGTTCAGTCACATCACCTTCCAGTCAGTAGGAGTGAAGCAAGCTCTCCTTAGGGACAGAGCAGAGGAGGCTGCGGTACCCAATCTGTGCTCACTAAGAAGGGTTACCAGTCACATGAGCTGGTAATCAGGGGCGATAGCGCGGTACTTACTCACTTGGAGAAAGAAAACCACCACTCAGACCCTGCTTCTAAGACCCTTGATGTGCTGAAGAGCAGACACCAAGTTTCCTTTCACTCTGGGAGTTTTAATCACGACAAAACAACAAGAAATGTAAGGGAGTCTGGAGCAATGACTCAGTAGTTAAGAGCACTGACTGCTCTTCCAGAGGACCGGGGTTCAGTTCCCAGCACCCACAAGGCAGCTCACAACTGTCTGTAACTCCAGCTCCAAATGATCTGACATTCTCATACATGCAGGCAAAATATCAATGCTCATAAAAATAAAAATAATTTTTTAAAAAGAAATAAATGTATAGGAAGACAGAGGTTAGCATACGGGAGGGTGGTGAAGGGTCTGGTTATGTAGTTCTGTAGAGTACAGGGTCAGAGAGCCTCTAGGTTTCACCCCTAGCGCTGAAAAAAGAAAGGAAGCAAAGAACCACCGCAAAGGGCTGAACATGAGACCAAGGAAACAAAAGTTGTGCGTATGGCACCGACTTCCTTTTTCTTGTTAAGTCGCTCTGCACAAGATTCAAATTTCTTTACTCTGTAAAGTATTCCTATAAGTCGATGAAACAAAAGGGTACAGGAAAAACAAGGATTCAAAATAGGCAGTTCACAGAACAGGAGACAACAGCTCTTGTATGAAGGAGAAATATTCAGTTATATATATTTGGGAGCGGTGTAAATCCAAACTGTAGCTCAAGACCTACCAGATTGGCAATGGTCCAGACCTGTGATAACACTGTTGATGTGAACATGTGAGTTGGGAGAGACAAAATTTAAAAGAAATGAATGCACATGCCTTTTGATCTAAAAAGCATTTATCTCACATGGACACTTTGCATATTGCCTGTGACAAGCTAGTATATGGATATTTATTACAGAATGATTTTCTTGTAATAGCGAGAAAATTGATGGGAACAAATAGCTACCAATAGAGGCAGATAATATTCATGATAATGTATCCAGTAATGAATGCTACATAAAAGCCAAATAGAAAGAGGAAGCTTTATAATCTGGGGCCTGAAAGTGCCTAGATGCACTATTCAGTGGAAAGGACAGGAGACTAATTACATGTACATGTTGCTTAAAGCTTCAGTGTCTTGTCTCTTGTTAGGACTATGGCCATCTGTCTTGTGGCTACTGTCCTTGCTGGGTACATCCTGAGTCCTTATGCCACTTTCTATGTGCTTATATGTTTTTGCTTCCACTGTACACACCAATGACTCTTCCCAGGATAGTCACAGTCTTCCAAGGGACCATTTGATTTTACTCCCTGCAGGACTGGGAAGTGCCACCATCCCCATACAGACCCTTACTTTATGACTGGCCAGGAGGAGAGGATGGAAAGCCAGTAGCTTGGGCTGGTGTCCTTCCATGGGACTTGCCTTCTAGGACAATCCCAGGAGCAATAGAGCCTATGTTCTGTAGGATTGTGCCTTGTGGGGCTCCTCTCCCATTGGATATTCATTCTCTTGCCAGTTTCCTTGGCACACATCCTTAGTGAGTTTCTACCACACAAATTTTGTTGTTATTTCAAGAGAGTCCCAGTATCTGTTGGTTCCACAGCATGGAGCCCAACAAACTCTTGGCCTAATTAGTACCATAGAAGAAAGCAAGAAGCCCTCTCTAAATACAAATTCAGAAAGAGGAGAAAATGAAATGAGCTATGGCCTCTCCCATTCCCTTTGCTCACAAACTTGCAAGCAGGTTCTGAGTTCAGGTGTGAGGCAGGGGAGGGTGTAGTCAGTCTTACCATATAGGTAAGGGAACAGAAGCTCCATGAGGGTCAGTTACAAGTGGTGGCTGATGAAGGCTGGAGACATGGCTCAGCAGTTAAGAGCACTGGCTTGGTCTTCCAGAGGACCAGGGTTAAATTCCCAGCACTCACGTGGCAGCTCATAATTACCTTTAACTCCAGTTTTAGGGCTTCTGACACCTCACACAGACATACATGCAAGCAAAACACAAATACAAATGAAAAAAATAAGTGGTAAATGATTTTATTACCAGAGAGCTCAGCTCCATGTAAAACTCATGCTCACAGAAGAGGAACACTCCAAAAACAAGGAAAAACTGCATCTTCAGAGCAGGCCAAGAAAGAAAAGATCATTTGCTTTTCTAAAAGATTCTCTTTTGTAGTCGTCTCTTCATAAAAATACATCCCACTTCCAGATGGCTCCTGGGACTAGAAGTGAAGCCCGGAGGAAAGCTGAGCCCCTGGTGGAATGGGAAGGGGCCTGCTTATGTCTGGCTTTGCTTCCATGCTTCCACTTGGCTCAGCATCCTCGGCTGCTTGGATCACTATTGGGGTTAGAACTGTGGATGGCTGGTGGACACATGCACAGATCATAGGAAAGGCAGGCCTTTCAATCCTCTTCTCTTCCACTTGCTGAATACCCCACCCATTCCTGGCCCAGCATTTGTGTCCTGATGTCCAGCCGAGAAAGGAATGAATAGAAAAGGAAAATTCTGTGAAGCGAGTCCCATCTGGGGGTCACTATCCTGAAACAATCCATCTGTGAAAGGAAGAGCCTGAAGGCCAAGGAAATGTGGCCTTTTCAGCCTACCACACACCAGCTCTAGTACACCTCCACAAAGCCTGGAATCTCACACAGTAAGATGACAGAAGAAACCTCATATGACAGGTTGGGGAGAGGTTGGGATCTTAAGCTAGCTGAGTGGATTTTCAACTTTGTGCACAGTAGAGCTGCAATCTATGATCACAAAGACCATGGCTAGACTCTTTGTAGGTTCCGTGAGACTGAAGCCCTGACAGCTCTGTGTTCTGCCTGCCTTGGAATTCTAGAGAAAGCTAGGAAAGGAACCAAGTTCACAGCTCCTCTTCGGCCCTCCCTTCCCAGCTGGCTTTGCTAACCAATTAGCCAGAAGCTTCTGGTGCTCACAGAAGGCTCTGTTCAAGGGGTCTGTCACTGTGGATTGACTAATCAATGCCTTTGGTCTGTGGAGGCAGCAGTGGAATCTGAGACCCCCCTCTAAAGACAGTGAGGAAAAACTAAGCCCACTCAGAACAAACTGAGGATGGAGAAAGTTTCAAGAAAGAGGAGAAAGAAGCAGCTGTATTTTACCGGAGACCCTTTGGGGATGTCGGCTCTCCAGGGCATGAGCCTGAACTTGGACTGTGCCAGGTTTGAGGCCCGACCAACTGTGTGGATCCTAGGAGGAATCTGTCTTCAGCATCCTTATGATGAGCCCTAGGAGACAAGACACCTGCATCCATCTGAGCTGTGGCTTGAAATCAGATGTCTCTGAGGAAAAAAAAAAAAAATACTTTTCTCTGGTCTCACTGTCACTCCTGGGCTATCTATTAGTCCCCAAACATGGGAGCAATTCAGGAGTTGATTGCATTTGATGATAACAAATACAGCTCACGGATATGCATGGACTATGGTGTGTTTCTGTCTTGTAGTCTCTGACTCTAGGACTTTAGAAAGCACTGAGAAGGAGCCATCGGAAGCCATTTGGAAGGTTTTATGGGTTAGAACTCAAGAGGCCCATTTTCCAGATGAGTTTATTAAGGTGCACTGGTTTCCTTACTGTGATAGAAACAGCCTGTAGAAAGAAAAGATAACTTTGGTTCACAGTCTTAGAGATCACCTGTCCACCACACACACCAACATAGGGTACTGAAACTTACAAGAAAGAATAAAAGGGAAGAACTACAGGCTGAGGTCCTACTATCCCGTTCAAGGATAGGTCCCCACTTCCTAACGTCCTTCCTGTAGGCCTTACCTCCGAAAGGATCCATAGGCGTGGCGAACAGCCAGTGCACACAGTACCCACGAAGTTGAGGATGTCCTTACCAAGAAGAGCTATGGCCTGCTGTGGTGGGACGAGAAAGGGCTCGGTCCTTAGCAAAGCTGAGTCTGTCCTCAGTTCCTGTGGAGCCGTGTGTATTCTTGTCTGTGGAAACTGGTTTTCAACACTAGGCTGTAATGCTTTTCCCCAGGCCCAGGGCCATCCACAGAGCCACCAAGAGAATCCCTACCAATCTCCACAGGGCAGCCAGGCCACCTGGGCAGCCACAGAACCCCTGAATTCCTGAACATTTAACAGAAACAGAAAACAAAATGGTCTACACATCTCATAGAAGTCTAAGAAGCGTAGAATAATACACAGAAAGATGCCCAACACTTAGAAATAATCACCTTCTCTTTGACATTTTAGAACAAATCTCAAACATAAGAAATAGTCTAAAGAATTGTATAAAGAATTCCCGTTACATCATCTAGATCCCACAAAACCCTCATTTTCCCTCTGTGGCTCGCAGCTTGGCCATCTCTACAGGACTCTGCTAACTGTTGATTTGTTTTTCTCCTTATACACAAAGCAAATGCAATGGTTTGATGTACACACAGCATAGTGATCCAAGAGCACTTGACATTCTATCTCCTTAGACACATATAGCTTCCTTGTATTGGGAACCTATAAATTAAAAAAATTAAGTTTATTTATTTTTTATTTATTTCTTACCTATTTTATGTATCTGTGGTGGAGTATGTATGCATACAGGTGCCAGTGGAAGCTACTGACTGGCTCTCCTGAAGTTACAGGTAGTTTAGTTATGAATTGTCCAAAGTGGTGCTGGGAACCGAACCCAGGTTTTCTGCGAGAGCAAGTGCTCTTAACCACCCAGACACCTATTCACTCTCTTCTTATATTTAAAATATGTAGTAAATCATGAAAAGTTTCTTGGTTAGGGATTGACTTTGTGTCCACCTTCCCTTCTTGGTGTTGGATTTTTGTCGGTTTTGAACTTGTGCAGGATTTGACCATGCTGTCGCAGTATCTGGGAGCCCATGTGTGACGGTCCTATTGTGTATGGATGATGTTGTTTCCTTGGAGTCACCCATCATGCCTGCCTCTTACAATCTTTCTGTCTCCTCTTCCACTGTAAGCCTTGCATGGAGGCGTTTGAAGAGAACTTAATGCAGTGACACTATATCGACTATACCCCAGGGCAGGCCCCAGGCCAGGAGTAGTTTGCTAACACAAATCCACTATGGTTTTGTTTTTTTTTATTGTGTGCTTTTTGTTTTAATTTGGGTTTTTGTTTATTGTTTGTTTTGTTTTGACCTTTAAGGAGATGTTTTGTTTTTATTTTGGAAGGAAAAAAGAACATGAAGTTGTGTGGGTAGGAACTGGAAAGAAGGTAGGGTAAGGGAAGTAATATGATCAAAATGTATCATATGTAACTTTTTAAAAATAAGAAAAAGAGGGGCTGGAGAGATGGCTCAGCACTTAAGAGCACCCTCTGCTCTTCCAGAGGACCCGGGTTCGATTCCCAGCACCCACATGGCAGCTCACAACTGTCTGTAGTTCCAGTTCCAGGCAAACACCAAGGCAAATAAATAAATAAAGTTTAAAAAAAATAAGAAAAAGAAAAAAACCACAGTGAATTGTGAGCTGAAACCACCTTACAATGAATGCTGCAGCGCACTGGGTCTTACCCTTATGGAGCACCGGCTTGCCTTTTTCCTTCTCTACCTGAGCAATCGTTACCCAGGCCCTTCCCTCATCCATGCTCCATCATATTGCTTTGACAAATCTCAGAATATATTAAGACCATCAACATGTATTTCTCCAAGTACTTCAACATGAATTTTACTAATTAGAGGGAAAATATATCTTTAAAATATTTTATGATGAAGTTCAGATTGAAGAGACTGGGAAAATGAACAACCTGGGTTAGGATTAGGGTTAGATGAACAACCATCACCTGGTGTCAGGATGGCCACTGTTTTCCAGTCTTACTTCCTATACCTTGTCACTTTTCCTGATGAAAAAAAATTATAGCATTCTGAAGGAAAGATTTAATCTAAACCTTAAAAGCTGCATGTTGTTGCAACCATACGGTTGGTAGAGTAGGGCACTGTGCTGGCACTGAAGAACTATTTCAGAGGTAGCACAATTCAAATGGATATCTTAGTATCTGTGAGACTAGTTATTTATAAGCAAACCTGAATGCATTGGATGAGAATGTCTGTATACACATATACTGTTGCAGAAATGGTTGTAAATACAATATTAAAGCAGGACCTGTGAGTGTATGATATCAGCCCTCATGAAAACACTATACAAAAGACACAAGTTTGTACCACCACATCAGTGCACATGGATGTACTGGCAGAGCAGATCATGCCTTAGTTGTATGAAAACACTACATGTTGCATGTTTGCAAAAACTGATGCCCTACTGCTGCAGCATAAACAGGTGTACATTTACAACAAAGCAGATGAAGGTAATTGTATTGCTCTGTACAGCAGAGCCTGTGTCTTTAGTAGTACAGCAGTACACTGAGATAGATATGTATATAGGAAAAATAAGTGACGCTCCAGCAGAAAGCATGGTCCTTTTATTCATGCACCACATACCAATGTAAGGTAACAGAAGTGATAAAAGATTTATTAGAAAGCATCACACAAATGTAATATTAAACCAGCCCTCGTGGATGTAGGAAGTCTGCATGCATATTGTACTATTACACAGGAGTTAGAAGGATATACTACCATATAATTGGACATAAATACACCAGAGGAGCAGCCTACTCCCTCTTAGTACAAAACAATCCAAAAACCTACACATTTGTGTCTTTGCATACATGTTCTATTGTTGCAGCATAGAACAGATGTGCACTTGTAACAGAGCAGGTGGAGTACTGGTACTGCTCCGAATGAGCTGGACTAACCCAGCAGCACACATGACTTTAGGAGCATAGCAGTGCAAGATGGACAGATACATAAGAAAAATCAGTGACACTCCAGCGGCTAGTATGGTTATACTAGTCATGCACCATATCCAGATATACCGTAAGAGAAGCGATCTCAGATTTACTAAAAAGAGGCACACATGATGATCTTAGTACAACAGTGCACCTCGATGTTGAACAACTAGTTCACAAGATGAGCAATTCTCATATCTGTGAGACCAAGTATTACAAGCATATCTGAGATGGGCATGTCCTTCTATATGCTGTGAATATCATTCTTTAAATAAAGGAACTATTTTGGTCATGCTAGGCACCATAGAAGTAAGTGGGAAAATTGAGATACAAATAAAAAGAGGGTAGAGTCAGACAAACTCAATCCAGCCGCCAAAAACCAAACCAAACCAAACCAAACCAAACCAAACCAAACCAAACCAAACCAAAACCAAAACCAAAACCAAAACAAAACAAAACAAAAAACCAAAACAAAAAAAAAAACCCCAAAAGCAAAAAACATGTAAGGAACACAGGTGAGCCATAGGCTGGGCCATGTGGCCAGACAGATTAATAAAAATAAGTTAAATTAAGGTGAAAGAGTTAGCTAGCAATATGCCTGAGACATAGGCCAAACAAGATAAAATTAATATAAGTGTCTGAATCACTTTTTTTGGTGGGGGGAGGTGAGCGACCGTGGGCAGGTCTGGACCTCTGGCCCAAATGGGGCCAAAAATCTTGTATAACACACATCCCAATGCATTGTATGAAGACAGCCATCCACACATGTATTGTTACAGAAATACACAGAAATGTAATCCTAAAGCAGGCCTCATCTGCAGGCATGCAGCTACTATATAGCATACATAAGGGTGTATTACTACATTGGTGGACATGAATGTCCTAGTAGCCCATATCCTCTTTGCATGGAAAGATTACACATTTGCATGTTTTCAAAACTGAAGTCCTATTACTAGAGAGGGAACAGAGGTGCATTTGCAGAAAAGCTGAAGGCCATACTCTACAGCTCTGAGCATGCGCAAACTACAGCCACAGAGCATGCATTTAGAGAAGTACAGCAGCAGCACATGGAGACAGACACATACACAGGTAAAATACGTAAGCCTAGAGCAGCAAGAACAGTTGTAGTATTCACAAAGCAAGCACAGATGCACTACAACAAGAGATAAAACATTTACTAAAAAGTAGCACGCATGAGAATTTTATTACATCAGTGCGCTGGACATTTAAGAATAGTTCAGAAGTCAAGTAATTCAAGTTGATGTCCTGGTATCTGTGAGACCAAGTATTTTCAAGAGCATCTGTACGGTTGTATGAGAACAGCCATACATATATGCCTGTTACAGAAACACATACAAATGTAAAATAAAGCAGGGCTGAGTGATGCTGGGCATCTGCACTCAAGAAATTAATACACGGGAGACACGTTTAATTTCCACATCAATGTGCATGAATGTGCTAGCAGAACAGCTTGTACCCTTTTTGTAGAAAAACTCACACATTTTCAAGTTTACAAAACCTGATGCTGTAGCATAAACAGATGTGCATTTACAACAAAGCAGATGGAGGTACTTGTACAGTTCTGATCATGCCTGAACTAACATATCAGGGCATATGTTATTACGAATACAGCCTAGCATCAAGGTGGACTTGTACACAGGAAAAGAAGTAAGGCTACAGCAGCAAGAATGGTTTTATTTGTCACACACCATTTACAGATGTGCTGTAACTGAAATGATAAAAGGTGTATTAGAAATCAGGTCACATGAGAATAGTATTGCAGCAGTGTGCCCGGAAGTGGAAGACCTAGTTCAGCAGCAATTCAAACTGATGTTCCAGTATCTGCAAGGGTAAGTATTTAGAAGCACATTTGAATGTGTTGTATGAGAAAAGCACATGTACTGTTATAGAAATATATACAAATGTAATCTGAAATCAAGACACATGGATGTGTGACATCTGCTCTCATCAAATTACTATCCTCCATATGCAAGTATACTACTATCCCGCTCTTCATATGAAAAAAAAAAAAAACTCTACACATTTGCGTGTTTGCAAAAACTCATGTCCTACTCATCAGAGTGTGAATGGATATGTATTTATAGGAAACCAGATGGAAGTACTTGTACAGCTCAGCTCATGCCTGAACCAGAACAGCAGCACATGTTGTTAGGATCACAGCAGGGCACTAAGATAGACATGTACCTAGAAAAATAAGTAAAGCTACAGCATTAAGCACAATTCCTTTGTTTCATTTGTTTCTCAAAACAGGATTTCTCCATGTGGCCCTGGCTATCCTGAAACTCACCCTGTGTAGACCAGGCTGGCCTTGAACTCATAGAGCTCTGCCTGCCTCTGCCTCCTGAGTGCTGGCATGAAAGACGTGAGCCACCTCCACCCTGTGCTGAAAGGACAGTTTAACTATTTGTGTACCAAACACAGATTACTATAATAGAAGTGATTTTACGTTTACTAGAAAGCAAGGCACGTGAGACTATCATCAAAACACTGCACCTGGACATCGGCAAACTAGGTCAGAGGCAAAGCAATTCACGCTGAAGTCCTTGTATCTCTGTAGCCAATATTTATAAGCACATCTGAACACATTCTGTGAAAACAGCCATCAGCGATAAATGTACTGCCCTCAGAAAGGTCCCACAAATGTAACACTAAAGCAGGATTCATGGTTGTATGGCATGTGGACTAATGGAAGAGGGGCTTATAAGGGTGTATGACTACTTCATTGGACATGAATGTACTTGTTGGAACTCATACCCACTTCATATTAAAAAACTACACATTTGCCTCTTTACAAAAACTGATGCTCTATTATAGTAATGTGAACAAGTGTGCATTTACAATGAAGAAACAAAATGTTTTTGTCATGCCTGGACATTGTATTGAGGAATACAGCAATGCCCTGAGATGCACAGATACATAGGAAAAATGAGTAATGCCATAACAACAAGGAAGGTTGTAATAGTCACGCACCTAACGCAGATGTACTGTAACAGATGTGATTAAAGATTTATTAGAAAGCAATAATATGAGAATAATGTGTCAGCAGTGCACCTGGATGTGGAAGAACTAATTCAGATTTAGAGCAATTTGAGGTTTTTTTTTAAAAGATTTATTTATTTATTATGTATACAGTAGACATAAGAGGGTACCAGATCTCATTATAGATGGTTGTGAGCCACCATGTGGTTGCTGGGAATTGAACTCAGGACCTCTGGAAGAACAGTCAGCTCTCTTAACCTCTGAGCCATCTCTCCAGTCCCATAGAGCAATTTGAAATGATGTCCTAGTATCCATGAGACCAATATTTGCATGCACATTTGAATGCACTGTATGAGAACCACAGGCCACAGATGTACTGTTACAGAAACACACACAAAGGTAGTACTAGAGCAAGATCCATGGTTGTAAGACATCTGTCCTCATGAGTTAGTAGACAGGAGACACAAAGCTATACTATCACATCAAAGCACATGAATGTACTAAGGCGCATCTCATATTCTCTTCATATGAAAAAACTACTCAGTTGTGTGTTTGCACTAATGCAAAAATAAACAGATCAACAAAGAATATGAAAGTACTTGTACTGCTCTGCTCATGCTTGAACTAACACAGCAGGCTATACATTATTTGGACTATAGCGGAGCATTGAGGTGGACCTGTACACAGGGAAAAAAGGCTGTGGCAGCAAGAACTGATGTACTAGTCACACGCCACACAGCAATACACTGCAACTGAAATGATAAAAGATTTATTAGAAAACAGGTCACGTGAGAATATTATCACAGCCGTGTGCCGGGATGTGGAGGAATTAGTTCAGAGGTGTTATCCTATGATCTGTGAGGCCAAGTATCTGTGAGCACATCTGAACACATTGAGGTGAACAGCTATATACTCTATACTGTTGCCATGAAATCATCCAGGTGAGATAATTATTTATAACCACGCTGATTAAGTTAATTAAAAGTCTGAAATCCATTTTTTATTATTATTATTAATAGCCAGACCAAGAGTGGCCTGTGTCACTGCAAAGTGTCTCGGTGCCCAAGGTCAGCTGTACAGTGTTTTAAAAGACAAAACCACAATTACATCAGTGTTTGATGTGGGGGTTACTTTAGTGAGGGATTTGGAGTGGCCTAGAAACATCTTTCTTTACAGTGCTCAGCGGTATATTCCAGACACTACATAATATGTTTGGACCATGGTCAAGTTCATGGACTGTCCCAAAAAGCATTGCCAAGGCTGCTGGGAGATGAGAAGTGTCTAGGCAGACATAAAATAAAGTTGGCATAGGATGGTGTTTTCTTAGTCATTTCATTCCTGGCCCCTTTCTTTGTTACTTCAAATCTTCAGTCTTTGCTAAGGGGTAAATACTGGGTCCTGAGGATCATTAGCTTAACTAAGGCAGTTCTTTGGTGAACTTTAAAAGGCAATTTACTATACAAGGCCCCACAGAGAGTCCTATAAAAAGGCGGAGTAAGGGGCAATTCAGACCAACGAGGAGGGTTTTAAGCCATGGGATTGAATCAAACATTTTATAGTACTGAGAATTATTGCCATCTCTTATCTAAATTACCTTTAATCTTTTGTAAAGCTTCTTCTTAATGTTTTTACAGTCCTGTGGGATTTTAGAAGGCACTCTTCTTAAGCCTGTCAGAAGGTAACTTTAGCCTTAATTGTAGGAGGGTTTAAGAATTTTATGCCAGGTTGTGGTGGTGCAGCCTTTAATCCCAGCACTCAGGAGGCAGAGGCTAGGATCTTTGAGTTCAAGACCAGCCTGGACTACAAAGTGAGTTCCAGGGCAGCCAGTGCTACACTGACAAACCTTGTCTTGAAAAGCAAACAAGCAAACAAACAAAAACTAAACAAACAAAAGAAAGTTTTATGTGATCAATTTTAAAGACAGGCTTATTTTAAGTATTGTCTATAGTTTAAGTGTAAATATAGTCTATGTCGGGATTTTCACAGTGTGGAAGGAGGTAAGAATAAAGAACTACGTAGATGGTCTAGCCTTACTTAAGAGGGGGTAGATAGCCAATCAGGAGTCCTATTTTCGAGTGAGCCTTAGCTTGAGTAGATCTGGTCCAGGTGAGCTGCTTTCCATTTCTGGTCCTGGTCTTGGGAGTGACAAATCTGAGCAGAGACCCTGTCAACCTGGACTGCAGACAGCATTGTCAGGATGGCAGTGTGAGGTCCTTTCCAGGCTAGTGTCAGTTCTTTTGTCTGAAACTTTTTGATGTATATTTGGTCCCTGGATCAGAATAGATGATGAGGCAGCAAAGAACTGGAATGGTGTCCTGAGCCCTAGAATGAACTGTAGTCTGGACCTGTTGAAGAGGATGGAGATGTTTCAGAAGAGACTAATTGGTAATGTCATCAATGATAGAGCCTCTTAAACAGAGGTGAGGTGAGGGTGTTTAAACATAATCTCATGGGGGAGGAATCCTCTCTTCCAAGGGGTTATATCCTGCCCTAAGAAGGGCCAGGAGTAAAAGGTTAGGCCAATTTTCACTAGTTTTAAAAATTGATTTAGAGAGGGTGTGCTTAGTAGGTTCACACATTTGACCTGTCCAGACCTCTGAGGTCTGTACATAAGGTGCAGCTTCCAGGTTACATTTAAGACCTACTAACCCTTTGGCCATAGATGAGGTGAAGGCAGGTCCACTCTCTGATTCAATTGGCAGGGCAGCCTGAACCTAGGAATAATCTGATGTAAAAGAGTTCTGACCACTGTCTCCCTTTGGGTACCAAAGGCTCATACCCACCCTGACAAGGTATCCACAAGCACTGACAGACAATGACAATTTTTCTCGGTGAAGTTGCCCTTCCATTTTTCACCAGAGTCTAGTCCTCTCAGATGAATTGAGAGGGAGCAGAGGAAGGATTGGAAGGAGGAGAAAAAAGGGGAAATGATGTAAGTATATTGTAATTAGACAACATTTTTTAAAAAAATATTTACCAATAAAATAATATGATTTATATAATGACAAAAATCTATGAAGGTCCTAAAATACCATAGCACATTAAAAAATATTAGAGGTAATCTGAACAGCTTTGTATCTATAAGACAAGTGGATCTGTGTTTAAAAGAAATTTAGACAAGCTTATAACTTTAAGGAAGAAAAAAAAAACCAGAAGCTGGAGAGACAGCTAAGCAGTTAAGAGCACTGGCTGGTCTTCCAGAGGACCTGGGTCCAGTTCCCAGCACCCACAACAGTAGCTCAAAAGCATATGTAACTCCAGAGGATCAACGCCTTTCTCTGGTCTCCACAGGCAACAGGCATGCACATGGTACACTTACATACATGCAAACCAAACATTTATACACACAAAATATTTTGTAAGTAAAACAAAAAAAGGTGATGAACTCACATGTAGTAAAAGTCAGTATATATCTTTAGCTAAAATTCCATTGGGAACACATCCAGAAACTTCAATTATACTTACTAATTAATCATAGTAAAATTATTAAACATAAATACTTTATGATGGAAAAGGATGAGATCAATTGTTCTCTTTGTTCAGAAAGCAAAGGGGTATAGAGAATCTTAAAGTAGAGCCATTAAGCCACCCTTCTATTCTCATTTTCTGTTATTGTAACAGTTTTATTTATTCACTGAAAAAAGCACTTTCTTAGTGAAAACCAATAGGCTTCATATACATCTCATAAAATTAAGCTCCCAGTGTCAGCTATGGAAGCTATAGCTTTAGAAATTTTATTAGAAAGAATCAAGCATATGCATTAAAAGTTATAAATTAAATTTTACAGGGTGGAAACAGTTTGCAATTTTGAGACAATTAATCTTACCAATATTGTTATAATTAATACTCCAGGTAAATAGAAAATAGAGGAATTCCATGAATAGTTGCTAATTCTATTCCACCACCCCACCACCCCGGAAAAAAAAAATTGCAAAAAAACTTCAAACTCTAAAGGATTTATTTCAACATAACATAAAGTGTATTCTAGTGCTGCCATTTGACCCAGTTTGCAGAGCCAGGCGATGGTAAGTACAAAGCTGCTTAGAGAAGATGGTATGCAATGCCTGAACAGCAGCTTCTGATGCCCAATAGATACAAAACAAAGACAGCAAAACCATCAATGGAAAAAAAAGCATAAAGAAAAAGGACCCTATCAATAGCAACTCTTCAAGAACAGTAGTTCTCAACCTGTGGGTCGAGATTCTTTTGTGGGTCAAATGACCCTTCCGCAGGGGTCACCTGAGACCATTGAAAAACACAAATGTTTACACTATGATTCATAATAGTAGCAAAATTACAGTTACAAAGTAGCAACGGGTCACTACAATGTGAGGAACTGTATTTAAGGATCACGGCATTAGGAAGACTGGGAACCCTGCTTTAGGAGACTAGAGAGTACCACAGGTCACTGTTGACCTGACCTCTTCCCATTACACTACCCACAAGTTTCAGCCTGTAACAGACTAGTGGCAAGATCTTAACTAGACAAGCAGCAAAGGTCATAGTGTTTGAAGAAAAAGGTCATTTGAACATGAGGAACAGATATGAAAACTGTATAAACTAAGGAGTTTAGGGGGTTGAAGAAAAGCAAACAGTGTTGCAGCACAGCTCAGTGATCCGGCTCTCAGCTAGAAAGCACAGGGCCTTGTGTCAAATCCCCAGCACTATAAACCAATACATGTGTAAATATATAAACGTGAATCTCAACAACTTTGAAAATTGGTAATGAATATTAAAGGGTATCAATTAGAGGTATCCAGACAGGACTGGCACTAAGGGAGGAGATGCAGACCTTAAGAGCTGATTCAGTTCAAAATCCATGGGGTAGGACAGACTAGAAATGAGGTAACTCTGCATCTAAGTCCAAAGACTGCATGTTATCCTCTTCCCTCACTGTGCTTCCTCTTTCCAAGAGGCCCACCAATTGTAAAAGCATCATTGGCTTTACCTAAAGGCTGGTGAGTGAAATAGCAGTCTTAGCTGAAAAGCTCCCGTCACAGCAAAGGCCAGCTGACTGTTTGATCAAACATCTATGTCGTATGTCCTCACCTAATTGACATACAAAGTTAACCATCTCAGAGACGTCAGTTCCGGAAACTATGCATACGAAAATGTTCATTTATTTTACAATATAACAGCATGAGGAGGAGGGGAGTCTGGATTTGATCAATTTACACTGTATTCATGTACAGTGGCTAGATAGTACAGCAAACCCCACTAATGGGAGCACCTCATGCATTCACATGAAATGTTAAATGGAGAAGAGTAAAAGAAATTTTGTTTGCATTTACAACAACATCAAAGATTCTCTTTCTGTTCGCCACTGTAAACTTAAAAAAAAAAAAGTGAAGTAAACTGTGACTTGTAATTCAGTCTTACAACAGTCCTACTTCATAACTGTCAAAGGGTGAAAGATCAGTTGGAAATCGCTTTATTTTTCCCACGATTAGCATCATCATCATCATCACCATCATCACCACTGCCCTCGGTACTTTCATCTTTGTCCATCCTAGCTGACTCCTGCATGAGCAGCTGTGACCTTGCTCCCCATGTTTCCTGCCCGAATGCCAGCACATCACTGCAGGTGCCCTTGGAGTTTCCCCACCGAGGCTTTCTCTAAAGCGGAAGCACCGGCTCTCGGCAGTGTCTTTCAATGGGGACTCTAGAACAGTGGCTTCGGGTTTTTGCCTCCACCATTAGAAATGCATTAGTGATGAGGGTAGAGAGCAGAGGTCAGGTGCTTGCCTAGGTGCAAGACCCTGACTTCCATGCCAGCACCACGAAGAGTATAAAAGAAATAAGAGGAAAGAAAAGAAAAAAAAAAAAAAACCAAATAAACAGATAAACAAAACAACAAAGTTAAACATGGTAATCCAAATATTTGCAATCCCAGTACTCGGGAGACTAAGGCTGGAGAGACACTACATAGGGAGGTTACCTAGTGAGATCCTGCCTCAAAAGCAACAAAGGGGGAAAAAAGCCCACGCTGACTCACCCCACCATGAATCAGCCTGTTCTGTCTTGAGCTATCCCAACACAGTTTGAAATGCTTGCTGCATTTATTAACTCATTTTGTGACCTATTCATGGCCCATGACCTAAAATTTAAAATCAGCGTTGTTTCTAGTGAACCGGTTAAGTTGTATGGGCCCGGCAGGGAGGAGGGTTGGCTGGGGACAGCCTGAGGAAGTAAGTGGTGGTGTTATGTCCACAGGGTGGTGCAATAGAGCTGGAAAACTGAGAAGAAAGACATGCAGCAGAGAGCAAATTACCTCGCCATGCACAAGCACTTGTGCACACATGTTCTGCCATACCGTGTCTCCTTCCCCAGTATCTGGACGGCTATTAGCATTACAGCATCACAGGTTAGCTGCAAACAAACCCTTTTCTCCACTTTGTGCAAAAAGAAAGCCACGTGCCTCTTTCTGTCAGTTTGCTGTCTTTTGCAAGTAGCCATATCCCCCCCTAATGACAAGAAAGCTCTATTCCCTGAAGGGAACACATATATATTTCACTGATTTAGGACCTCTGGGATACAAGGCGCCACATTTTCACCACCATCAGTTTATTGCCACTATCATTCACTTTGGTTCTGAAACAAATGAATAACTGAGGAAAGTTCCAGGCCCCATCAGTGCCCTCCAGTGTCCAGTAGGCTTCTATCTTTTCCAAGAACCTTCAACATGGCTGCCTTCATGTCCTTATTTCTGAGTGAGTAGATGAAAGGGTTCAGTGTGGGGGTTACCAGGCAGTAGAACAGGGTGAGAAATTTGCCCTGGTCCTGACTTGCCACATTCCCAGGCTGCATGTACATGTAGATGATGGTACTGTAGAAAAGAGACACCACCACCATATGTGAAGAGCAGGTGTTGAAAGCCTTGCGCCGGCCAGCTGCAGACTTGATTCTCAACACTGTGGCAGCAATATAGCCATAGGAGACCAGGATCATGGTGAGAGGTACCAGGACAATGGGGATGGCCAAGAAGAAAGCTAGGCCTTCTACCCGGCTTGTGTCCACACAAGAGATTCGGATGATGGCTGGCATCTCACATACAAAGTGGTTGATACGACGATGACCACATCGCCCCAGAGACATGGTCAATGGGGACATAAGTATGGAATTGGCAATCCCACTGAGCCAGGCAAAGGCTGCCAGCTTCAGGCAAAGCTGTGGGTGCATGATGGTCAGGTAATGCAGAGGCTTGCAGACAGCTACAAAGCGGTCATAGGCCATAACCGATAAGAGGATGCACTCAATGCCCCCCACAGAAAGGAAGGCAAAGAGCTGAATGACACACCCTACAAAGCTTATGGTCTTTCGTGGGCCCCAGAGGTTAACCTGCAACTGGGGGATGCTACTTGTTGTGTAGCAGAGGTCGAGAAGGGACAGGTTGCCGATGAAGAAATACATGGGTGTGTGCAGCCGAAGGTCCACCAGGGAAAGGAAGATGATGGTTGAGTTGCCTGTGACAGCCAGGAAGTAAAAGACCATATTGACAACAAAGAGAACCATCTCCAGCCTGGGCCGGTCGGAGAAGCCCAGGAGAATAAAGTCCCCAGAGCTGTCATTGTTCTCCATCAGCCGTGACCTCACATACCTGTTTAGAAAGCAATGGCATGCAAGTATCAGAAAAGAGCCAAGTCGATCTGGACGCAAAGGGTCCCCAGCAGGGACACATTTCACTGTACCATCTACATTTCAACTATAGAGACTTGCTTAATGCTTGCCTGTGGTGTGAGGGACTGGGAGAAGATACTTGTCTGCCATCGATAGAAGCTCAAACTTTCTCCTCTAATCCAGTCAATTAAGGTATCTAGATAAATGATTAAAAAACTTTTATTTTTGAAGAGAAGCTTGTATTGATATTTCCAGAATAAAGTAACATTTTAAAAATTTCTTTCTGCCAGTCTTCTAACATTGCAGAGCTTTTCAAAAGCTCCATTCCATCATCAAACTTTGTGAAAAAAATATTTCAAGTATTTTGATTGGCTCTCTCATTTCCTCACTTCATGTCCATGTTTTAATCATCATAGATCAATGGCAAAAAAATTGTCTCTTGTTCTTACAATTTTGTGCCATGAATTCAGGTAATACAGGAATGAGACACAACATGACATTACAAGTTACTCACACAAGAACTGTGCTTCCAGGAAATTAAGAGCCCATGGCCTTAAATACTCTGGCCCCATGAAGTTAATGATTTGGTCTCATCTCTTGACTTAGCAATTCAAGTGACATTGCCTAAGAGGCCCAAAGCAACTTTCATTATGTGAAGTTTTTAAAACAATCATGACATACAGAAAAAAAAAAAGAACTAAATGACTCATAAATATGAGACTAGTTGGATTTTTCAAGCTTCCTGAAGCACTAATGTTTTGCAAGTCCAGAATTTACCTGCCAGTAGGCTTTGTTCAGAAATAACCCATCCCTGCAGCAGCATCCTCAACACATACAACTTGCATCTATAAGAGCTGTCAGAAGCACCTGCATCTGGGATTGAGTTATTGCAACCAGATGAGGCCCTACACAGAGTCATCTCTCTGGTTAAAGATGACCAAAGGTGAACCAGGGCATTTTCCCAAGAGAAAAACAGTTGCCAAAGGCTGAAATACTTCCAGAGATGGTTCTCGGTGCTCAGCCTTTCTCTCAAGGAGAGATGCAGCTATATGTTCTTGGACTGCAGAAGCCGACCTGTCTTTCCATACACCCCAGATTCCACAAGCCAATAGCCAGCTACCTGCCTCGTGTTCACACTCTAACCATGATTTGGTTCCAAGCAGATATGGTAGAAATTAAATATCACATGTTCAAAAATACAAAAAGAAAATGGCAAAAAGGAAAGCCTTTTTAAGAGTGTTTTTTTTTTTTATAAACTTTATTTATTTATTTGCTTTGGTGTTTGCCTGGAACTGGAACTACAGGCAGTTGTTAGCTGCCACGTGGGTGCTGGGAATTGAACCCGGGTCCTCTGGAAGAGCAGAGGGTGCTCTTAAGTGCTGAGCCATCTCTCCAGCCCCTTAAGAGTGTTCTTTAACTGTATGTCAAAGGCTATTTTTTTTTTATTTTTGCCAAAGACATGCCTTGATCTATGGCTCACTGTTGAAAACCCAACTTTGAAATCACCGGAGACAGGCTTTTATAATAATTTGTAGATTGTCTGAGGAATCTCAGACTCTTGGAATACTTGTGATATAAATGGGTTTAATTCACTGCCAGTAGTAAAACCACATATTCTGATAATGTTTAGAACAGAATGTAGTGTAATAAGCTAAGAGGTGCACAGCTGTTAAGTGTTCAGGAAAAAGGGGCATTTCTATGGTCCATTTCATGGTGCTACCACAGAATACCTGAGAACAGATGAGCTGTAACAAACAAATGTATTTAGTTTACAGTTCTTTTCAGTTTGGGAAGCTTGGAATTCTGAGGACAAACTTGGTGGATACCGTTTTGCTTTTCCATCCCATAGTAGAAGGACAAGAGAGAGAAAGGAAAGTCAGTCATTTTATTCAGAACTCACCCATACTCGTGATAATAGCAGCTTGAATCCAATGCTTCAGGGAGAGTCTTTATAACCCACTCACCTTTCAACAGTACCCACTCTCAACCCTGCTGCCCCAGGGAGTAAGTGTCCAATACATGAACTTCAGGAACACAGTCAAATTATAGCAGTAGCTTTGTGGGTGACAAAATTAAAGAGGGTTTTCTGAAGAGAAAAATGACTCTTTGTTGATTGAAAACCTATCTAAACAGCAAAGGGGAGCAAAGAAAAGAATGGTCCAAGGAAGTGCTTGATCAAACATTGACGTGGTGTTTGCTATCGCTTGCCAGGCAAGATGTAAACATGAGGAGAGAGAAGAACATTAATTTTCTCTCAAAGACTGACCTGGAGGTGAGTATTCAGCTGTTCCGGACATGAAGAACACACTGTGTCAACCGCAACAAGCCACTCCCTCCCCCAGAATCAGTTGCCCTCCACTTGCTCTCCAGAAAGGGGGTGACATAGACACCCTGACCCACCCTAGTATTTCTTTCTCATGATGAACTTGGGAGACTTTTAAAGGGCTCAGACTCATTAGGAAATCAGGAAGCTCTTATGGAGTCCTTCATAAGATGCTAAGTTATTTATAGTACTGAATTCCCTGGGTCCCTTCCTCCCATTCCTAGGGGTTGGAAAGACTAACTCAGAGAAACAACTCTCAGGAGATTTTTTTTGTAGTGGGTATAGAGAAAGGTAATTAATTAGTCTCAACAGTAAGTTCACTTAAAATATATCCCTTCAAATGAACCAAATTCAGAAATGAGAAGAGAAATAATTTCTCCTAAGAGTATTAATTGTTTGATAATAATAAATTAGCTGAGCACTTTTTTTTTGAGTTGCAAAAATCATTGTATCTAGTTTCTCCTGACCTTAAAATATGCTGCATTTCAAATTACAAACTGTTTTACATAATGAGCTTTAATTTCAGTCAACCCAAGTGAGATTTTAAAAAACTCATGAGGCAGAAATTGCTTATAAAGATTTTTACCTATATCGCTCAAATATTGGCAACAGTTAGAAGACTGACAGAATAAATAAATTACATTTTGCAAACTTGTTCATATTGTTGAGATGATCAAGAAAATGTGAGCATATTTTGAGCAAAACAGTGATGTGAATGGATAGATTTTTTAAAAAAAAAAACATAAATAAACATAAATAAACATAAGCTATATTTTTCTAGTAAAATTAGGAGTACATGAGGTATCAATATAGTGACTGTAATGCAAATAATAATGGTTAAAATGTTCAATACATTTGAATTTCATTATAAGAATTATTTCTATAAGCAAAGACACAAGAAAGAAGTAGTCACCATAATGGCTGCTCCATGATTAGAGAGTTTTATTGTAGAAGAGAGAGAGAGAGAGAGAGAGAGAGAGAGAGAGAGAGAGAGAGAGAGAGAGAGAGAACAGTCAGAGGTATCTAGAGAGTCCAGAGCAGAGAGAAAAAGAAGCAGACTAGACATGGCCAGGGATATCTGCAGGAGAGCGTGACTAGTGACCACAGGTGGCTGGAGGCCAGCATGGGCTTCGATATGGAATCACAGGTTCTAGTGGCCCTTTCTGGCTGGCAGACTCCTATATATCATCTTTCACATCAACTTCTGCATGCAGGAATAGAAAACAGGGAGTAAAAAGTAATAAGTAGAACCCCAGTGTTCATTCTTGTCAGGTAGGAAATCTGTCAAGGCTTTTAAATTTTTTAAAATTTGCTTTATTGGGGTGTTACATACATAAGAAGCCATATTTTTGTTTTTCTAGTCTTTTTGGGTTTTGTTGTTTGTTTTTGTTTTTCAAAATGGGCTTTCATTGTGTTGTTCTGTCTGTCCTAGAAGTCACTTTGTAGACCAGGATGGCCTCGAACTCATAGAGACCTGCCTCTGCCTCCTTAGTGCTAGGATTAAAGGTGTGCGCCACCGCTGCCTGGCATTTTCTTAGTTTTAATATGGAATTTTTATTAGTTTCTTGAGAATTTTATATACACACACATACTTCCAATACATTTTGATCAGACTCCCCTTTCCGTCCTAAATCCTTCCAGACCCACTTCCATTTCCTTTCACCCTCCCAATTTATTATCTCTTCTCTCTCTCTCTCTTTCTCTTTCTCACTATGAAGTCCAATTTGTGCTGCCCATATGGACACAGGTGTGGAGCCATCCTCAAAGGGGATCACCCTACAAGGGGCCACACCCTTGAAGAAAACTGACTCTCCCTTCTGAAACAGCCATCAACTATTAATAGCTTCTTAGGAGATGATGGGGCTCATGTGTCCCTCCCATTCCATCCTGAAACAATTACTACTTTGGTCTGGGGTCTATTAACTACTGAGCTATAGATTCTTGATCAGGTTTGTAGTATCTGGCATATGTTTCTCTGTGAAGCAAGCCTTAAATTTAATAACTAATTTAATAACCTCATAACATTGAAGAAAGGAATGGAAGAAGACACCAGAAGGTAGAAAGATCTCCCATGCTCATGGATTAGTGAAATTAAAACTTTGAAAATGGCCACTCTAAGCAGTTTATATAGACTCAATTTAATCTCTATCAAAATTTCAATGTGATTCATTACATAATTGTAAAGAAATTCAGTTTTATAAAGAAACACACACACACAAAACTGGATAGCCTAAAATAATACTGAATAATAAAAAGAACTGCTTGAGGTATCACCATCCTAGATTTTAAGTTGTAGTACCAAGCTACAGTAATAAAACTAGCCTGTTATTGACATACTAACAGACATACTGATCAATGGAATTGAATTAAAGAGGCAGACATAAGTCTAAAAACTTAGACAAATGTTTGTTTTTTTTCTAAAAACTTAAAACCACACACCGGAGAAAAGACAGCATCTTCAACAAATGTTACTGGCAAAAAGAAATTACTGCATATGGAAGACTGAAAATAAACCCATATCTATCCACCCTGCACAAAACTCAACTTCAAATGGGTTAAGGACCTCAACATAAGACCACATACCCTGAATCTGGAAAAAGAGAAATGGAGAATAGTCCTGAACTCATGGCCTAGGAGAAGACTTTCAGAACAGGAACCAATGGGGCATGCACTGACCTCAATTAATGAATAAGATGGACCTCATGTAGCTGAGAAGTTTCTGTATGGTGACAGATACCACCATTCTGGCAAATCAACAGCCTGCAGGATGGGAAAAGATCCTTACCAATTATACATCTGATAGAGGTTTAGTATCTAGAATACATAAAAAACCTGAACATCTTGAAAACACTCTAGTAAAAACTGGAGTATAGAACTAAGTAGAAGGTTCTCAAAATATAAAACACAAATGGCTGAGGAATACTTAAAGAGATGTACAATGTCCTTTTAGCCATTAGGAAAATAGGAAAATTAAACCTACTTTGAGCTGGTGTGGTGGTGGTGCCCAGCACTCAGGAAGCAGAGGTAGGAGGATCTCTGTGAGTTCAAGTCCATGTTTGTCTACAGAGTGAGTTCCAGACAGCCAGAGCTACACAGAGAAACCCTGTCTCAAACCAACACCCCCCAAAAAAACTGTTATGAGATTTCATCTTACACCATTCAGAATGACCAAGATCAGTAAGAGAAATGGCAGCACATACAAGAGAGGACATGGGGGGAATTTATTTATTGCTGGTGGGAGCGCAAAACTTTGTAGCCACTATAAAAATCAGTGTGGCAGTTCCTTGGGAGGCTAGGAATGGATCTGGACCACAAACTCTGATTGTCATGAAAGAGACTCAGAGCCAAATATCGGGGAAAGGCTGAAATATCAGACAGGGGAAACACCACAGTCAAATCTCATCAGCTTTCTTCCAGCTTCCTCAGCTTCACTCCTGGTAGCTACTACTTGTTGCTGTTTTCCTAAACCTGCCTTAAATACCCTTCTGTATCCCATCCAGGTTAGGATTAAAGGCATGAGCTACTCTATTTGGCAGTTAGCCTTGAACTCACAGAAACAGGAAAAATCTCAGTCTCTGGAGTTATGGGATTAAAGGCGTAGGTCTCCACTCCTAACCTTCCCTGTGCTGGGATTAAAGGTGTGTGCTGTTGAAGCCCAGCTGTTTGGCTTTGTATTTACAGAGATCCAGAACTCCCAGATCTACCTCTACCTAGTTTTTGGTTGTGGGTTGATCTCTTGATATTCCAGGTATTATTAAATATGTAACATATTACCACACGGATCTACCTCAAAATCCAGCTCTACCACTCTCAGGCATATATCCAAAGGATTCTACATTTTTTTTACTGAGATACTTGCTCATTCATGTTCATTGCTATTCTATTTATAATAGGCAGAAATTGGGAACAACCTAGATGTCCATCAACAGATTAATGGAAAATGAAAATGTGGTACATTTACACAAGGGAATATTATTCAGCTGGCAAGAAAAGGAATATCTGAAGGTAAGTAGATGGAGCTAGAAAAATATTATCCTGAGTAAGGTAACCCAGACATGAAAAAACAAATGTATGTTTTCTCTTATATGTGAGTTTTAGCTTTTAAATTTTCAATATATGTGCTACCATTAAAATAAGCATAGAGGTTAAATGCGTAGTAAGTGATGGTGGAGAAGAGGGACTCCCAAGGAAAGGGAAATAGAAGGGTTTGTTCTGGAAAGACAAAGGGAAAACTAGATGGGAAGTTTAGATAGAGAAGGGACGGAAAGAGGGGTAAAGGAGGAAATATGGGGAGGGAGCCTTAGCACTGACGGCCATTTGAAAACCATGTGCAAACCTACTACTTTAGACGCACCTAAAATATATATTTATATAAAAGGAATCTACAAGGAATCACTGTGTATTTAGAGGAGACAATGCTTCAGCTAGACATCTTGCCACCAAGTAAGGCATCTAGCGCCAGAAATGAGTTACATCTTTTTGAGTCATTGACCAAAGGAGCCCCATGGAAACCCCCAAACATCACATGATTGCTCTGGTTGTTGGTTACCCTCCACAACTTGATAGTAAGGCATTGTTGCTGAATACATCACATACTTATGGCATCAAACACAAATAAGTTGAGCTGGTGCCTAGAAGCTTCACCCCTACTGTCTAGTATTCATAATTTTGGAAGGAACTCTGCATACTACCAGAGGAAAAGATAGTCATCAATATCAGCAGCCACAAACTCTGTGACCTACAACAGTGATCACACTGGAATATAAGCTGGGGCAATAGTAGCACAAATGTTATGGGAGTAACCAATTATTTTTAAAATTAGACTTAAGGCCCACTCCATGAGATAGGACCCATAGCTAACACTGCTATTGTGGCCAAAAACTTGAGGTTAGATTAGTCACAGGCCTAGGGGGAAACCTAATGTTATTATTCTGCTAAAACAGCATAGCAATAATAAAGAATGCTGCCTCAATCAACTCTCAAGAAGGTTGTATCAAGAAGAGAAGATTCTTCTTGTGGTAGATGGATTAACACATAAACTCACAACTGGACAATACAAAGAGTGTAGGAGACCTTGGAGCGCTCAGTCCTAAATGAGATGCCTTCATTAAAGCCCTCTCCTCAAGGATACAGGAAGTTGTACAGAAGAGAAAGCAGAAAGATCACAAGAGCCAGAGGCAATGGATGATGCCAAGGAAGCAGTGTCTTCTGGACACAATAGAACTGATGCATGTATGAATTCACAGAGACTGTAGCCACATTCACAAGATCTGCACAGGTTCAAACCTATACGGTTTCCAGTACTGGGATGGGACAGTGGACACAGGCTCCCATCTCTGTCCAAGAAGCCATCTGCTATTGATATCTGCTGGCAAAGGGAAAATCTGCTTTTTCCAATGAAGTCTCACAGCGTGTATCAGCCACAGTCCAGGGCAGGTCTATGCTCAAGAGTAGTCGGCAAACACAGAATGGACTCAGTGGTATTTTTATGGACTCTTTGTCTCATTTTGCTTTATTTGGGCATTTTCTGTCTCATTGAGTTTTGCTTATTTATTTTTGTTTTTGTTTTATGTTTTTTTGTTGTTTCCATTTTAAAAAAGAGAAAGAGAGAGTAAACATAAAGATCAGTGGTGGGGGAAGGACTTGGAGGGAAATGTGATCAAAATATACTAATTTTTTCAATAAAGTGTATGTTAAAAGTTCTGACCCCACCTGGTGGTTATATAGAGAAACCCTGTCTCAAACAAACAACACAAAAAGAGTTCTGATCCCCAGTCCAGTTTTGGAAATTCTGCGGCTCATAGTTAGTTAGTTCTACTTCCAGGATGCACTGATTTTACAAGCTCGGCCCTTAGTGATTTTTGATGGGGGTGATGTAAACACAGGAGAACTCTCTATGGAGAGGGAGATCCACAGCTGTTTATGACCACCTGCCCACCGAAACCAAAGTTACCAGGTCCAAGGGCTTGTCCTTTGCTGTAGTCCCCCTTCTTGGAGGCACTTTGCTATGGGAAACATCAAGAAGGCAGGTGCAGATGCCTGACTCAGCAATCCCTATTCAGACAGTAGCTTAAAGGGCAAGCTGTAACTGATGTTGAAAAATATCAGTCATACAGATGACAGCTTTGAACAAAGGCCACATTTGTTGTCTCATGTTTTGATGTCCACTACATTGTATACAGGCTGGTTAGAGCGTCTTACTGTGATTAAAATAGATCTGTAGCTGCCTTGCATTTGTGGGTAGTTGATAAGAGTAAAGACACCCCAGAGCAATGCCTACAGATGCAGGAAGATACTTCCCATCTGAGGATGCAGGGTCAGCTCCGTCTCAAACTCAAAGAGACGACATTATGCTTGTCATCTCTTCTTGATCACAAGCTCTTCAGACAGTTACCTACACCCCAAGACAGCAATGTAGCACAAGCCATTGAGCATCCTCAATCTGAAAACTCAAAATCTAAATTTTCAAAATCCCAAGATTTTTGAGCACAAACAGGGAACTTGACAAGTGTGAAAATTACACCCCTGACCTCATGAAATAGACCAAAGGCAAAGCACAGGTGCACTAAAAATACTGTATAAAATTACTTTCAGATTCTGTATAAGGGATATTTGTGAAATATAAATGAACTTTATTTTAGCTTAGGGCTTCTTCCTCAAGTTATTTCATCACATATACGCAAACTCATTGTAACAATGAAACCCAAGGCAGTTCTAGGCTCAAGGACTTTGGACAAGGCTGCTACGGGCCACCTTGTGCTGGTCAAGTGTTCCTCTCATTTAAGTCTCCAGCCCCTTTCTCCCATCCCAGGAACTTCCTCACTGCCCCCTTCATATCCTTGTTCCTCAGAGTATAGATCAAGGGGTTGATACTGGGTGTGACGATGGTGTAGAAGAGGGTGAGAAATTTGCCTTGATCTTGAGAGTAGCTGTTGGCCGGCTGCAAGTACATGTAGATGATGGTCCCATAGAAAAGGGAGACCACAGTCAGGTGGGAAGAACAGGTGTTGAAGGCCTTTCTGCGCCCTGCTGTTGACTTAATCCTCAGCACGGCTGCAGCAATCAAGCCGTAAGAGAGAAGGATGAGGGAGAGGGGTACCAGGAGGAGGATCACCCCCAGGACAAAAGCACAAGCTTCCACGAGCATGGTGTCTTCACAGGACATGGCAATAAGGGCAGGCATCTCACAGAGAAAGTGGTCCACCCTTCGGTGTCCACACCGGGAGAGCTGCATCGTCTGAGGACACATGACAAATGAGTTTAGAAAGCCGCAGCACCAGGAGACACTCACCAGCTGGAGGCAGAGACGTGGATGCATGACCACTGTGTAGTGCAGAGGCCGGCAGACAGCCACATAGCGATCATAGGACATGACGGCCAAGAGGACACATTCAGTGGAGCCCAGCACCATATAGATGTAGAGCTGAGCTGCACAACCATGGTAGGTGATGCTCTTGTCTGGTCCCCAGAGGTTCCACAGCAGCTGGGGGACAATGCTTGTAGTAAAGCAAAGATCCAGGAAAGACAGATTCCCAAGAAAGAAGTACATGGGCATGTGGAGCCTGGAGTCTATGATTGATAAGAGGATGATCGCAGTGTTGCCCACCAGAGTTAGGACATAAAAGACTAAGATAAAAGCAAAGAGAATCATCTCCAGTCTAGGCCGATCAGAAAATCCCACCAGGATGAAAGGCTGTAGGGAGCTGACATTGTTCCTTCCCATAACCTTTACCAGCAATCACAGAGAAACAACACAAGAATGAGATACGAAAGTTATTTGGCTTTCCTTCCTTCCTTCCTTCCTTCCTTCCTTTCTTCCTTGGCATGCGCTTAACTAATAGTTCTATGCAAAATTGTGTAAGTGAAGCCCTTGAGGGAGAGAGGATTCTGCAGTTGCTCTCTTTGGAGGAAAAAAAAAATGTATATGAATAATGACAAAGGGGGAGAAAGTCAAAGCCCATCAAAATAATATTCATTAAAATGTTCTTTGAAAAAAATCACTCCCAGTAGATCAGGAGATCTCAGGAAAGAGCATTAGGAGAATTCTAGACATGAGAGTTGTTTCTTTGTTTATATTCCAGAAAAGAGAATTTGATATGTGACAGATTAAACAAAATTTATCAAAACAAAATTTATCAAAAAGGAATAGTATGTGTAAAGGCATGAAGGACCAATTATTTCATGGATGATGCTAAGAAACATTAAAATCCATATCAGTCACAGATGATTAAAGCCCCAGGAAGTACATATTAGAAAACTCCTTAAAGGTGTGTAATTGGTTAAGATGGGACTTACTTATCTTACATGAGCTAACAAGGAGGAAAGCCAGAACAGAAGTGAACTAAACTGCAAGGCAGAGTCATCTCAACTCTTTCCTGTGAGAAAAGAGCGTCCTGCACAACACACACACACACACACACACACACACACACACACACACACACACACACAAGTTAAAGAAAAGTGAGCATGTAATGACAGCTCCGTATCAAAGGAAGATTCATGCGCCAATTACAACCACTAGTTCAAAGTTAATTCACCCTGTATTTTTTCATTAGTCCTAACTCTCACCTAACAGGACTGTGGTTAACGTTGCCCATTAGCATTTCAATTGCAGCCTTTCAGTAAAACCATCAATGAAAAAAAGCAGAATCTCAAAACCTACAAATTTAGAATACTTGATGTGTCTCTGAGCTAACACAGAGTGATACACAGGTTTGCTGTTCAATTAGATAGCTTTTTATTTAAGAGAGGGAGAGGAGTGGTGGGTAGTGCATTGAGTGTCTCAGCAGGAGAAACAGGTAGAAAAAGACACAAACGATTTACCTCAATTCACTTGGTTCAGCTCAATGCGCTTGCTTGTTTCTGAGTTGGATGCAGCTGTGTCTTTTAAGACACAATTCAAGATTGAAGGTTGGTGCCGGGGTCCTTCCTCTCTGGTGCTTGAACAAAGGGAAATCTTAGCAGCAATAGTATATCTACATATGATGTCTAAAGCATCAGCTACTAGACTCCTCTACATGGCCAAGCTCATGTCAGTCTCCACCCTTGTTCTTCCGGGTGTGGACTATCTAAGATCCCGTGTCTCCCCTTACTCAATTCCAGAGGTCAGCCAAAAGTATTCCCAGAAATCAGGCAGCCAGTTCTGGTCACTTTTAGTTTCTAGAAATTTCAGTGAAAAATTTGATAGAAGAAAAAGCACAAAATTGTTATGTGTCTCAGCAGCCCATTAACATTCAAATGGACACTTAAATAGTTGAATTTGAAAAGAAATGACTGGCTCCACATATGTGGCCAGGGATGGCATCTTCTACTACGGCTACATGGGCAGCATGGCATAGTTCAAATCATGGTGTTTTATCTCATCACGGGTACTGACACCCTAAGATTAGAAGATAGGAGACTGATCCTGGGATAAATGGAAACAGCTTGGAGAATATAAACTACATCATTTTATTAGTTCATATGAGGTAAATAGCAGGAAATTTTAGTAACCTGCTGTTGTAGAGATTTGGAGCAGTCAGGGGACAGGAAGAAAATCTGCACCTGTTTGTTTAGAGTGGAGGTTTTCCTGGGGGGATGATGCTCTGCAGAGATTCACCCCATCCCTCCTCCCATTCAAAGGCAGAACTCCCAAGACAGCAGAGGTGACAAAGTCCCCAGTATGCATGTCAGGGGCTCTATAAGAGAAAAATGATTTCTGGGTTATATGTAAAAAATATTTGGCCTGAATTCACAAAGTTATTTTTTTCATCTTTTACTGAAGATAGCTTTTTTCATATATATATGTATGTATGTATATATATGGAAAAATGAGGAGGGATTATGGTTCTCTCCTCCAATTCCTCCCAGTTCTTCTTTACCAGATCCACCCCTTTCTGACTTTCATTAGAAAACAACCAGGCATGTAAGGGAGGATAATAATAAAAAATAAATTTTTAAGTGTGGGGAGACAAGCAGAGTAGAAAGTTAGACCCTCCACCGTGGGAAGGATAGGGTGAGGGTGACAGGCACAGGGTTCTCTAGAGAAGCCAAGGGGACACATTTTTCTCTGTACACTATATAGTACTTAATTCCTTCCTGGTTGAACAGTACCAATCAAGAGTATACAGTCAATGCATTGACCACAAGTCACCCTACAGGGTACCCAGCTTCTCTTCCACTCAGAGGGAATTCCAGGGACCACAATGAACTAGTTTCAACTCAGACAAGACAGTCATTATTCACAGTTGCCAAAAAATTAACTTGATCTCAAGCTATATTTAATTTTTTTCTTGGTTTGGTTTGGGGAATTTTGAAACAAAATTTCAATATGGAGCATTGGTTGACCTGGAACTCACAATGTAGACCTGGCTGGCCTTGAACTCACAGAGATCTTCCTTCCTCTGTCTTCCTAGTACCTTGTATTGGAATTGCAGGTGTTTGCCACCATATCTGACTTGTACTTAGATTTTATTTTTATTTTAAATAACATCACCACTGCTTCTTTCTTGGAGAAAATAATTTTTGAGATGTGCAATATAAAATATATACAGTATTAATTTTATTTCCATTTTACTCATCAGAAAAATGCTCTTGCATATAGTTTGTAAGAGATGACTTTAGTATCTAGTTTACATACGAAGAGACTAGTTTCCAATGATACTGACCTGTTTAAAGTCTAATAGCTAGTGGGTGGTGGCTGTCCAAAGTAGAAGCAGTTCTTAGAATATCTTTTTTACACTCCCCATTAAATTAGATAAAACAGAACTTGAACTTATCGAAATGCAAAATAACTAATGAATAATTCAAACTACGGTCTTCCATACCAAGTTATGGTATGGAAGGCTATCATACCAAGTTAAATCCTTTTTTCAAGATAAACAAAATGTGTTTTTACCAAAAATGATTCGGACCTCTACTTTATATCTATTCCTTCAGAGCATAGACAATGTCCTAGGTCTAAGGATGAATTTGAGTGTTTTTCTCACAGTGAGGCATTTCTTAGAAATGCTTCTGCCCTAGTGACTGACCCCTTTCTAATGTTTATCAGAACAGAAAAGGCAGTCCATGGCAGTATGAAATTGGAGCTATCGGCTCATTTAATTAAATTCGAGAGTAAGTAAGTTTATTTTCCCATGCCTTCTGTTGTTTTTTTTAAACTTCAAAATTGATCTTTCTATGAGGAAAAGATACATAGAAGCCTTGGTGGACTCTGTCATATTGTTAATGTTACCTTGTTTTCTGAGAGAGAGGGAGAGAGAGAGCGAGAGCACAAAAGGCCTTTTAGACAGTACTCTACTGAGTATAAGCACAGTGGCATGTTTTTTAAGATAGAAGTATTTAGAACTAGTGATTCTATTTACAAAGGGAGAAGTTAGACAGTAAAGCCAATGAGCTACCCAGATTGCTGCAGAGCAAGGCCTCCATCATTTCTAAGATTCAAGAAACATGTACCACTGTATGCCTTAACTTTGTGTTAAGCTAAAATTTGCAGAGGTAAATACATGTAAGATAATCACATGCAAAGTGATAAATAAATACTCTATTTGTGCAATGTACATTATATCTAGACTACCAGCATGTAAAATAATCAGTGAAATGCTCTTGACATTTCTGTTACTTTTAATCAATATTATTCAAATAAAAAGCTTGCCATTTGGGCAATCCTGCTCCATGAAATCTTGGTCTATGTTTATTTTCTCTCATTAAATTATTTAAAAATATGAATTGACCTGACCAGTATTCTAGGCATCTTGAATCTATCAACATAAAATGCATAAATTTATGACATAAATGTTAACATTGAACGAAATATTTTGTATCCTGATGACTTTACATAAAATCTATGTAGAATATGCAATCTAAAATAGGGCCAACATGGGGAGTCTAATTATGCTCCAGTAAGTAAATGAGCAGCATGAGTGGGCATTTTTGTAAATGGGGAGATCATAAGTGTGGGTATGAATCTGAGAAGACTGATAACTGAGTCTGATGAGGTGCATGATGTAAAAACACCAAATAATAAATATATATAAAAAACAAAAATAAAAAATTTCTTAAAAAGAGAAAAAAAATCATCACATATTAAAGGATTACTGATATCTTTGCACATATTACATAGTCAATCCTGGTATAGATATAATACATAATTTCATGATTATGATTATAAGAAAAACAAGTGGAAGTGACTGGTGTTAATAACCTGTCTACCCAACAAATGCATTTTTTAAATTCTAAAATAAATACATAGCACAAGCTAAGGAAGGGGAAACAATACTTGGGATACTTTTAAGTCTCTCATAGATGCCGTCCTGCAAATAAATTGAAAACTGTAAACTTGGAGCTTAAATTTCTAAAAGCTATAATTTGAGAGTTGGCTTTCAGAGTCTGTTTTACTAATTTTCTAGCAGCCTTCTTCACACTGTACCGAGGGACAGCCTAGAGCTGTTCTCAGTGACTGTCTTCCTTCTCACCACAAATACAGTGCTGAGCACCAACTCAAGAAAAATATTATCTTTCTAAAGACCACAGCTTCCACATTTTAACATGGAAAAGACTTCTTATGAATCATGTTAAACTAAGAACAACTTGATTTTTTAATTTTTACTTAAAGAACATATGCTTAAGATGTCTGAGTTCTTTTTTTATCCCATGTCTAAATAAATTGTACTTATTATTTGAAAATAAATAAATAATAAAATAAAATAGAGCCAAACATATTGATTTTGTGTTTGTTTTCAATAACATATATATTTATTTATATATATTTATCTAAATATATATGTGTTATTGAAAACAAACAATATGGGGTTTTCCTGTGTAACCCTGGCTGTCCTGGAACTCAGTTTGTAAACCAGGCTGACCTTGAATTCAGAAGTCGGAGATCTTCCTACTTCTGCCTACTGAAGGCTGAGATGAACGATGTGCACCACCACCACTGCTGAATTTTTAATATATCTAAATAAGCTTGGGCACTGGAGAGATTGCTCAGCCTGTGACAACACATACTGTTCTTGAAAGAACCTGGATTCATTCCCCAGAACCCATGTGACAGCTTACAACTGTCCTTAACTCCAGTTTCAATGTATCTGATGTTCTCTTTTAGCCTCCGCAGATCTCAGGCATACACACAATGCACTCATAGATGTGCAGGCAAAACACTTAAACACATAAAATAAAAATAAACAAATTCTTTTTAAAAATTAAAAAACAAGCTTGCTGATACCTTTCTAAATATGACAATATTTTAATCACACACAGAAGCTGTGATCCCACACAAACTGAATAGTGACTTTCAAGATACAGGAAACCCACATGTAAAGAAACTTGGTACATGTAGCCATATATAAAGAGTATTATAGGTCAATAAATTATTTTATTGTAACAAGAATGGTCACTTCTCTTGTTAAAGAAATAAACTTCACTTTTGTTCTTTCTACATTCCTTCATTTTAACTTTCTACCATATGCTATTTTCATCCATCTTCCCTAAATTTGATAAAACTGCTTCTACCATTGAAATCCACCCTCTTCTGCATGCAAAATCTAAATCTTAGCTGACTATATAACCAACCACCTTGTATTATGCAGAAAATATTGGAAATGTAGGGTAAATCTGAAGGGCACTGGTGTCTGCTGTGAATAAAATGTCTTATGCTTTAAGGAAATAGAATGCAGAGGAAATGATGGCTGAGCGAGACTTACGAGAAAAGGCTGTGCCCTCTCTTACTGAGGGTGAGGCTTTCATCAGCTCAGCACCAGTCCACCTGGGTAGGATAGCCATGATGTCCAAGGCATTTTTTAAAGAGGCCAGACAGCTGGACCTTCAACATTCCTTGAAGGTGAATGATGAGAAAGAATCAGTGGAAGTGTAGAGCAAATATGAGCTCACACTGTGGGGAACGTGCTGTTATAGAATATATTTTATCCAGATGTGAAAAAGTTGCCCCTGTAGCAAGAAAATAAAAATCTACCCAAACAGAAAAATCTTCTCAGTGTGCTGCTAAAGTGATTTGGTTATGTTTAAAGTGCACTGTCTTCATTAAGGTAAACATCAGACTGCCCATGTCACACACTGTTGTGAGTCCCGGGAACATGATGTGATCACAGACTATCTTGATCCTATCTTATGAAATATTTTTGGTTTGGTGTCATGTGTGTAGTTTACTCAGGCATATTCCCCAGGTACAGATGATTCTAGACACAATATAGTAAGAGAAACCCAAATCCCACTAGCACAGTCTTCTCTGAAAACAACCCTTAGCCTTAATGATCTACGCAGTCATCTTAGGTCTCCAAAGACGGAAGGAATAACCTCAAAAGCCCCTCCTGCCTCCCAGCATCACCAGATCCTCGTTCCGGGCTGCACTGTGGTTGCTCTACCTTCCAATTCTCTGGGAAAAAACCAAACCATGTCTCTTTGACTAAGGTCTCAGCTTTCCCATTGCTGACTCTTTACTCTGCATCCCTTTCTTCTTCAACCTGGGGTAAGTGGACGCCATCTAAGGGCTTAGCAGTGTGTAACAAGGCTACCTTCTCCCTTAGTGACTCTCACAAAGGATCGGAAAGAACATTCTGTCAGTCACTGAGGAAGGCTACTCTAGCAAAGGAGGTATAAAACAATTGTAAACGTGAATGTACCTTTGAGTCTGCCCTTTGACTAATCTTACTCTCCTTTCCCTTACAATGAGTTCAGGACACGCTAAGACTCTGGTCCTTAACTATTAGGCCACATATTTATATAAAACTGTAAGAAAACAAATAAAATGAAAATTCTGTCATTTCATATTTCATGATGGTAGAGGAAAATAGCTTCATTAAAAAAAAACCCTGGGGGCTGGAGAGATGGCTCAGAGGTTGGGAGCACTGACTGTTCTTCCAGGGGTCCTGAGTTTGGTTCCCACAACCACATGGTGGTTCACAGCCATCTGTAATGACATCTGGTGCCCTCTTCTGTATACTGTATACATAATAAATAAATAAATCTTAAAAAAAAAAAACTGGCCAGGTGGTGGTGGCACATGCCTTCAATCCCAGGACTTGGGAGTCAGAGGCAGGTGGATATCTGAGTTTGAGACCAGCCTGGTATATAGATTGATTTCCAGGACAGCCAAAGATATACAGAGAAACTCTGTCTAGAAAAAAATCTGAACCAAGTCTAAAAAGATGAGTAGCATTTGAGAAAACAAATGAAAAGAAATTTAAATTTTAAGTAAAAGAAATACTTGAAAGTAACCTTGGGTAGAATATCTACATGTATTGCAAGAAAGAAAAAAGGAAGGGAGGGAGGGAAGGAGGGAAGGAGGAAGGAAGGAAGGCAAGACCATTATGTCAACATTTGTGTGACATTGCTTAGAAAAATTATCACATTGATATGACAGGAGCTAACTGGATGTTCCAATCTGGTTAATCCCAGGCTCTAACTGTCATCCATGCATTTGTTAAAGATCTGCTACAGATCAAACCTAAGTCTCAGGAAAACACAAACTCCCAACATGCTCTTAAGGCATAGAGAGTAGCTGGCGTGGAAGAACACAAATAAAATACAGAAGGAAAGGTAGATAACAGAAAGTTTCAGAGAGAAAAATGATATATAACTAGGAACTACAAAGGTCAAGAGTCCACATCCAGTAAATGTAAAAATCAAAAACAAACACAAACACCAGAAACTCACACGTGCGAAGGAGGCAGGTAGAAGTCAGTGCTTTCATTTTGAGGGGAGCAGATAAGGGATGGCACGTGGGCCCTGTTGGTGCTTTGAGGGTTCTTTCAGGCTTTGACACGGAGTGGCAGAGTAAGGGCTTCTGAGGACTGCCCCGGCAGCTTAGTATGGATGAGGCATTAGGCTGGTGCCTGTGTAAGCAGGATCACCAAAGCAATAGCCAGCAAGTGGCTCCTTGACTGGGCACGTAGCTTATTCCTGGACTTCTCTTTGTACCACCATCCCACGAAGCCTACTCTCTGCTAATTGATGTGCTCTTCCCTGGGGAAGACAACCTCTCCCAACCTCAGAATTCTTCAGTTGCCTGTAATTCTTTGTGTAGGGTTGAGAGAGACCTAGGAGACTAGGCTTTCCCCATCAGCTTTAGCGTGTGTACTATTCTTGTTGTGTTCAGCTGATGTTTAGGCACCATCAGTTGGTGAGACTTTAAGTGTGTGACTCTGACACTCCTAAGAGACGCAATCTCACATCAAACTCTCTGATCTTCTGGCTCTTACAACCTTTACACCTCCCCTTGCAACATCTTCCCTAGACGATATAGCTGCAGGAACGTATTGGAGATGTGTCCATTGGTGTTTGGGCTCCCAAACTGGGCATGTCTATTAGTTGTTTTCTGTAATGGTCTGCCTCTGTGACAGAGAGAAATTTCCTTGATGAGGGGTGAGGACTACACTTGCCAGGGTATAAGGATAAATATTTTGCATGTAGTTAAGAATTATGCGGTTTAGTAAAGTGGAGGTTGTAGGTTTTCCTCCAGGAACCATACCTTCACTAGTACTAAGTACTTGGCTAGGTTTCCAGTACCAGGCATGGCTCTCCTCTTGTTGAACATTTCTTAAGTTCAATTAGAAAGCTATTGGTAGCTGCCAAGGTATGGGTATCATGGCTACACTCTGGGGTTATTGTGTTATGGAGGTCTTTTTTTTTTTTTTTTGGTTCATAAGTCTCACTCCTGCACTGGCAATGTGTATATATATATATTCTGTTAATTCTGTTACTCTAGATAACCCTGACTAATACAGGGTATTTTATTGCCTGTTTAGATTTTTTGTTGTTGGTGGTGGCGGTTTTTTGTTTGCTTGGTTTTTTGTTTTTTGTTTTTTGTTTTTTTGTTTTGTTTTGTTTTGTTTTAGTTCTTTATAGATTCTATCAGATGTATGTCTGACAAAGATTCTCTCCTGTACTGTGCACCTTCTCTTCATCCTGTTGACTGCTTCTTTAGATGTGAAAAAGCTTTTTAGTCACTTGTCTATTGTTGACCTTTATTCTTGGATAAATGGAGCCCTGTTTGAAAAGCTTTTTTCTAAGCAATGCATTTCTAATAATAATTAAGAAGAAGAAGATTGTTTTCAAAGGGAATCAGTGGTTGAGAAGTTAGATGCCTTTATTCTAATTGACATATTACACAGTACAAGCATTTACTAAAACATCAGACCATGCCCCAGAAATATATGCAATATATGCATGTTACTTAAAAATACACACACATACACACAAACACACATATACAAACAGTTTAAAAGTCATTTATGGGGCTGGAGAGATGGCTCAGAGGTTAAGAGCACTGACTGTTCTTCCAGAGGTCCTGAGTTCAATTCCCAGCAACCACATGATGGCTCATAACCATCTATAATGACATCTGGCACCCTCTTCTGTATAATGTATATATAATAAATAAATAAATCTTTAAAAAAATTCAAAAAAGGGCTGGAGAGATGGCTCAGCGGTTAAGAGCACCGTCTGCTCTTCCAGAGGACCTGGGTTCGTTTCCCAGCACCCACATGGCAGCTAATGACTGTCTGTAGTTCCAGTTCCAGGCAAAAAAATTTAAAAAAAAGTAATTTATGCCCAGAAGGGTCAGTTTCAGAAAAGACATGATACATCCTTATGTTTACACTTGAGGCAGATTCCCAGAAAAGTAGCTGCCTACCATAGTGACAAAATGACACCAAAAATTAAACACACAGAAAGAAAAATATCACAGAAGAATGGAAGAGGGTAAGAGTTTTATTTTCAAGGCATGGTGATTAATTTTTATTGTTAACTCCAATGGATTTGGAATTATCTAAGTCCTGTCTGTGATGGGTTATCCAGAGAGGTTTACTGAGTAGGGAAGTCTCATTCTGAAAAAGGTTTGTCACATCCAAAGATCTGGATACTAGGCTGGGGGAGGGACAGGGAAAAAGAGAACACCAGTGTCTCCACCCCCTGCTTCCTGACTCTAGACACAATGTGACCAGCTGCTTCATACTCCACCTTTGTAGCCATGCATTCTCTGCTATGCTGGACCGACCTTCACATTGTGAGTCCCAACAAGCTCTCTCTGTGTGAGTAGCTTTTCATAGGCATTTTATCAAAGCAGTGAAAGAAGTATCCAATCCAGAAAGCTCATACACAGGACTGGTGCTGATGTTGTGATAAATATGCCATTTGTAGGCTCTTGAGGCTGGTTTGCTGAAATATGTGAAAGTGGAAGAGTTAAAGGTTAGAGAATTCCTGGCTTAGACTGCTATGAACAGAGCTTAATTGTCATTTCTGGTGGAAAACGACAATACCAGAATTCTAAGGGAAATGAACATAACCGAGGTCTGAAACATGAAGTTTCAGAGGGAAAAATGACTTTGTGAGAGTTTAGAACTGGAGGCCATTCATGCAAAATAGCTGTATTTTTCCTATGTCCTGATAATTTGAGAGAGGTTTAATTTAAAAGCAATTAACTGAAGTGTTTCGGAAAGGACATTTTAAGAGGGTAAACTCCCGTCTGCAGCATCTCAGCTACAGTTGATAGATAGTACAGAAATACCAAGGTCTGTGTAGAGGGTTATGAAGGGCGACCTAGGGACAAGGCAGCAACATCAAAGACTCCAATTGATGAAAATAAAAATGTATTTGAAGAGAGAGTCTGACTAGGAATGCAGATGAATGGATTCTCCAATTTCAGCTGATACATCCATGAATCTGAAGAACATAAAGTAAATGAAACAAGCCAATGACAAAATTAAATATAGTGTGTGATGGTCTGAATAAAAATGATGCTCATAGGCCCACAGAGAGTGGCACTATGAGTGGCCTTGTTGGAGTAGGTGTGGCTTTGTTGGAGGAAGTGCATCACTAGGAGGTGGGCTTTGAGCTTTCAGGAGCCCAAGCCTGGTCAGTGTTTCACTTCCTGCTGCATGCTGATCCAGATGCAGAATTCTCAGTTCCTTTTCCAGCACCAAGTCTGCCTGCACAACTCCATGCTTCTCATCATGACAACAATGGACTACACCTCTGACACTGTAAGCCAGCCCCAATTAAATGTTGTTCTATAAGATTTTGCCATGTCATGGTGTCTCTTCTCAGCAATAGAAACCCTAAGAAGGTCTTGCTTATCAGTCCCAAGACAGCTATGTTCTTGGTCTGTGACACATTTGAGATATCTTGTGTTTCTTTTGTACAACATTGTTTGATTAGCTTCTTACTGATTTTATTCCATTGTATGGTTAGTTTTCTGCTAATTTTGTCCCATTCCCTATCCCCAAAACTGTATATAAGATTCTGTACTCCTTAATAAGCTTGCTTGGCATAGATATGGGTTGTGTAAGGCCTCCTGAACCCACTTCACTATCCTATTTCTCCTCTTCTCCCCTGATCCTTCCTCCAGAGACTTGTCATTGAAGAATGACATGGTGGGACAGGTCAATGGATTTTGTAAACTTATCTTTGGACTTACCACTCTTTGTCTAGAAGACAATTTGATAATGCTCTGGACACCTGCTATGGACTGAATATTAACCTCCTTCATTGTCACCTGACACACGTCTCCATGTGATGGCATTTGTGGGTGAGTCTTAAGCAATTAGGTCCTGACAGTGTATTCCAATAATTAAGACCCTTGAAGAAAGAAAGATACAGTATCTGTCAATGTCTGTGATATCTATCTATCTATCTATCTATCTATCTATCTATCTATCTATCTATCTAGTTTTTTAATGGTAAAAATAGGTAAACCAGAAAAAAGACTCCTGAAAATAAATTAACTCTCCCAAGCCAACAGGACTTCCTAGTCTTCAGAATTATGAGAAAAAAACAGCTGTTGTTTAAACTACCAAGTGTGCGGCATTTGTAATGACTGCTGAGAGAAATAAGACACTCTACACGAAGATACCTTTTTCCCTCATGGTTGGAGCTGCAGCTTGCTGTATGCTGAGGTGCAGTCCATTGTATACAAGGTGGAACTCAACTCCACAGTAGTCCCACTCCAGAGAAGGCAAGATATGCATCCCTCACCGGGATAAAGAGACGTCTTTAAGCTAATACATATCTCATGTGAACTATGTGCATAGTGAACAGTACATCAGTAGACATTGTGAGCCATAAGAGATGAATGAGAAGATGAGGCATCAGTGTATGATCTACCAACGGTTCAGTGACCAACCTACATCAAAGTGATATATAACGGGCTGTAGTTTGACATGTGAATATGCTTGTGTTCAAAAGATGTTGCTTCATTTGGGTTTGTAAAATCTTTGTACAAATCTCTGTACTATGATAAATGATGACCTCTCTGGGGTTGGATAAATGGCTCAATGGCTAAGAGCACTTGATGCCCTTCCAGAATTACCCTGCACTCTTGTTACACACACACACACACACACACACACACACACACACACACACCACAAATAAATAAGCATACTAAAAATAAATCTTAAAAATGATAGCTTTACATTTTACATAGTTCTTAGAAGCTACCCAAATGAAATTAGTTTATTTTAAAACAACATCATTAATGCATTAGTGTTGAGTGATTTTGCTCATTTCTATCATCACTTTTCTCATCCTGTAATTTTGAAATCTACATTCTGCATCCCAAAAAGCAGACAGTACCACTCCCCAAATACTCAAGGATTTAATATAGACTGGGCACACATTAAAGCTGGATGACAGGATGTTTTTCTTGGTGTAGTAAATAAACAGCAATAGCTAGGCTCAGAGTTACCATTTAAACAAGGTGAATGACAAACTAAAGAGAAAAATAACAAAGAACAACACCCCCATCTATTTCTTTTCCAGCTTTATGATCTTATGAAAGTAAAAGACCAGAACAGAGGGCAACAAGAGAGTAATCTTTGCATGTTCTAAATTAGACATCTAAAAGCATTGTGGGAAACGATGCTGGCTTGCCCACTTCTCAATCAGCTTCAGCCATATTTTTAATGTGACAGTTGTAACCAGTAAATCATGTTATTCTATGTCGTTCTTATATTTTATCTTATATATAGTAATAGCAGATCTAGATATTTATGATGTAGAAGGTGGTGTTATTATTTCTGCATATAATGTAGAATGACAAGACTGAAACAATCCACTCACCATCTCAAACACTTGCACACTTCATGATGTAGACCTCTCAGATGACCCTCCAAGCCACACTCTACTCAACAGTCAGCAATATTCACCATGTCCAAAATGTTAGAAACCAATGTGTAGGATAGGTGCCTGCACACTGACATCCGTGACTAGACTATTCAAAATAGTATAGCATGAAGTAAGCATTCATCAAGGGATAGATGGAAGAAAAATAATGGTAAGTATACAAATGGGTAAATATTCTTCTCTAAACATGAAATTCTACCACTTGTGACATCATCACTAGATTTAGGTAACACAAGGTAAACTAAAATAAGCAAACGCTATGTATGTCCTTAGTTGTTTGGAATGTAAGACAACACACTCATCACCAGTGAGAGTCACCACCAGATGCCTGAGCTTAGAGAAATTGTGAAAAGCTATCAAGCTTGGGTTGAATAAGAGAGATACTCGGTTAATTTAAGGTTCACTGTGTACCATGTATGTGTTGCTACATTGTTAACAAACTCAGGAAATATAATTTTGGTATATTCAAATTTAGGGAAATTTTACTAGTTAAGCCAATAAGCAAATCTGGTTCTCATCTTCCAATTAGCCAGGCTCATAAACTTACTTTTCATTTGAAAAATATTCTTATTTAAGTAAGTACTTTAAATATCTCTCTAGGGCTGGGCATGATGCATACCTATAATCCAGACACTTAGGAAACTGAGGCAAAAAGAAGCTTCAAGGTCAACTTGGGCTACATAGTCAGAGGTAGAAAGACTGCCCTCAAATAGACAAGAGTGATGAATGTTGGCAAAGATGGGAAGGTAGGCATGTGCTGTACACATTTTCATTTGTATTATAAAACACATCGAAAAGGCACATTTAAAGGATCTAAAGTGAGAGAGGATTGGTCCACAGTTATTTGAATACACTTTTGTCCTTTAGTGATTCTTTCTTATTTTTTTATAATATTTATTTATTTATTATGTATACAGCATACAGAAGAGGGTACCAGATGTCATCATAGATGGTTGCGAGCCACCATGTGGTTGCTGGGAATTGAACTCAGGACCTCAGGAAGAACAGCCAGTGCTCCTAACCTCTGAGCCATCTCTCGAGCCCCCTCTTTGATGATTCTTAACATTTTGACAGAGCGCATGGTTAATCAAAGTCACTTATCTCATAACAATTAGGAATAGAAAGAGAAAGGAAGACCAGTAACAACATATACCTTCAGACACACCAGTTTCCCCAAAGACTAAGCTTTCTAAAAGTCCATTCAGGTTAATCCATTAGTGGATAATCATCCTTATTACCTAATCAGATTTCAAGACCTCAATCTGAATATTGCTGAATTGAAAATAACACTCACTACATATAAACTTCAGGGAACATTTCAGATCTAAACTATAGTAGAAAACACTCAAAGACTTGGTAGAAATGTAAATTAGCACAATAATTATGGAAATGTTCCTAAGGAAATTTAAATGGAAGTACCTTAAAATACAACAATCCTATTATTCTGTACTTACCAAAAAGAAACTAAATAAGTACATCAAAGGTATCGACATTCCCATGATTCTTGCTGCATTTTTCTCAGTGAACAAAATTCATCATCAAACCAGGTGCCTATTGATGGATGAGTGGATATAGGACATGGAGCAGACACAATCAATGGGCTACTCTTCCGCCATGTAGAGAACAGAATCTGTCCCTGGCAACAACATAGGTATAACTGGAAATTCTACTTAAAAGTAAAATGAGGCAGGCATGTAGAGAGGCAGATTAACATAATTCAATTCAGATATGGAAGTTAGAAAATCTGGGCTTGTTGGCTTAATGAGCGATGGTTTCTAGAGGCAATAAAAAGGAGAAAACTGGGGGGAAAGAGAGGAATGTGACATTGTACAAGGCTACAGCTAAGGGAAGAATATTGATATTCTAGAACACAGAGCAAGTATGGTTGGCAGCAGTATAGCATAAAATTCAAAACAGCTATTAAAAAAGATTTTGAAGGATCTGAAGAAATGGCTCAGTGGTTAAGAGCACTGGCTGCTCTTCCAGAGGATCTAGCTTCAATTCCCAGCATCCACATGGCAGTTCATAACTGTATGTAATTCCAGTTCCAGGGGATCTGACACCCTCATATAAACATATATGTAGGCAGAACACCAAAAGCACATAAAATAAAAATAAATCATTTTTAAAGGATCTTGAATATTAACATGGAAAATTATGAATTGAAGTGGAGAGATGGCTCAGAGGCTAAGAGCTCCTGCAGATGACCTGTGTTCTGTTCCGGGGATCTACATTGCAGCCCTTATACAACCATCTGTAACTCCAGCTCCAGGGAGTCTAGTGCCCTCTTGTGGTTTTTGGAGGCACTGCATGCATGTGGTACAGACTGACATGCAGGCAAGACACTGGTACACATTAAAAAATTAAATCTTTTTTTTAATCATAAATTGACTTAATCAATCCTATTCAGCTTGAATAAGTTAACACAACATATTCATCATACTGTGTTCCATGAGAACATGTGGTTATTGTCTGTCAATAAATATTTTAATAAAAGTATTTTAATAAAAGTAAATAAAATAAGTGGATTCTACAATATACAAGAATAGTTAGTGAAGTATTTTGCCCTCTAATGGATTTATTTTTTTTTAAGTTATTTTTTTTTAATTTTATTTATTTATTTGCCTTGGTGTTTGCCTGGAACTGGAACTACAGACAGTTGTTAGCTGCCATGTGGGTGCTGGGAATTGAACCCGGGTCCTCTGGAAGAGCAGACGGTGCTCTTAACCACTGAGCCATCTCTCCAGCCCCTCTAATGGATTTATAAATAAAATAAAATGATTGCTGTGTACATTTCATAATCTACAAAATATGACCAAAAATCTTATTGAATTTGCTTGTTTTACAAGCCTTAAAGGTTACATGTTTGTATGTCCTCAGGGCTGACCATTTGGTTTGGATAACCAATTAATGTGCTCTTCCTGGGAAGGCTGTTTCTCCCATATGATCATTCCTTACTTGCTTGTCATTCCTTGTCTAGGGCTGAGGCCACATGGTCTTCCCTATCCACTCTGGCATGTCTATTGTTGTCTTTGTTCAGCTCATGCTTAGGTAGATGATGCTGCTGAGACTTTATGTGCTGAGCTTCAGACATTAGCAGGAGACTCAACAAACTCTGAGATTTCCTTACCCTTACTGTCTTTCTGGTCCCTTTTCTGCCATGATCCCTGAGCCTTAGGTGTGGGAGCTATTTTGTAGATGTATCCATCAGTACTTGGGCTCCATAACTCTGCATTTTGATTGGCTGTGATGTTGTGTAATGATCTCCCTCTGCTGAGAAGAGACATTTCCTTGCTGGGTAAAGACCGCATTTATGGGTAGAAGGACAAATGTTTAGGATGTAGTTAAAGATTATGCTGGTTTAGCAATGTGGCAGTTGCAGGTTCTTCTCCAAGATCTATGACATCACTAGCCCTGGGTGTTTGGCTAGGTTTCCAGTTTCAGGTATGATTACCCTCTTGTCAGTGGGTCTTAAGTCCAATTAGGGAGCTGTTGGTTACCACCAAGCTCTGATACCACTACTGCATCCTTAAAGTTATCATGTCATGCTAATTGCTGTTGTGTGAGCCACAACTTCTATGTGCTTGCCCTGAAGAAATTCTTCCCAGGAAAGTTAGCTCAAATGATGCTTATCTCTTATTAATCACAGACAATTCTTTTGCCCTAGCTGATCAGAATCATAGATTCTTAGTTTAAAATATCAAATGGAGCTGATAGAATCTTTAAGGGACTCACAAGCTTCTCTCTGAACTGTCACAGGCCAGGTCTCCATTGTCTGCACGGCTTTCAGCATTTACCTCCAGGTTTCCATGACAACTCTTTAAGCTCTGAACACTCAGTGACTTTTCTAGCCCAAATCTTCAAACTCTTTCCATAATGCTCCCCCTAAACAACATGGCCAGATCACTCTCTAGCACCAATTTCTATCTTTCTTAGGTTTCTGCTGCTGTGATAAAAACATCATGACCTCCAAAAACCTAAACAAGCAAAAAACTTGAGGATAGAGTTTGCTGCTTATTACAACTCTCTAGCCATGCTAGAGGGAAATCAAGGCAGGGACTCAAGACAGGAACCTGGAGGCAGAAGCCAGGAATAAATGCTGCTTACTGACTTACTCTTCACAGCTTGCCCATTCTGCTTAATATACAACCCCAAACCACCTGCCCAGAGACGGCACTGCTCCAATGGTCTATGTCTGCCACAGCAATCATTAACAAAGACAATATCCTCACAGACTTGCCTCCAAGTCATCTGATGGAAGCATTCTCTCAGCTGAGGTTCATCTTCATATATAACTCTAGCTGTGTCAAGTTACCAAAAATAAAAATGCCAACCAGGACAACTGTGAAATAAAACACATCATCAAGATACCAAAAAGTTACCCTATGGCAACAAAGTAAAAATTCCATTCAATAAAGAACTTCCTAATATGTTGCTGATGTAGTAACTATCAAGAAATATCTCCAGAAAGCTTCACTATAGTAAACATCAGACTCCCCAAATCACATTCATTGATGGAAACCCATAAACATGAGAAGGCTATAGACTATTTCAGTCCTGTTGCATACATCTTACTCATATTCTCCAGGGCAACAATGATTCTAAAGACAATAAATTAAAAGAAATCCCTTCAGAATGTTCCTCTGTACAAATACAGCTCCTGCTTAATTATCAACATGAGATAACTCAGGCCTCAGAAGATATAAGGGATTAACCCTCAGGAGACCCCTCCCAATGTCATCAAATTCACTCTTTTTTCTATACTCTGTTCAGTCTGCCTCCTAAGCCTTAGACCCCCTCATTGATCAGTGCAAATTCTTTGACTTCTTGATCCTCAATTTTCTCAGTGCTGGTTCCTTCCTTCTTCAACCTGGAGGTAAGTGGGAGCAGCAGCTAAGGTCTTGTGTCTGTAATAAGTTTTCTTCTCCTATAGAAAATCACACAAAGCTTCATAAAGAACATTCCCACTCACTGAGTGGAGGCTGTTGTAAGAAATACGGTTTTTTTTTTGTTTTTTTTTTTGTTTTTTTTTTTTTTTTTTTTAGATCAAGGAAAACAACGTAAGAGCATCTAGGAAGCTGTGCTCTTCAATCTAATCATGACCTGCCTCACCCATCACCTCAGCGGTTTTTACGTTCAACAAGTTAGAATGTAGGATTTTGTGACTCTACGATACCAGAGTAAATCAAATATCAACTTTAAAAAATAAGATTTTTTTAATACCAAAACAGGATAGTAACCATTCGAGGGAAATTGGGTCACTGTGTAATAAGTATTAAGAAATATAAACCAGACTGGAGAGATGGCTCAGAGGTTAAGAGCACTGACTGTTCTTCCAGAGGTCCTGAGTTCAATTCCCAGGAACCACATGGTGGCTCACAACCATCTATGATGACATTTGGTGCCCTCTTCAGTATACTGTATACATAACAAATAAATATATCTTTTTAAAAAATATTCTAAAAACAGAAATATAAGCCAGTGAAATAAAATTTCTGACATATATTTCATGGTGATACAGAAAAATAACTTCCAAAAATCAAAAGCTAGGCTAAGTAAATAGTTTTAGGTAGTTGTAGGAACAGAAAAAAAAAGAAGTTTAGAGCATAGGAAAAAATATTATTTGCAAGTAAATCACTGCACTTACTATGAAGAGGTAGCCTGGGTAACCCTAACCTGAGCATCTATGTGAGGTGGTGTTTAGAGAAAGAGCTAGGCAGATGTGATGGGAGTTATTTATATACCCCATCTGAGCAGCCCCATATATAAACACTATCTATTTATTCACAGGAAAAGAAGTGAGTATGGGGCATAAGCCTGACCAGAATCAGGCCCAGGACCATGTGCTGGGATTTTAAAGGTTCATATGACCTTTAAAATTATGGAACAATAGAATGAGGACTGAAATGTCTGAAGATGAATCAAACATGTTAATGTAAATATGAGATGAAAAGGATGTAAACTCAATCTGATTCCTGGTGTCACCTTAATTTTCCTTCAGTTATCACTGATCTTTACAGAATGATGCTGCTCTGCCTGTGATCAAGCTCTGATACCTTGTTCTCCACCTGGTCCATCTTGTTGGTGAGAATTTCTGATGAGATTTTTGTTTATTCTGGTTTTTTTTTTTTTAATTTCCAGCATCATTTTAGCTTGATTTTTCTTTGGCATTTCTCTTTGTTGGACTATTTTTTCAGATTTAGGGTTTATTTTTAAATTTTTGTCTAGCTCTTTGTTTTTGTTCTCTTAGAATACATTCATGGCTTCTTTTTGTGTTTGGGGGATAGTTAAAAGCATTCTTTTGAATCCTTCATCTGGAAATTCTCCTACCTCATTCTCATGGGGAGCATTACTGTGGAATTAGTAGCTTTTGGAGAAGACATGCTCTCTTGGTGTTTCATTTTGCTTCTGTGTCTGCACTCGAGTTCACACATCTGGAGCTGGCTGGTTGAATCCTATTTTTTTCCATTTACAATGTTCAGGAGAGGACTGAATTGTAGGGTTAAGCTATCATTTTCCCTGTTGACCAGGTACTGGAGCTGGAAGCTCTAACTTTAATCTTCTTCTTAGAGTTGGGAACTATTCTGGGACATCTCCAGCCTCCCCGCTGTGTCTGTATTCACTCTACATTGTGGAACTTCCTGGGCCTATGAGCCTTGCTCTGGGATATCTCAGGCCTCCTTTCTGGGTCCAGCTGGGCATTTTTCTGCAAAGCAGATAATTGTGAATAAAAAGATAGGTAGATTTTACATCATATTTTTGCTGTGAGAGAATAACAAGTATTAATGAGAATGTAGAAAAACAATCCCTAATGGTAGGAAGGTAAAATTGTACAAAGATTCTGGAATACAGCAGAAAAATATAATCATAATAAAATCCAGAAGTTCCACTTTTGAGCACATACTCTGAAGAATTAAAAGCTAAACCTTAAAGTGGTGTCTGAAGAATCACATTCACAGCAGTTTATTTCCAGTGGGTAAGATATAGACTCAAGGGAGAGATCATGGGTGAATACAAAAGCCAATATAGTACACACATATAATTAGTGTTAATTGGCCTTTTAAGAGGTAGAAAATCTCGACTTTGCCTAGAGAATAGATGAATCTAGTGAGATGTTGTGAGTGAAACGTAATGACAGAGTTACAAATACTATTCAATGAAATTTCTCTGGGATAATTAGACTAATTGGAATCCCACAAAAAGTATCTAGAATGGTGGGTGATGGGTTTGGGGACTGTGGTAGACAGGAAGATATTGCTTGATAGGTATTGATTGGGTTTGACAGAGGCAGATGATGATAACAGCCAAATGGCAATATAAATGCATTTAATAAACTATACACTGAAATGTAGTTAAACAAATTTGATGTCAAGTTCATGTTGGCATGCTAAAATCTGGGATAAAAATGAGAGCTGACTTTCTAAAATAAATTCAATTTGCTAACTTCTCCCAGGAGAAAGAGTTCACAGAGCTGCGTGCGTGTTCCATGTGTGCATCCCAGCTCCTTCCTTTCCGTCTGAGTCTGGCACCCTTTCTCATCTGCCTGCATTTAAAGGGAATGTTAGGCAGTATTTCTCTCAAATATAGTCGGAAAGGAGATGTTCCAGGTGAAAGGATAGCATCGCCCTTTCCAGATGAAATTATAGCACCATGTTTGCGGAAGAACTCAAGAACGCTGAGGGTAACTTTAATAGGAGGAACGAAATAACGGGGGAGAAAGAGACAGCGAAAAATTTACACAGACAGGTTTCTAGTTGACTTGATCAGGCTTTGGGGAGATATCTTCATCAGATATTGGTTATTTTCACTCTAACATGACTTGAAAATTAACTACTGAGCAATATATGGAATCAGCCATGTACTGGAAAATTATTCAAAATATTATGGAGAATATCTCACTAATACTTTATCAAAATACAGTGGGTATTTTAAATATGTTGCCTTGGGACTTATTAAGAAGGAAGCATCTAGTTTATTTTCAAAATTTATCTTTTTCCATATAGGCATACGTAATACGGTGGCCATGGAAGGACAGAATGTGAGTTTCCCCGACACGTTTATTTTGGTGGGCTTCTCTGATCACCCATGGCTGGAGGTCCCCCTCTTTGGAGTGCTTCTGGTCTGCTACATCTTCACCCTGATAGGAAATAGCTCTATTGTCTTGCTCTCCCTGGTGGAACCTGAACTCCAAACACCCATGTACTTCTTCCTAGACAACCTCTCCGTGCTAGACCTCTGTGCCACATGTACCATTGTCCCGAAGCTGCTAGTCAATCTCTGGGGCCTAGAAAAGACAATCGCTTCCTGGAGCTGCATGACACAGGCTTACCTCTTCCATTGGACCAGCTGCACTGAAAGTGCCCTGCTGGCAGTCATGGCTTTTGATCGCTATGTGGCCATCTGCTGCCCCCTCCGATATGTTCTCATCATGCATCTCTGGGCATGTGTGTGGCTGGCAGCTATATGCTGGGCCAGTGGCCTAGCCAATTCTCTGGTTCAAGCTACACTCACCCTCTACCTTGCTCTGTGTGCAAATAGAGTAGACCATTTCTTCTGTGAGGTGCCTGCTTTGATTAAACTGGCATGTAGTGACACTACTACAAATGACCTGTCTCTAGCCTTGGGAGCTATTCCTTTTGGGACAGTGTCTCCTCTGACAGTGCTCATCTCCTACACCTTCATCGCCAGGGCCGTGCTGAAGTTACCTTCAGCTGAGGGAAGGCGCAAGGCATTCAGCACATGCAGTTCCCATTTGCTGGTTGTTACCATGTTCTTTGGACCAGGTATGTACACGTACCTGCAGCCTCCAGGCAACAACACTCAGTCCAAGTTCCTCTCCTTATTCTACTGTGTCTTCACACCGCTGCTCAACCCACTCATCTACACTCTGAGGAACAAGGATGTGAAGGAGGCGTGGAGGAAGATGCTGTCCTCCCAGGCTAGGGGGAAGTCTCTGAGAGCCAGATGATCTCCGCCTGGAACATGTTTACATTAGTGATACAGATTTGCTGTCCCAAAAAGATTGGTGCCTGGGTGAGAATTCTCATCTCTCAAAATCACTCTGAGGACAACAGAGACTCTTTTGACTAGAAACTCTGTCTTCTAAAATCTCAGATAAGGTCATGGTACTTTTTCTGGACCCTTCCCAGATATTTCTATCCACAGAGAAATGGGCTATAGATCTGAATACTGAAAGAAAAGCACTGTCTATAAATCCTTTCTAGTGATTGCTCTTTGGTCATATGCTCTAAAACAAAATGTTCTGAAATGATTTGGAACAGATCATTCACTTCAGTGGTGTATCTACTGGTAAGTGGCCATGCCCCTGCCAATACTCCATAGCCTGTTAGTAACTGAACTCATCAATTCACCACAAAACAATCATGAAAATCAGAGAGGACCAGTTGGGAAAAACAGGATCATCAGAAGTGAAAGGGATCCAATAGGACAACAGGGGCGTGAATATTATTAAAAATAAATTAGATGGATGTATTAAACCCATTATTATTCATACCATATAATAATTAAATATAGTTAATATATGCTAATAGAACACTAAAGTTTTTAAAGATCAAAGTAAGAATTTTAAGAAGATTTTAATTAGATTTCTCTAGGTACCTACTCAAACTATTTTAAATTCTCCTGTCTGAGAATCTCATGTCTCCACTTCCTGTCAAACATTATGCCAATCTACAAGCAATCATATTCTTACCTCATCTATGCTAACACAATTAAACATCATTGTCTATGTGATATAATCATCATAATGTCACCATTATAAATTTACTTCATGGGCTGGAGAGATGGCTCAGAGGTTAAGAGTACCTTAACCTTCCTGGGGTCCTAAGTTCAATTCTGAGCAATCACAGGGTAGCTCACAACCATCTATAGTGGGATCTAATGCCCCTTTTTGGTGTGCAGACATACATGCAGATAGAGCACTCATATACATAAAATAAATCTAAAAAAAAATAATTTGCTTCAGTTTTCTCAAATTGTTTACAATAAATATCACTCAGCATCTTTATGTGACATTTTACTATTTATGCTTTATCATTTATCTTTGCTTAATTTCTCTATTTCACTATACTTTTACAGACTAGAAAGAACTTCTTTTTTGTATACATATGATAACCATGAGGTTCCTCTCACCTAACACATACCTGCCAAGCAACAGCAGTTGAACAGGGCCTGATCTAAGAAGGAACATGGGTATGCCTCTATCAAATTAGCTTTAGTCATATCCCAGGTCTGTGGGTGACTCACTTCTTTGGGAGTATTGTATTAATTACTGTCACATTGCTGCAGCAAAACACTTGACAATCGTGTCTTAAGGAAAAGGTTGTTTGTGCTAACAAATCAAAGGTATAGTCCACAAAGAAATTGTGGCAGCAGGGGCTTGAGATGGCTGGTCACATCATACCCACAGACAGAAGCAGAGAGAGAGGAATTCAGATGCTTGGCTCACATTATCCCTTTTATTTAGTCCAGAGACCCAACCCATGGGATGGTAGATCTCATATTTAGAGAAATGAAAAATTTCCCAGTTTAGAAATCCCTCACAAATATGCCCAGAGGTGTGTTCTATGGTGAGTCTATGTACTGCCTCATTGATTTTCAAGCTTAGCCAGCCAGTTCCACCCCTTGCCCATTTGACATTTGAGCACATCACATTTAAACCATAGCTTTCTACCTCTTGTACTAGCCATCTTATAAAAGCAGACTGCATTCAAACTTCAAAAACCTCATAGTCTTAAACAGTTTCAACACTGCTTAAAGGTCTTCAATCTAACTTTTATCTGAAACAGTCTGATCTCTAACTGGGAATCACTACTTAATAATAAAAAAGCAAATTACATGTTTCCAATGTATAATAGTATAGAATAAACATTCCCATTCCCAACCAGAATAGCAGGATCCTAGCAATGAATGATCAGACCAAGACTGACTGACACCCAGCAGGGTAAACACCAAATTCTGCAGCTCCGGATCAGGCATCTGGAGATCATGATGGAATCATCTTGGCTCCAAAAGTCTTAGGTCGTTTCTATCCATCTCTGCCACCTGCAGTATAACATAACTCCTCTCTTGGGCCAGTGCTTTTCCATAGCTACAGCTTTTCTCAGCAGACATTCCCTAAGTCAAATGCATCTTCAACATCTTGAGGTCTCTACTGCTTGCAACTCAGGCTTCACACTTTCCTTCACACCTTCACAAAATGATGCTCGAATGATTCTAACCTGGTTATGTATTGCTTGGCTCTGGTGGCTTTCTGGAATCTTGGCATAAAAATCTATGGTTTACTCAGTCTTGCATCTTTCACATCTGAAAACCCATTACCACATGGATGACATTGCCAAGTTCGCTGCCCCCTCAGGATGGAGGCTGCCCGCCTCACATCACACTTTCTGTCACTCTTCATGTGCTGGGCCAGGAAAACTTTCCCTGGAGGTTGGTTTTTAAGCAAAGAACCACTCAGAGGCATTTTCAGTTTTCTCTTTTCAAATGAATGTGCATTCTCAAAAGGTAGAGCTTTTAATTCTGTATCATGCCCAGATATATCCAGACATGCCCAGAGGTTCATTTCCATGGTGACTAAACCTTATCAAGTTGATAACTGATATTAATCGTCACAGATATTGTCAACCTTTGGTTATTATAACAGAGAAGCAATGGGACATTTACTATTGTCTTGAAGCAAAAACATTCTTCTGCCATTATAGCCCTCCTATAAAATGACTTGAAGTGCCCATGAAGTCCCAGGGGTCCTCCTTCTCTACCTCCCCAGAACTAGGTTTACAGGAACATGCTGCCATAACCTAATTTTTACATGGGTGTTGAGATTCAAACTCAGGTTCCCATGCTCAGACAGAAGAGCATTACTGATTAAGGCCCCTGACTTTTTTTTAGTTGGGAAACTATTAATAAAGAGTTTTAAACTTACATTTTCAGCAAAAGAAAAACCTACTTTGTGAAATTTAAATTGTGTATTCATATATGCATATATATGTATATTTATAGTTATATACAGTTATTTATTATAAAAGTTCCATTTTAAAATCTGCTACATTTTTATTAAATAAGCATATTAAATGTGAATTGCTAATTACCTTCTCTAGTCTGGATTTTAATCCTAAAATAGACACTGTAGAGAAATGAGAAATGGAGGAAAGTTAGATCTTTATAAACACTATTTGTAATTCTATTATGTACTGCAGTATGTCACACAAGTGAGCACATATTTTCCATACACATACTTGTGTGCTTCTGTGGTCATGGAGAACTCTGTTCAAGAAAGCCAGCGCAGTACTGATGAGATGGCTCTGTGGGTTGAGTAAGGCACCTGCCACTGAGCCTGAAACCTGGTTTCATCCTGGAAATAACACAGTAGAAGGAGAAAACCAACACTCTCAAGCGCCTCCTAACCTCTGCACACACCATGGCTCACACACATGTCCACACACATCTACAACCAAACAAATAAATGTTTGGTGCGTGTGCGTGCGTGCGTGCGTGCGTGTGTGTTTTGTTTAGTTTAGTTTCTTTTTTACTTTCTTTCTTTAAAGAACACAGCAGCCAGCCTTTGTGGTAAGCACCTGCATTCTCAGTCCTCAGGGAACAACCAGGTCAATCTCTATGAATCTGAGGCTAACCTGATCTACATAAAGAGTTCCAGTTCATAATGAAACCCTGTTTCAAAAACAACAACAAAAGCAGTGTGTTTTGGGCATGGTGACCTACATTTGTAATTCCAGCATTTGAGAGACTGAGGCAAAATTGTCCCGGATTAGAGGCTACACTGGCTACATGCTGATTTATGGCCAGCCTGACAGTAAGCAGAAAGAGTAAGACTGTTTCAAAACAACATCAGCAAAACCAACCAGCGTCATTTCAGGACAGAGGGAAGCTCGCGGTGCTCTGGAGAAACAGAAATCCAGAGCCTTGGGTTGCACACAGTTTTTTTTCAGCACCTGGACAGCGTCTTTTGCAGCCCTGGTTCAAAAACCTGAATGCAGAGAAAGAAAATTAAAATAATAAGGTCTCAAGACCTACCCACATTCCCTCCTTTAGCCTGCCCTCCTTTTTAAAAAACCATATGGAGACATACTACTATAGAAGCTTCTTCAAATATATACATACATGAAAGAAATCTAACTGAAGTTACTAAAATCATAATGGAGGCAATGTCCTCAACTAGACATTATGCCATCAAGTGCCAGAATGATTGTATCTTGTTGACTCGTTGGCCAAATGTGTTCCATAAAATTCCCCAAACATCTCAGATTATTGCCAAGGCTATTGGCTGTTCTCCACACCCTGATGATAAAGCCCGACCTAGTGTTGAAAACAACACTTACTCATGTCAACACAAATACAGAGAAGGTCGAGCTAGTGTTTAAATAGAAGCTTTACCCCTACTAACTAATGTTCATGGTGCTGTAAGGTACTCTGAAGACTTCAGGAAGACAAAGTAATCATCAATATCACCAGCCAAAAACCCTGCAACTTTCAACAGTGACCTGCCTGGGAGGTATGGTGCTGTACCCGTGGCACAAAGGTTATGGTAGCAAACAACCACTTTTAAAACTGTATCTAAGGCCCACTACTTGACACTGCTAATGAGGCCAAGAACCTGAGACTGTGGATACCTCCTTGGTCAGGAGTGGAACTTTGTGTCTACTTCCCGTTCTCAGTGCTGGCATTTTGTATGGTTTGAACCTGTGCAGGTCTTGTGCATGTTGTCACAGTGTGTGAGTGTATGTGTGCATCAGTCCTGTTGTATCTGGAAGGAATTGTTTTTCAAAGTCATCCACCATCTCTGGCTCTTACAATCTTTCTGTCTCCTTTTCTGCATAGATCCTTGAGGCCCAAGAGGAGGGCTTTTATATAGATGTCCCATTTAGTGCTGGGTTCTCTGAAGGCGCTCATTCACTGCATCCTATTCAGTTGTGGGTCTCTGTCTGATCTTCTGTGAGAAGCTTCTCTGATGAGGGTTGAGTGATGCACTCATCTATAAGGACAGCAATATGATGTTACTAGGAGTCATTTTATTGCTATGTTCCTTTAGCAGAAGAACAGTACTAGGTTATTCTCCTGGGGCCAGCGACTTACCTAATCTCTTTAAGTAAACAAATAACATAAAACTGAAAACATTAAAAAGAGCAAATGGAAAAGCAGAATAATAAAGAGCCTATGGGAACAGCTAAAGATGCTAAGGAAGACATAACTCATGGCAAAAACATGTTTTAAAAGGCAATAAGTAGAGGTATAAAGATAGGTCAGGTTAAGAGTATTTTCAACTCTTGTGAAGGACAAAAGTTCCATGCCCAGCACTCACAACTGTATGCAATTCCAGCTCCAGGAGATCTGATGCCCATCCAAGGCTTCGTGGAAATCTCAAAAGACCTCCCCACCCACAAAAAGGGACCTGGTAGGACTCTCCTCCAGAGAAAAAGTGAAGCTGTACTGGGGGGTGTCGTTGTTTGAATAAGAATGGTTCCCATAGGCTAATAGATTTGAAAGCTAGGTCATGAGGGAATGGCATTACTTGAGAAAGATTAGGAATTGTGGCCTTGCTGGAGTAGATGTGGCCTTGCTGGAGTGGGTGTGGCCTTGCTGGAGTGGGTGTGGCCCTACTGGAGTAGATGAGGTCTTGCTGGGGTAGGTGTGGCCTTGTTTGAAGAGAAAGTGTATCACTAGGCGTGGCCTTTGAGGTTTCAGAAATCCAAGCCAGGCCCTGTGATTCTTTCTTCCTGTTGCTCGCAGATCTGGATGTAAATTCAGCTCGTCCAGCACTGTGTCTTCCTGCATGCTGCCAATGTCTCTGCCATGATGATAATGGACTAAACCTCTGGACTGTAAGCTGCTCCAGCTACATGTTTTTCTTTTTAAAACTTGCCATGGTCATGGTGACTCTTCACAGCAATAGAAACCCTGACTAAGACAAATGGTAAAAGTACAAAAAAGCCAACTTATTTATAAAGACACATTCATCAAAATAACATTAGAGCTTACAGCCCAAACCCTGAAATCTAGGAGAGTAGTGGATGGTGCAGTTCAAACCCGAAAGTAAATACTGCCAAACAAAATTATTACAGCAGCAGCAAAGATATATCATTGTTTAAAATGTATGTGTATGTATGTGCTTATATAAGCCACATGTATTTGAGTGCCTGTGGAAACCAGAGCCCTTGGATCTGGAATTACAGGCAGTTGTGAGCTGCTTGGCATGGCTGCTGGGAACTGAATTTAGGGCCTCTGAAAGAGCAATAAATATTCACAATCTCTGAGGTATATCTTCATCCCCAATCTCTCCTTCTGTCTTTTTAAAGATTTATTTTTATTTATGTGTTTTTGTCTATGTTTGCCTTACAGGTACAGGTCTGGCAGGAGCCAAAAGAGGGTGTTGGATTCCCTGGAGCTAATATTATATGCCATTGTGAGCCTCCCGGGGTGAATGCGAGATTTGAACTCAAGGCCTCTAGAAAAGCACTTCTACTTTCCAGCGCCTGCCAAAGATGCCCTTTTAAGCTAATAAAAAAATAAAAAATCTTCCAAAATAAGTACAAACTAAAGCAAGCCATGAGCATGAATTCAGCAGTTCAGAAAATAGATAAAAACAAAAAACTTTGGGGCTGGAGATAAGGCTCAGAGGTTAAGAGTGTTGGACTGTTCTTCCAGAGGTCCTGAGTTCAATTCCCAGCAAGCACATGGTGGCTCACAACCATCTATAATGACATCTTCTGTATACTTTATATATAATAAATAAAGATTTTTAAAAGTCTTAAAAAAACAAAAAAACTTCATACAGGTGGAGAAGAAAGGCAGTCACAGAACAAGAGACTGGGAAATAACAAATCTAATGCAAATAATAGACTAATAAGTGAGAGCTAATGAAGACTAGATACCGTCCAATTCAATAAATCCCTAGTGTGAACATGAGGGAAAGAAAAGAGCAGTTTATGAAGCTGCCAGATAAAAAAAGTAAAATTACAGGCATCATCAAAGTCCTCTCAGTAATAACCTAGATGTCAATGATCTACACTCTCCAATTAAGACATGAAAATAAGCTGACTGGATGAAAACCCAAGGTGACCTACTGAGTAAAGACTCACACAGAATGAGCCAAAAGATGGGATACTGTATCCCAAAGAAACAGACTGGAGACAAAGAGTCACCGTACTTGATCAAACACAGCAAATATCAAACCAGAACTGCCAAAAGAGTTTTTTTTTTTTTTTAAAAAAAGTACATTTTAATAAAAGGTACAAAAGGACACAGTGATTGTAAATATATATGTCCAAATGTTAGAACACCTAATTTCATTAAACAAACACTGGTCATAAAGGTATAGATAAACCCAGCTTCAATAATAGTGGGTAACTTAAGAAGAGAGATAATCCAGATCAACAAAACCAAAACCCTTGCACTTAAGCTGCATCATACATAAAATGGATGAAACCAACATCTGTGGAAAATTCCACCCAATAGTTGTAGAATGCACGTCCCATTCAGCACCCGTGCACTTTCTCCAAAAGAGAAAACATTCTAGACCATAAGTCAATTTTGACAAATATAAGATAATATTTTCCTGAATCTTATCAAATCAGAATAAAACTAGAAGTAACTAACAAAAGAAATAATAGACAGTATATGAACACATGGACATGGACTATCCCACTCTTAAATGGCCTGGCAATCATTGAAGAAAATCATGGGGAAAAGTTAAAAATTCTCATAATCAAATGTGGTGTGGAATATTATTTCAAGGTGTGTTACATTAGTTTATGCTGTGGAACACTTGCTTTAATGAAGCAAAAATGTGTTGCATTCTTTCCTGTTTCATTTGTTTAACTCTGTGAAGCTGTGTTACTCTGCCTGTCAAAAACACCTGATTGGTCTAATGAAGAGTTGAATGGTCATGATCAAGGCAAGCTGGGGAGGCGGGTGGCTGGCAGGCATAGAGAATAAATAGAGGAAATCTGGGAAGAGGCTCTTAGAGCAAAAGAATGAGGGAAATCCAAGGGCCAGCTTCCCAGCTACCCAGCCAGCCACAGAGTGAGAAGTAAATAAAGGCATATAGAATAAAGATAAAAGCTCAGAGGCAAAAGATAGATGGGATCATTTAAGTTAAGCAAAGCTGGCTAGAAACAAGCCAAGCTAAGATGAGACCTTCCTAAGTAAGAATAAACCTCCGTGTATTTATTTAACACCTACCCCAAAAGAGCCAAAAGCATAAAAGAGCAGAAAACAGCCAACTACACAAGTGAAAATGAAAACAGCTTCCTTTGGTATGCAGCAAAGGCAGTTCAAAGAAGAAGTTCTTAACAATGAGTGCCATATAAAAAAGTCAGAGAAATCTCCAGTCAGTGACCCAAAGATGTATCTCAAGGACTTACAAACAGTTAAAAATATTAACACATGGTAATAAACTGTGTGGGAGCTCTGTGACCACCACAGCCAGAAGAGTAGCGACCTTTTGGAGGCAAGAAAGCAGTTCAATTCAATAAGTACTAATAAGGCAGTGCTGGTTCAGACTTTGGGAGTCTGGCCCTGGGTAGTTTATTTTAGCCACATTTAAGCATAATTTAGTGAAAACCTCTTCCTGGTGATAATTCTCAATCCTGTAGGCATATGAAAGCACATGGATCTCCTTGAGGAACAACATAAGTTAAATAAAGATGTGACTACCTTGAAACTGACTACATGTGACACCTTCCATAAAGATGGGCTCTATAGATTGATTAAGAAAGACAAGCTCATGATAAGGGTGTCTGGGGAGGACCTGGTGTGGTCTTGGCCACACAGATAGCACTGAGGTCACTAGGCTATTAGCCATGTTTGCTCCCAGCCTTCTAAGGGAATAACAGACTATACATCCCTCCCTTTGAAGGAACATGCAAACCCCTGTGTATTTGACATTCCTAGTTCTTTCTGTGCTTAACTGTGAACACAAGGACCTCTATAACCCATACAATAAATAATCAAGACATAAATTCATGAAATACAGATAAATGGGCTATACAAAGACTAGATAAAACAAAAGGTAGTTTTTGAAAAGATAGACAAGATTGTCAAATCCTTATCCTATTTAAGTAAAAGAGAGAAAAGACTCTCTCCCTATATATATATAAACAATTTTTTATTTATTTTATCTTATTGTATTGAGTGTTCTTGCCTGCATGTATGTATGTGTACTATGTGTGTGCCTAGTAACCAAGGAGATAAAAAGGTGTTGGATCCCCTAAAACTGGAGTTACAGACAGTTGTGAGCCACCCTATGGATATTGGCTTAAAGCCAAGTCCTCTACAAGAGCAACAAGTGCTCTTAACGGTTGAGCCAGCTCTCACCCCTACAATTTTTAACGAGAGGGAAGAGGTAACTGTCTAAAAGCACTCCATTCAATCGTGGCGCCACAGCTAGCTTCAGTTTCCATGGTTTGCTGCTCAGGATCAAGGATGTGCCTGCCCTTCAAGCCTGGTTTCTGTCCAGAGTCCTCATCACTCCATGCAACAAATGAAACAGACAGCTCAGACAACATTAGCAATCAGGAACAAATCTAGACTTGGATTTCTCTGAGCTAGTCACTGTCCTAAGCACTTTACAAACCAACTCCTTTCTCCCTTTAGAGGGCAAGAGTAGTGCTTCTTATGCTTTGCCAGTAGAAATGGGGCATAGTGACACTAGGTGACTTGCCTAGGGTCTCAGAGATTACTTTTGGTTCTGAAGCCAGTTCAGCTTGTTTTTTACCTGAACCACAGGCTGCACAAGTCAGCCCTCTACAAGCCTTACAGTGACCTCCTCCCCAGCATTAGAGACCTGAAGGAGGAGGAGGAACCTTCAATGCCCATGACTACTCCGTCTACTCTAGTCTTCTAGGATCTACTAGTAATTGCAAATACTATAGCTCACACTTCAGCAGTGATCAGTTAATCCCTTAGACACTAATTAAATAGAGCATCAGGGATAACTTCCCATCCAGAGGAGAGCAAGTGTCTATGCTGTCTGTGTCTGGGGAGAAAGAGCAGAGCCCTCCTGGAAAAGAGCGCAGAGGATGAGGTCAAGTTTAACCTGGGGAATAGTTGTGAAATCACAGGGAAGTGTGACATGAACTACCTAAATGTGATAATTGCTGCCCAAACACCCTGGCTTCAGCAATGAGGTGTACAGTGTATATAAGTGCAGAAGTGACTCCACCATATTCAAGTGTCCACAGCACAGGGTCATTGTAATTCTGTAGCCCTCCTATAGCCAGAGGAAAGCACAGATGGCCCTAACTCTTCCCAGCAAACTGGCAGTAAAGAAAACCCTTTCTCATCTCCAGGCCAAGAATGAGCTATCTCCACCTGCTAAAGGCTGGGTTCAGGTAGGCATGAGGTCTCCACAGGTTTATCAGAACAAGCAGTCAGCATCCTCTTAGCACACCTGCATTTGCAGCAACTTCCTCCCTAAGCATCATCCCCAGTGCAGACCAGCACAGGCTGCAAAGAATTCTTCCTCCCTGAGCCAGGTCCTCTGTAGATGCCAGAGAACCATGGAAGGTAAGGACCAGTCCTGGGCTCCAGACAAGCTAGAGTCTGCATCACAGAGAGGTTTTGTGACATCTACTTTTAGATAAAATTGCAGGCGGTGGCTAACTTGTAGAATGAAGCTTTTGTTTCACTCTACTAAGAGTGAGGCCAGCTGAAAACTGTAATGGTGACTGTGTATTTACTTGCTGGTAATGGCCTAATTTTACACCAATTAGAACTCTGAAAGGAAGACAGCCTTTGAGCCAGGACACACTCCTGCATATCTTCCCTTGTCTTGAAAGAGCATCCATTAAGAGAATGTTGCCATTCATAGCCTTTGTACCAAGGCTCAGTCTCCTGAAGTTTAACCCTACTCACTAGGGCAGGAACTGAATGGGACCTTGTCTTGACTGCCCAGATTGAGGAAATTTTAAGCTAAATTTTCAAACTGAAGAAAGAACTAATAAGAAATAAAATCTCATGGCTGTTTGCCCATCTCAGAGGCTACTTTCTGGAAATTTTACTTACTGCTCTGAGTTTGCTTTTTCCTCTCAAATGATGGAGTAAGTCACAATCCTATCAGGTCCCAAGCCAATTTCAATAGCAGTTGTTAAGAATGAGATGAGATAGATAAGTAGATAAATGATTTAATAGATGGTAGATGTATGGATAGATGGGCAGATGAGCAGACAATGGATGGATAGACAGACGGGCAGATGGATGAATAAATATATAAGATCAAGATCAATTAGAGAGCTGTATCTCACATGAAGGATGCCACATGTCAAAAGGGTGTATGTATCTTCATATCCTCACCCTCTAGCAGGCATAATCCAAGTACTATCATCAAAACACCCACTGTGTTTCCAACCATTGAAGAAAATGATCTTTATCACTTGAGAAACTGGATTACTTGAAGGCATTTTATTCTTAGAACCTGAGTCTTAGGAAGATGCCACCACTGTATGAGTGCTAAAAGGGAAGTAAAGAGTGTCTGCAGAGCAAGTCAGCAAGCTTTACGGGCTAGACAGGCAAGACTGCCCAGGACAGGAAGATCAGACAGTGCACACCAGCCTTGTGCAGAGAACCAATAACACAAGATCATGGCCAGGGACAAAAATGAGCAGAACCTCATTAGAAGTGATAAACCCTGCTCTTTGAAGTTAGTGCTTTTAAGGATTTTTGATAGAACCATACAATAATTGAACAAGCCTCTTGAGAACATTATGGCAAGGAACACTAGTTCTGAAACTATATACAAAGTAGAAATTGGCACTCATCTATCTAAACTTTAGTTTTTAGGGTGTTTTCAAATAACAGCAGAGTTCTTTGGTATGTGAGCAGGACGAGGTGTGCTTGCTGCAACGTCTAAAATGAAGTGACCTCCATTAATTTTTGGATGTGTTCACAGAGCACCAAATCAAGAATTAAGATGAATATTCTGTAAATTATATATGTGAGATTGATTTTCAGTCTTATCCCAAAGCATTGCATCCCTGTCATGAACTCAAAGGCATATAGTACTTGGGGAAGCCTAGAAAGCTGGAACTCTAGAAGGACAGTGCATTAGGTCAGGCAGGGAGCTATCATGGCTACAGCTGCAAACTGCCGTGACCCAGGGATCATGTCTTGCAGACAACAAGGAATGAAGACTATGGACTCAAGAGTGGAGCACGTCAACCAACACTGTTAGAGGAAATAATGGGGCCTTGAAGAATGGGGACTGTTAAGAGAGGATGCTGTTTAGGTGACAAGAACTATGTGTGTTAATTAGCTATGGACAATGGGGACAGACATGGATGGGACATAAAAGGGTGGCTTTTCTTCTGGTGCATGGATGACAAATTTCTCCCCAGCACCAGAGCTCCATCATAAGCTGTCACCAGGCAGCACGCCTTGGCCCAGGCATCACCTGCACACAGTGGGGATTTGGTCCATGGAGCATCTTTGATTCTCACTGGAGGAGTTTTTCCAGTTGGTTGGGGTCCCCAAGCAATCAGAGGCTTGCTGGAACCAGTTCCTAACTGCTGAATTTCACTTTGTCTCCTACCTCGATCCTATAAATCAGTGTTGGCCACTCTGGCTAGTGTTGGCACCTAGAAATCAAACTTTCTGTGCTGTAGCACCCCTCCCCAGTTCTGATCTTTAGTCAAACAGTTCCAAGCTCATGACTGAAGTTGCTTGGGTCTCACTAGGAACCTGGGACAAATCAGGTGCTAATTTAACCCTATCTCTTGGTATCCCAGATATTCAGAGAGCCTGGAACCCTGCTATCTTTACTGCCTAAGTGAGTGATAGAACTGTCATTGTGAACAGGGCAGGGGCTTCCATAGGCCTGAGAGCCAGAGCATATTCTCACAGTGACGGAGCCAGGTATCAGCCACCGGTGAGAAGGCTGTGATCTTACCAAGAGTCCCTCCCTGCTTACAACCCCCCCCTTCCTCATCTATGTCACCTCTCTCTTCTCCCTACCACTGTCTCCAGACGACCGAATGAGAAAGCCTCAGAAAGTGGACACGTCCCCGTCAGTGCGTCTGTAGAGAAGTCAAACACTGCGGTGACAGGAGAAATTGTCATGACTAAATTTGACCGAAACCTACATTTGTGTGGAACTTGGCATGCAAGGCTCTCTATCTTCCCCAATATCTGCAGCTGTCACAGCCTTGTCCCCACCTCTGTGTAGCAGATGCAGGAGGCAAAGTTTAGAAAGACTGGCTGGCGAGTGTGAGATTTACATACTGCTGCTCTGACTCTCTTCCTGGGTCTCCGCAGTGTAAGGGGAGCCAGACAGGATGCAGCCTGACAAAGAACAGACATGGAATGAGGAAATGATTCATTCTCTCCATTGACAGCTACTCATTCACACTCTCTTGACTCATCACAGCTGCCAGAGGGTGCCTCAATATGAGAAGTGACAACCAGAGCCACTTCTGGGACCCCCCAAAGAGCTTCATTCTCCTGGGCATTTCTGACAAGCCATGGCTGGAGACCCCACTCTTTGCAATCCTCCTGATATCTTACGTTCTGGCTATGCTGGGAAACATCTCCATCATCCTGGTGTCCCAGCTGGATCCCCAGCTTCACAGCCCCATGTACATTTTTCTTAGCCACCTGTCCTTCCTGGACCTCTGCTACACCACTACCACCGTCCCTCAGATGCTGGTCAACATGGGCAGCTCCCATAAGACCATCAGTTATGGTGGCTGCACTGTGCAATACGCCATTTTTCATTGGCTGGGCTGCACTGAGTGTATTGTCTTGGCGGCCATGGCTCTGGACCGCTATGTGGCCATCTGTGAGCCACTCCGGTATGCCATTATCATGCACCGCCCACTCTGCCAGCAGCTGGTGGCTATGGCCTGGCTCAGCGGTTTTGGCAACTCCCTTGTCCAGGTCATCCTGACAGTGAAATTGCCTTTCTGTGGGCAGCAGGTGCTGAACAACTTCTTCTGTGAGGTGCCAGCCATGATCAAGCTGTCCTGTGCTGATACTACAGTGAATGATGTCACGCTGGCCGTGCTGGTGGCCTTCTTTGTGCTGGTCCCTCTGGGTCTCATCCTTCTTTCCTATGGTTTCATTGCTCGGGCAGTGTTGAGGATCCAGTCCTCTAGGGGACGACACAAGGCCTTTGGGACGTGTTCTTCCCACTTGCTGGTAGTTTCTCTTTTCTACCTACCCGCCATCTATATGTATCTGCAGCCTCCGTCCAGTTACTCTCAGGAACAGGGAAAGTTTATCTCCCTGTTTTATTCCATAATCACCCCCACCCTCAACCCTTTCATCTATACCTTAAGGAATAAGGATGTGAAGGGGGCTCTCAGGAGACTCCTGGCAAGAACTGGGAGGCTATGCGGAAGGTGAAGGTCTAACCTGGGAGGAGCTACATAAACTGCAGAACCCTGAACAAGAACTCTATGGCATCAGGATATATCTCAGTGTAGAGCCTTTGCTTGGCATGTGTGAGGTCCTGAATTCAACTCCTAAGAATTCCAAGGAACTGCTTGGAACTGTAAGTTCTTTGAGAAATTTAAAAGCTTAAAAAAAAAAAAAAACCAACCCCATTCCAAAATGTTTCACCTTTTGTCGTGATGATGCTTAAAGTCACACATCTAAGTAAGGTTGACTCTCGAAGCATATTCTAAGAAGCCAGATAGCTTCAAGAATCATGTGAACGACTTGGTGTCATCAGTATGTGTTAGACTGTGGTTCCTAATTCCCTAGTGCTCTCCCTTTATTTTTCTTCTGTCTTTTTCCATTTATCTCTTTTTAAGTCTTTTTCTTCCTTTACAGTCACTCCAGATGTGAACAATATGAACCTGACACACAGTCTTACCTATAATAAACATCTGTTCTCCATGGACTGAAATCTTTATAAATATTGTATTTTTTCCAAAACATCACAAGAATAACATAACTGTATTCTTCTTTTGTAACCATAGATGATTTTCTGCTTTCTGGGTTCAAACTGCCTTTATAGAAAGTTCTCCCACCACTGACTGAGAAGTACTATAAGACTTTCTATTGTGGGACTAGAAGATTCCTTCTGAGGATACACTGGTGGAAACAGATACATCTAACCTCTTGCCTTACAGATGGGTATATTCCCATGGAGAATATGATCAATGTTAGCTTTTTTTAAAAGATTTTTTTTTTATTATGTATACAGTATTCTGCCTGCATGTATCTCTGCAGGCCAGAAGAGGGCACCAGATCTCATTATAGATGGTTGTGAGCTACCATCTAGTTGGCTGGGAATTGAACTCAGGACTTTTAGAGATAGAGCCAGTGCTCTTAACCTCTGAACCATCTCCCCAGACCATGATCAATGTTAAAGACAATAAAGCATTACATAAAAATTTAAGAGCTCAACAGTGATAGAGCTGGTGCCTAGCCTGGTCCTGGTTTGGTCCCCAGAACCGCAAACAAGAAATGTTGAAGGTGATTATTATAGCTAACATTTGTAGAAGCGTCTGCAATGCTGGTGATATACTGAGTGTATGTAAGAACCAGTCTGTATGATACTGGTCCTCATGGTATGATCACCGTTACAATTCTCTTTTTCATATAAGAACAAATTATAAAAGGTTGTAGTAATTGTTCTAGTTATTATAAAGTAGTCAATGAAACCAAGATTCTTACAAAAATTCTACTGGCTGACTCAGTGAAATGGAGCTATTGTGAGCACCTTATTTTTATTCACATTTGGTTTTCTTTCTTTTTTATTAAAGCATACTTGGAGATTGTATTTGATTTTAAATTATGTGTCTTTGGGGGAGCAGGGTATGTGTGCAGTTGCTCACAGAGGCCAAAAGAGGGCATCAAATTCACTAGAACTGGAACTGAACTGAAGGCCTCTGTAAGAGCGGCAAACGCTCTTAGCCACACTTTGCATTTGTTTCTCCACACTGAGGATCCTTTTGCACTTAGCTCTTTGTTTCCACCCTGCTACCTTGATGAGATGCTATCAATGTAACCAAGGCTAGTAAATTAACAATAAATGGATGAAAATTAGGAAAAGAAGTATCTAACAGTAAGCGCAAAGCTTAAATGCAAGTCACAAAGCTGAAAATTTTTGATTTAGGAAATGTGAAACATAATGACTGTCCCAGGTCCAAGACCACTGTGTTTCTTCCAATGGATTTCCATAGAGCTATCACTGCATAGCAGCTCAGAGCCCCTTATATCCCAGAGTAACATAGAAGAGCCCTTAAGCAATGGTACAAATCTAAGCCACAAGTCAATAAATTAATATAAGAATCACCCAGAAAGGTAATCAGTGCATTTATCAATATAATGATTTGATCTAATTCTAAGACATTCTGAGTGCTGAGAATTATGCCTCCTAAAATAGATGTGCTAATTGACAATCTCAGACTCTCTTTACTTTGTGAAGGCTAGGCTTAGCAACCTGCTTGGTCACTAGAACTCAATGAGTGATTCTTTAGGTCTTCCTGGACCAAGCTGTAAGATATCAGTCTCAGGTACCCCGAGTCACCAAAATGTTCATTATCTGTAAAACTGACCATTCTGGGGAGACTAAAACCAAAGCACATGTGAGCCAAGACTGCAGCCAGTTCTTCAGCTCTTAAATGGGGCTGGATCCTCCAACCAGATAACACCAACACTGAACAGAAGAACCACCCAGCAGAACCCTGAACAAATTTCTGGGGATATCATAAATAGTCACCATTCTCAAGTTTTAGGTGTTGGTATAGGCTGCCAAGCAGCAAAGGTATTTGGAGCAATAAAGACCCCTTAGTATATCCATTTTCTTTCTTTTTTGTTTTTTAACACTTTTATTTATTTATTTATTTGCCTTGGTGTTTGCTTGGAACTGGAACTACAGACAGTTGTTAGCTGCCATGTGGGTGCTGGGAATCAAACCCGGGTCCTCTGGAAGAGCAGACGGTGCTCTTAACCACTGAGCCATCTCTCCAGCCCAGTATATCCATTTTCATAGATATGTAATGCCACAAGATAAGCATACTTTTTAACATTTATTTTTAATTTATTTTATAGATATTTGCCTATGGAGGTCAAAGAGGGTGTCAGATCCTGTTAACATTACAGATGGTTGTGAGCCAGCATGTGGGTATCGAGAATCAAACACAGATCCTCTGGAAGAGCAACCAGTGCTTTTAACCACTGAGCTATCTCTCCAGTCCTGAGAAATTCTTTTACTTAGAGTTATAAAGTATTTAAGTGATTCAACTCACAAGTAAATTAAAGTGAGTTTACGTAACAAACTGATATGTAACGGAAAGAAAAAAATGGATTTTTATAATGCATGTCAAATTTTGACAACAGTGAGATAATGTGTCATAATTTAGGTTAGTATGACATAGAAAGCAAATAGGTAGATAAATGTTCAAAATTCTAGACTGAGGCTTGGGGTACAGCTCAATACCAGTGTTCAATCACCATCATTACTGCTGCTGCTGCTGCTGCTACTGCTTTCTCTCTCTTTCTCTCTCTCTCTCTCTCTCTCTCTCTCTCTCTCTCTCTCTCTCTCTCTCTCTCTCTCTCCCTGTCTCTCTCTCATGCATGCATGTGTACATGCATGCACCCACACACGTACGAATGCACACTTGTAAGCAGGCAAAGAGTTTGCACTGAATTGTGTACCATATGGTTTTCTCTATTAAATTAGTCTTTATAGCTCAGTTGGTGGGATGCTTGGCAAGCATCCATGAAGAGCTGGTGTGAGCTCAAGCATCACATAAACTGCATGGTGGTTTCCTTCCTGCAATACCCGCCCTGCAGAGATGGGGTGGGGAGGACCACAGGTTCAATGGAAAAACAGGCTATTTTTAAAAAATCAGTTTCTCTAAAGAGAGTGTTTAGAGGCATGGTTGCTTTGCCCTGGCATAATCTCCTATATTAACAGTTCACCAACCACATTTCCATAGCAAAGGTCTGGAGGGTCCACTGGACAGTAGGAAACAATATTTCCAGTCTGAGCGATGCTGTGTGGTCTTAAGTCACTCCTGTGTACAGAGCAATTGGTCAGTAAGTATTCATGATTTAGTGCTTGGTGATGCTTAGCGGGAGAAACTACTCTTCAAATGGATAAACCTGGGGAGCTGCTGCCAGCTCATGGGCAACATGCATTTTCTGTGTTAAACTTGTACTTGAGAATGTCGTAGGATTCACTTCTCTGTATGATCGAACCTTCCCCTGGGGCTGAAATTCCTCCTTCAAAATCTGAGTAACGGGATTTTTTTTTCACATTAACCAAAGTTAAGTCATTTTACAAAAAGCTATTTTAAATGTGCAAAGTGATTTATTTTTAGTAGTTTGGGCAAATAACTTAAAAGAATTCTAGATACATTTTAAATTTAAAAAGAGGTACATACATACAATAAATACAAAAAATGGAATTTTAGAAATCTCTGGGTTTTCAGGTAGCTTAACAAAATAAAAACATAACTATAAAAAGAAAACAAGTAAGTAGTTAGGTAGTTACCACACATAGCATCTAACACACAGCTACTTCTACGGTACAGTCACAAGAACAATGATATGAGCAAATGTAAAGGAAACAGGGAGGGGAAGAGAGTGTATAGAGAGAGGAAAGGACAGAAAGTTCTCGGTAAGTCACTTCCCGGGGGACACCAACTGAGGCCATGACAGGAGCCTCCTCCCCTGGCAGTTTCACATTATCATGCTTGGCTCCTCCCCACACGGAGTCTCCGCTCCAGACCCTGAACTAGAAGAACCCTGGCTGTGGTCCTCATGGAAGGAGGGTTTGGTAACTATGAAGAGCAGTGTGCACCAGAGCATGGGGCAGGACTATGGCACCGGACAGTCCTGTTCCCATGCCTACCAATTAGGCTCAAAGACGATAGTCAGCTCAGGCTTTTCTTCCTGAAGTGCTTCTAAGGCACATTTTGTTTCATGATTGAAATACATTTCACCCAACCTGTAAAAGCAGAAAGAAAGCTTTGGGTTAGATTTGTCAGAAAACTGGAAATTGGGTCTTTAAAATGTCAGCTCATCTGGTGTGGTGGTGTAGACCTATAATGTGAGCACTTGGAGGCTAAAGCAGGAGAGGTATCATAGTTCATGGGTAGCCTGGGCTACTTGCTGAATTTGGAGCCTGGATCATCTCATATGTGTGCACATATGCATACATATAATCTCATCTCACTTCCTTTAATCCTGTCTTCATGATCTGAAATACCCAGTTTCCTAACCAATGTAGTTTCTGTGCTTTTTAAAGGCAGTCGCACCATGTTGTCTAAGCTGCCCTCAAACCTCTAAAGTTAAGCAGTCTTATTTCCTCAGACCCCCGACCAATTGGAGATATAGAGTCTTGTACTCAGCTTGTTATATTTTGATCTTCATTTTTAAGTAGGCAGGATGATGCATGAATCCCTGGTACAGTGAATCCCCATATGTTTTCTCCCAGGTTCAACGGTTTAAGCATGGCCTCCCAGCCTACTTGAACAGATGAGTCGACACCATGTATTTATAGTTATTTCACTGTGTTAATATCTATTGACCAACACTTTTTACATGATAATAGCAATGTTCTCTCACACCTTATTATCAATGTCTAGTGTATGTTTAAATTTCCTCAATTGTCTTGGAAACATTCTACAATATGTTTATTTTTAATATTTATTTTTTTTATTTTATGTACATTGGTGTTTTGCCTGCATGTATGCTTATGTAAGGATGTTGGATGCCCTGGAATAGTAGGTATAGACAGTTGTGAGCTGCCATGTGGGTACTGGGAATCGAACCCAGGTCCTCTGGAAGAGCAGCCAGTGCTCTTAACCACTAAGCCATCTCTCCAGCCCCACAAAATGTTTATTTAATTGAGATCTGCTACAAATCTACATATTGCAATTTCTTGGTACACCTCTCAAATAGCTGGCATATTTTTTTTATTCAGGATCTTGTTATGTAGTGAGGCTGTTCCTAAAATTAGAAATCCTCCTGCCTCCAATTCCTGAGTGCTAGGATTATTGCAGCTGCCACGGTCAGCTCAAGTACCAAATTCACCCTCTTTATTAAAGTTTTCTTGAAAGTTAACTAAGAAAACGGACCACTGGCCCTGCATCTTCTCCAACAGTCGGGCTGAGCCTTGGACTGTATGCCTGTGAACCTTCAGCCTCAAATGTGTTGGAGTCCTATCCTGAAATGTGGCCATAGGGAAGGTCTTGAGGTGGTGAGAGTGTAAGAAGAGAGTCCTTGTGAAGGGATCAGAACCCTTATACCAGGAAACACGTTCTCTCCTTGTCTCCCCTTGAGTGTGAGCACAGAAGGTGAAACAGCATTCTGCAAGTGAACAGGAGCCCTTTTCCAGCATAAACAAGCCAACTCTCACTTTAGACATTTTGATTTCTAGAGCTGTGAATTAAATAAACTCCTGTTCTTTAAGTCACCAAGTCGCTAGCATTTTGTTTTAGCTAACCAGTACAAGCTGGCTACATCCAAGAATTCTCTAGGCTATTCTGAGCCTGCGTCCCCAGCTCAGTCATGACACTCCCTCTGGGCTGGATCAATATCCCCAGCTTTGTTCTTCCCAGTGACTTCTGCTTCCATTTCATACTAAGAATTACGAGCTCATGGAGGCATCTAGGACTCCTCATCACATGGCTCTGGCTGATGAATACATCCTTTCTTGGTCCTTGTATATCCTGCAGCCACACTGAACAGTATTTATTTGCCAGAGAATGTTGGGGTTTTTCAGAATGGAAAGTCTTTACACCCAACTGAATCTTGACTAGTCTGAATATCTGGATACTGTTGAATATCACTTTTCCCATATTGCTGTATTTTTAAAAATCTGCAGTGACTGACCCAGATTCATATAACCCTACATACAAATTAGTCCAGAGACATTCTGAATTCTGTCCAGTGGTCACCTCCCCCTCAGCACTCTGACACCCTCATGTGAAGCTCTGCAGAACATACTCACTGTAGACTCTGCAGGAGGCAGCCCTGCTGTTTCAGAACCTCACAGAGCATCACCACACCCAGGTCACTCAGGTCATTGTTGCCCAGATTCAGCTTCCGAAGGCTCTGGTTACAGGTCAGCATTATGGAGAGACTCCAACAGCAGTGTGAGGTGAGGCTGCAATTGCCTAAACTTTGATAAAAAGGAGAATGGTGTAAAGAAGACATCCTCCACCATCCATCCCTGCAGGTCTCCGAGGTCTGCACTGTTCCACAGGCATAAAAAGCCCGGGAATGAGCAACCTAAGTAGCTTTACACAGCACTCTTATTTTTCTCCTCGCCACCCCCCTTCCCCTGTAGATGGAAGTTTCTTTTCCCAATGTCCTGGATGGTGCAGACCAAAATTGTAACAGAAATATATTAACTGACTTTTTAAAGATGCTATTTCCCCCAGATTTCCACGAAATACCAATGCAGAACCATATGGATTCGTTTGTGGTTTTTGAGGCCTGGGGTTGGCAAAAACCCAACTTCTGAGCTTACCACCATCTAGAAATGAACTGACACCAGACTCAGATTGGCCTCATGGTCACTCTTCAGTCTACCTCACACCACATACTCCCAGCACCTCAGTCAGCCCATGGACTCACTCCAGCATCTGTAGCTTGCAGGCAGGGTGCAGAAGTCCCTCACAGAGGAGCTTGAGCCCCGAGTCTCCAAGAGCATTATTTTGTAGGTAGAGGTGTGTGAGGTTCTGGCTGGCTTTGAGTACAGAAGTCAAAGCAGAACATGAAACCGACGTAAGGCCAGAATTCACCAACCTATAGGAAGAACAGAAGACAGAGTCCTCAGTGCCCAGGCCCTCTCAGACATTGTCCATTTGAGCTGCATCCTCCAACATACAGGTTAGAAATCAGCATCTTGAATATACTCTGAAGCATCAGTTCGTGTCTCTGGATCCCACAGGAGAGCTGGATAATGGTCTCAGTATATCCTTGGATGAGCACAAGGAAGAAAAGCAAAGGACCAGATGGATCTGAACTTCTCACACCAATTCCCTCTAGCAGGGGACACTCCTCCATAGCACCTGATCTAACCCACATTCCCTTAACTGTAGTTTCGAAGCTTCAGAGAGTCATCTTGATTCTGATATCACCCTGGCAAGACAGCAGCCACAGTACCACACAGCTGTCACAGAGTGGAAATCAAAGGTCATAAAACTGTCTCCCTGAAAGTCAAAGAGCAGATGTGTGGTTGGGAGCAGACTCAGGCTCAGTCAGGATTCTGATTTCTGGTGAATCAGTGTAACTTACAGTGATGTGGCAGAGAGGAAGCAGGGACTGTGTGGGCCAGACAAGGTGGGGTGTCAGCCAGCATCCACTCTGTCACACCGTCCAGTCATCTGCCTATTTCCTCTCAGAGCAGAAAGCCACTGATTTGTACTAGTACCAATGGAAAGAAAATTTTTAATTTTTTATTACATTTTATGAGAGAGACAAAGAGCATGCACATCTGTGGAGATCAGAGGAGATGTGGAGTTGGCGCTTTCCTTCCATTCTGTGAGTCCCAGGAAATGTCAGGCTTGATGGCAGGAGCCTTTACCTCTGGGATCTCACAACAGTCTAAGAATTTTTGATTTACTATTCCTGGGTCAAGTTGAACAGTCTACGGCCAAGTGTTGTGCTTTAAGTAGGTACCACCCCCCCCATACACACACACACACACACACACACACACACACACACACACACACACACGCACACGCACACGCACACGCACACGCACACTCTCACGCTCACGCTCACATGTTTGAATACTAAATCCCCACTTGGTGGCACTGTTTAGACATGTTGTGAAACCTTCAGGAAGTGCGGCCTTATAACTCAAGGCCAGTCAGGCCCATGCTCTCGGCTTCCAGGTCCATCCACCCAGAGATGAATGAATCTTCCACTGTCATGAAGTCACTTGAATCCATGCCTACCACATGTGAGACCCTGGGTTCTTTCCCTAGTACCACAGAAAAGAGGGCAGTGTCATAGCCAGGTGATCAGAACGTTGGTGTCCATTGAGGTTGAGGGATGAGTATGCTCAACACACAATAAAATGTTTAGAAAATTAAACAACCACATATTGTCCACCCACTTACTGGCAACATCTCAGTTCCAGATGATCCGCCAGTGATGATTTATATACTGACTGTCAGCTTGACATGACCTAGAACCACTTTGAAGACAAATCTTTGGGCATATCTGTGAAGAATTTTCTAGACTAAGTTAGCTGAGGTGAGGAAACCCTGCCTTAAATAAATGTGGGTGGCACCATTCCATGGGCTGGGGTCCCAGACTGAATTAAAAGGAAAAAGCCAAGTGAGGCTCTTTCCTGACAAACCCCATGACCCACACGATGAAAGAAAAAGAACAAAGTTCCACAAGTTATCGTCTGGACTCCACAGGCATCCATTGGCATGTATCCCCCCAATATATGCTCACGTCCTACTAAGAATAAAATATTCTAATAAAAATATTGGCCAGAAATATTACTTTAAAAAAAAATAAAAAGCTTTGTATTTGTCAATGGGAAGCATAAGGTCAACCAAACTTCCAAGAGGAAGACATTATAATGTTAAAGAAAAGTAGAAAAACAGGCTGGGCTTTTGGAACAGAAAACTAAGTCAATACAACTCAAAATGAGGGAAAGGTGGGATGTTAATCAGTCTGTCCCTCTGAAAGAGAAAGAGAGAAAAGGAAAAGGCCAGACAAAGAAGGAACTGAAATAGTGAAAATGTGTGATGCCCTCTGTGAACTTTCTGGGAAATCTCTGGAAAGTACCCTGCTCAGCAAGTTAGAGCAGGGTGAGGGTGAGGGTGGGGCTAATGGTGGTTATGGAGAGGGATGCTATAATAGTTAAGCCATGTTTTATGTGGCCGTGTGTGACACTTCTGTAACACAGGAATCATGGGACTAAAATATGTTATATAACCAGAGATACTACACTAAAGATCAAGAGAAGAAAATAATAATATATAAAATGCCTAAAACGTTAGTTCGTTCATTCTACATTAAGAAATCTGTTATGAAAAAAACACACAGACATACACACACACAGAGAGAGAGAGAGAGAGAGAGAGAGAGAGAGAGAGAGAGAGAGAGAGCACTATATATACAAGTATGTGTTTTACAGAGCAATTTGTAACAATAGTGGAGAAAGGTACACAAAAGTTCTCGACTTAATGAGTGGCTGGATAAATGATGGTGAGGGATGCTATGGAGTACTGTGATTCGAACTAGATCTTTATGAAGCCATATGGAAATTTATTCAGATAAATAAAAAAAAAAGTTAAGGAAAATATTTCTACTGTGTCTCTAGTTTAAATAGCTAACTACACTGTTGGGTTGAATTCTGTCCTCCCAAAACATTAGATGTTGAAGTTCCAGTAGCTCAATCGTGGTGGTAGACATCTTTAATCTCAGTACTCAGGAGGCAGAGGCAGGCAAATCTTTGTAAATTTATGGTTGTGAGCCAAGCCTTTAACGGCTGAGCCATCCCTCCAGCCCAAATCTTTGTAAATTTAAATCCAGCCTGATCTACAGAGCTAGTTCCAGGACAGCCAAGGCTACACAAAGAAACCCTGTGTGATAGTTTGACTGTAAATGACCCCAATAAGCTTATAGAGAATGACTCTATTAAAAAGTGTGGCTCTTTGTTGGACTAGGTATGGCCTTGCTGGAGAAGATGTACCACTGTGGGGGCGGGCTTGGAGGTCTCATATAGTCTCAAACCATGCTCCGTATCTTATACCACTTCCTGTTGCCTGTCTATCAAGATGTAGAACTCTCAGCTCCTTCTCCAGCATCAAGTCAGCCTGCAACCATTCACAGCATGACCATAAAGGACTGAACCTCTGAAAAATGTAAGTAAGCCACCCTGTGGTGGTTTGAATGAAAATGGCCCCCAAAGGCAGTGGCATTATTGAGAGGTATGGCCTTGTTTGAGTAGGTATGACCTTGTTGGAGAAGTGTGTCACTGTGGAGGTGGGATTTGAGGATTCATATTTGCTCTTGAGCCACACTCAGTGAGAAAGACTACTATTTCCTGTTGCCTGTGTGTCAAGCACATGGCACATGACTTCTTCAGCACCATGTCTGCCTGCATGCTACCTTCTTCCCACCATGACAATAATAGACTAAACCTCTGAACAATAAGCCTCCACAATTAAATGTTTTCTTTTATAAGAGTTGCCATGGTCATGATGTCTCTTCATAGCAACCCTAACTAAGATACCTGTCTTAAAAATAAAAAATGTGACCATAACCAGACATCAAATCTCACAGATGTAATTGGTTAAAATGAGGTCATTAGATAAGTCCAAAACTAACATGTCTGAAATCATCATCAAAACCAGATCTTCTGACTGGATAGATGGTTTAGCAGTTAAGGGAGCCTGCTGCTCTTCTAGAAGACCCACGTTTTGTTCCCATGTCAGGCAGATCACAACCACCCATAATACCAGTTCCAGGAGATCCGATGCCTTCTTCTCATCTCTTGGCACAGCACTCATATACAATAGCCTTCACCTGATACATACTCATATATATAATTAAAAATAAATAAGGAAAATATTAGAACCAGATTTGGGACCCAGTGTTGTCCACAGAGACACAGGATGAAGGTCACAATCACATGATGCATCTTCAAGCCAAGGTACAAAGGACCTCAAATAAGAGAAACAAAAGAATATACCTTTGCTCATGGTCGTCAGAGGGACCAACTCTGCTAATGCCTTCCTTTCTACCTCCAGAATTGAGAAATAATACATTTATATTTAAGCCATTATGTTTTGGGAACTATGTTTGGGAAACCTTACTAATGTCATATATACAGGATATTTAGATAGAAAGATGGATAGTTAAATATATTGATGAGTAGTTACATGGATCAATGTGTGAACTGATAAAGCAATTGATGATATATAAATATATGGGTGGGTAGGTGTTTGTGTATAACACAGGGTCTGAAATTTTGCTTTTCAGGTTTGCAAGTGGCTTTCTCCAGAGGCAGAAAATTTTCACTTTTAGCTTCACATCCCTGAAAAATTAATTAAGTTAAACCAAGTATGTTATTTTTGTAGCAAAACTTATAAGTGGCATCTGGTGTGTGAGATCTGTTTGGGAAGACATCTGCCTATGGGTAGTTACTGGCACTTACAGATACATATGTATTTTAGAGAGTGCAGGAACAAATAACTGATAATTAGTGACAAAAGCAGCAGGTCACAGGAAGAAAAGCCAACACCAAATTTACCCAAGAGAAACCTGTCAAATCAACAAGCAGGGCAGTGAACACAGGGAAAGGAGCTGAGCGTTGGGTGATAAAGGAACTAAAGTCCCAGAAATGAGCCAAGCTAAGGCCTGGGTAGATTGACAGGTGGGAGAATCCTGAGGGCAACACATGCCACATACTGTCCTATGGTTTATTGAGTACCCGCCCCCCCCCAAGATGCTTTGTGTCGAAACAAGATCACTTCCACGGTTAGCACCCACAACAGAGCTCCGATGTACTTAGAAACCTTGGGGGCCAGATCAAAAAGAGTATCAGAAGCTGTGTCGCTCTGGAAAAGCCATAGTCACACCTGTGACATTGTAGGAAAGCAGTTTGGAAATGTCTGGGGTGGGCTAACAGGACAAGCCCAAGGAAGTTTAATATTGGTTGTTAATTGGGGATAATTGATTTTCCCTCAGAAAAAGTCTATCTTGTTAGTGTTGGGGTTTTTGGATTTTTTTTTTAAAGCATGGCATTATGTCGTTCAACCCCTACATGCACTCACTGAGGATGACTTTAAACATCTGAACATTCTCCTTTTTCCTCCCAAGTGCTAGGATTTCAGGAGTGCACACAAAACTCAGTTTATTCTGTACTAGGGATGGAACCCAAGGCAGCTACATGCTAAGCAAGAATTCTACCAATTGAGCCACATATCCAGACTCATCTTTTATATTTATCTCTTTTTTTTTTTTTTTTTTTTTTCTGAGGCAGGATCCCATATATAGCTCTGGATGTCCTGGAACTCACTGTATAGACTAGGCTGGCTTCCAACTCACAGAAATCTACCTTCTTCTGTCTCCCAAGTGCTGGGATTAAAGGCTGCACCACTGTGCTCAGCTTGTTTTATTGTGTCCTGAATTTTTATCTAGCTGCCATTTCTATCAGTAATGTGAATAAAGACACATTCAGTTTGTTTTATTTATAGATACTGACAGGATGGACATTTAGTGTTTCCTAGCTGATTTAGGAGAGACAGGGAATAAGGTTAGGATCCAATGCTGAAGCCCCACAAAGAGTACAAAACATAACCAGGCCCAGGGCATCCTACTCACAAAGGCGTGAGCCACAAATCCTACAAGCCTGTCTACTTCCTAGCCATAGGCAAAGATCTGCAGCTCCTGAGCCTCATTTTTACCTCAAATTACAGGCATTGATAATTACTTAGCTGCATTTCCCCTGAGGTCAAATGATTCACACAAGAATCATGAAAGAGCAGTGATGGCCTCTAGCCGATAATCTGTGTTTTTATTTGCTGCAAAATTGCAACCTCAAAAACCTGATGTGGGGCCAGCAAAATGGCTCAGCTGGAAAAGGTACCCAGGGCCAAGCTGGACAACCTGAGCTCCATCCCTGGGATCCAGGTAACAGTGGAGGAGGAGAACTAATCACATAAAGGTGTCTTTTGACCTCCACACATGTGCTGTGGTACACACTACATAAATGAAGAAATACATAAATAAATGTATGTGTTTTTGTTTTTGTTTAAAGACTACCAAATATAAGGAAATTACACTAAAAAAAGAATGCTCCACCACAGTAGGTAAAAGTCTCCCTGTGCCTTCAGGTCTGGATGCTAAGAGAAACACCCAGAATGCAACTGTTTGCCGGGAGAGCTTGGCTAGACCAGTGCAGATGCTGAGCTAAGTCACAGATGAGGATTTAGTGACATGGTGCTACATAAGTATGATGTTGACTTTGGGAGCCAGAGACTGGAGCTGCTTCTCTGAGCCCTGTATAGAAGGGCCATCACCAGAGCTCAGAACCTAAGCCGCTGGGCTGAAGGGATAAGAACTCGGTGCAGAGGACATGCTTGGTGGAAGTAATCTGCAATGTCGAAAATGCTCACATTAAACAGGTTACTGTCCTCGTGCATGTCTTAGAAGCAACTTTTGTGTCCAATGAGAGAAATAGAACTGTGCAACCCTAAGCAGCTCCGACTATACTGCCGTAAGCCAGGAAGACTTACCCAAACAGCAGTTAACAACTGTCCCCAGTGAGTGGCCTTAAGTAACTGTCTCCAAGACACCTACAGATACCAAAATCGGCAGGTGTTCATGTCCCTCATGTAAAATGGCCGAGCATTTGTATATCACCTCTGAACATCCTCCCATGGACTGTAAATTATCTCTAGATTACTTATGATACCTCTTGTGGCATACTGCTATACCATAATTAGTTATTATGCTGTATTGAATAATGACAAAGAAGAAGGTTCACATATGTTCAATACAGATATAATTTTTCCCAACATTTTTAACCTACAGCTGGTTAACTTGTGGCTACTTGAATCTGCAGAGTAGAATCCCAACTGTGTGCCTACATGGATCTAATGTTTTAAACTCCTTCTGATGCTGATGCTGCAGTTCTCATCCTCAGGTCTAGCTGATGAACCTTTTCTAGAGTAGCCCCATCCATATTTTCCAAATAAACTATCTCTGAAAAGAATCAGATTTTCCACAGAGATATAAACACTTACTTACCCCAGCTTCTGCAAGTTACATTGTGGGTGTCTGATTTTTTCACACAAAACTTGAACTCCCGAATCGCCCAAGGCATTTTCTCCAATGTACAGTCTGGTCAGAGAATGGTTGGAGCTCAGAACCAGTGCGAGATCCTGACAACACGCAGATGTGAGACAGCAGCTGACCAACCTGCCATGCAGAGGGGACAAGGTCAGTGCCATCGCTCATGTACTCTGCACCACGTGCTAGGAGACTGAAGCACTACCATGACCTCAGCTAAAATCTGCACGGCAGCCCCACACAGCCCTCACCCCCTGCCCCATGGGGTGAAATATAAACCCCTTCCTACACTAGAACATCTTTCCCACCCCTTTCACTTGCTTTTACTAAAATAAAATGTACAAATAGTGACCAGGGAGATGACTCAGTGACTGAGGGCAGTGACTACCAACCCCAGAATCCACATAATAGGAGAGAGGTAACTCCAGAATGCCATCCTCTGGCCTTCATACAAGCTACATGGCATGCACATGTATACATGCGCCCCCCCACACACACACACAGACAAATAATGTAAACACGCATTTTGAACTCATATAAATAAAATTTATCATCTTAACCACTTTAGGAGCAGAATTTTATTGAGACTTGCCAACAGAGACTGCAGTCCCAGATTCTCAGGAGGATGAATCAAGAGGATACAAGCTAAAGGTCACCAGGGCAAATTAGCAAGACCCTGCCTCGTGATGAGAAGGGAAAGAGGCTGAGGCAGATGCCTGCCTGGCATGTAAGGGGACCTAGATTCAGCTCTGGGCACCAGGAAGAGAAAAAAGCAATACAACTCAGTGCCCTTAAAAGCAGCCATCACCACTGTCCACTGCTCACCTTTATTTTATAAAATGGAAAGTCTCTACACGTTAAAATCAAAACAAACAAACCAACTCCTCACTTATTCCTTACCAGTCCCTGGAAGACACCACTCTGTCATCTGTTATGAATTTTAGTAATTTCGGTACTCAGAGAGCATAACCAAAGTGTTTGCCCTTTTGTGACAGGTGAGTCTCCACAGAACGCCTTCAAGCTTGTCAGGTTTCAACAAGTATCAGAGTGCGTTCAAAGCTGCGTGTGTGCAAATACCACTTTCTGCCCTTTGTCCACCAATGGACACAAAGAAGTTCCTAACATTTGGCCACTGTTACTGACATACTGTGGATCTGATGTGTGTAAACCTGGTTGCTTGATGTGTGCAAACACAGCCAGCAGACACACCCAAAAACACATGGATCAGATACAGTCCAGTCTCAGTTGTGTGAGAATCATCATCTGCTTGCCATGTCTTATATTCTTGATTCCTTGTTTTACATCCATGTTGGCTGCTGTTTTACATTCTCACCAAAACAGTGGTTCTCAGCCTTCCTAATGCTGCCACCCTTTAATACACTTTCTCATGGTGTAGTAATCCCCAACCATAAAATTATTTTTAGTGCTAATCATAACAATAATTTTTCTTCTACTGTGAAATGTAAATATCTGTTTTCCAATGGTCTTAGGTGACCCCTGTGAAAGGGTCATTCAACCTCCAAGGGGTCACAGCCCACAGGTTAAAAATCACTGCACTAGAGTGTCAAAAACTTCCAATTCTTTAAATTCTTACCAACACTAGTCTAGTTCCTTATTTGTTGTGGGTTTGTTGTCTATAATAATCACAGTGCTGAAGCTGAGTGTGGTGGTGCACACCTTTAATCCCAGCACCAATGAGGCAGAGGCAGACAGATCTCTGTCAGTTCAAGGCCAGCCTGGTCTACAGAGTGAGTTACAGTATATCCAGAACATAGTGAGACCATGTCTTGAAAAAAACAAACAAAAAAAGATAATCATGGTGATGAAATACAAGCTGGCACCACCTGATCAAGTGAGTTTTGTTGTTGCTGGTTGGTTGGTTGGTTTGGTTTGAGACACAGTCTCATGTAGCCCAGGCTGATCTCAAATATGTAGCCAAAAATGACCTTGGCCTTTTGATACTTCTGCCGCCACAGCTGCCTTACTGGTTTAATTTGGTGCTGGGGATCAAAGTTGGGGCCTCATGGATGCTAAGCAAGCATCCTACCAACTGAGCGGCACCCTCAGTCCTCAAGTGCCTTCTTATCTCTTAGAATTGTCTCCTAAAAGCCTTTGATAAGGACGAGGCACCCAATAAATGAAGCACCTTTTTTGCTTTGCCGCCATTTTTTTTTTTTTTTTTCCTATTTAGTGAGGACTTGTTATGAACTCTCAAGACTCTTCTTCATAAGGCCCTGCAGTACTTCATTTTCTCAGGTCCCTTAAAGTCAGATGGAATCTATTTGATTATTTATACACACATACATACCACAGCTATATTTTCACATGTAGCTTTCCGCACAGAAACTAGAAGGAGGAAACACAGGAAATCCTCCTGGCCCCTGAGCACACTCTACCCTCACACATGAGTGGATAGTTTTTGTGTCTCTTTGAAGCACCGGTCCTGAAAGGGGACCTCAGCGGCAGAGCTTCCTCGGGGGTGGGCAGCCTTACCAGAGTTTCTGCAGGTTACAGAACAGGTGCTTCAGTCCCTCACACAGAAGTCCTACTCCGGAGTCCCCCAGGGCGTTGTCACTCAGGTCCAGCTCCACCAGCTTCTGGCAGCTGCTCAGCACAGAGGAGATGTCGTGGCAGCAGTGATGGGAAAGTCCACAGCGCCCCAACCTTCAAATCAAATACAGAATCAGACATCAGAGTGTGGCCCCATCAGAATATCTGGATCCCACAAGTGCCTTAGGCCCACATGTTCAAACTACAGGGGAGCTGGCAAAAGCTCTGGGAAGTGAAGCCCCGAGGAGGACTTGGGGATGAGTATGGACACTGAGGAGGGTGGCTTTAAAGAATTATGAAGTGCTGTGTTTCTCTCTCTCTGTCTCTGTCTGTCTGCCTGACTGTCTCTCTCTCTCCTCAGTCATCATGATATGAATAGACTCCTGTACTATATAATGCTATCATAATAGTCTGTCTCCTCACAGACTCAAACACCAGGCTCAGCTGACCATGGACTTAAACCCTGAGTGGAAACAGGCTTCTCTCCTTTTCACGTGACTGTCTCAGGTGTTTATCAAATGGAGGGAGAGTGAATTCAGCCTCCTTCACAGCTATTGCCTTCCAGTCTGGATTTGGTTTCTGCACCAGGCAGATGTGTACTGGAGTAACCAGAAAGTTCCCAAGCAATGCACAAAACATGTAAGAAGTGAGCTGAGGCTCACCGGGCCATAGCCCAAGGCTATGATGTAGGAACCCTTGATGTGAGCACACCAAGCACGTGCTCATCCTCTTCCAGGTGCAGAAAGTATGTATCCTGATTTGTAAATGAAAAGCATGGTGAGCCTGAAGCCCCTTCCCTCAAGAATTTCTAACAGCTGAAGCACTCTCACTAGGCATGGGGTTTCATCTACATGACAAAAGCCTTTACAAGCATCATGTCCCCACAGATTTTGCTTGACAACTTAATGCCGGTGCTTTCTCTACAGGAAATTTGAAAAGCAGAGCTGATGGGTGTTCTCATAAAGTTCCTTTTCTGCTGAGTGGGGCAGGGATACCAAAGCCACAATCGAAAAGACACACGTCGGAGGAATGGAGAATGCTGGGCTGCTCGTTAGCATTTTCCCAGTCTACGTGGCATTGACTCAGTTTCTTTTCTGGTGCGCAGGTGAGCCACAAGGAAGAGCTGTGGGGAAATGTCAGCAAAGCTGAGGCAGAGCCCAGGACTGGTGCCTGTGTAAGCATCAGGTCTCTGCCATGGTCCCACACAGCTTAGGTCAGCTACTGATTACAATTTGTGATTCATTTTGTGCACTATTGTCTAATGGTGGTTTGTCCCCAGAAGGCCACACATCAGAAACTTGAGCTTTGGTGTAGTGATGTGAAATGTGCTGAAATTCTTAAGTGGTGAAACTCAGCACAAAATAATGACATCACCACCAGCACTACCTCAAAAGGAATTAAAGGAGTTTTCTAGAAGTTCAGTTATTTTCCCACCTTAGGGCCAGCTGAAGTGACTTAGAGGGTAAATGTCCTTGGTACCCAAACTTAGTGACCCAAGTTCCATCCCAGGAACCAATTTCCAAAGGTGTCCTCTGACTTTTTCATGCATGTTGTGACTTGTGCTGGCCCACATTCACACACACACATTTGCACAGAGACATAGATAACAAACAACAGACACATTTTTTAAAAAAAAGAAAAAAGAAAACAAATAGAAAAAATTTTAATTGTATTTTTTATTTAATTTTTAATTTTATATATTTAAAGTTAATTACTTAAATAAAATAGAGCACAGAATGGGGAAGATAAAATTCACATTCTCATAACACTTAGTGCATTAGCATCTGTGATGAAGCTGGCCCAGGAAGGAAAGGAAGAACACAGCCTTTGTTTTGTCACCAAGAAATAGTTCTTTTCAGTTCATCTTCCTGCACTCAGCCTGCCCACTAATAATAGAGCCAACTGTGTTCTTCCAAAGCTTCCTGGGTCACAGTTCCACCCCAGAAGCCCACAGAGTGGGACCATATTTGGAAGCAGGCAACTTCAAACAGGTAGTTATACTGAATCCACAGTGCGAGCCCTAGTCCAGCTGGACTGGGGTCAGATACAAGAAAAGTGTGAGAGCAGGGAGAAGATGCAGACGCAAGAAGGAAAGGGCCAGGGAGAGAGACCTTAACATCTAAACCTGAGGTAAAAGATGTTAAAGCCTTTAGGGTTTGGCCCTTGGTCCTTTTTTACAGTAGCCCGGAAACAACTGACCAGACCCATCAAGGATCTCTCTCTTTCTAGTGTCTCCTCCCATTCATTCTCTCTCTCTCTCTCTCTCTCTCTCTCTCTCTCTCTCTCTCTCTCTCTCTCTCTCTCTCACACACACACACACACACACACACACACATACACACACACACACACACACACACACACACACTTACCACAGTCTCTGAATGTTACACCCTGGATGCCGGAGTGCCTCACACAGCACCCTCATGCCGGGATCTCCCAGAGTATTGTCACTGAGGTCCAGTTCAGTGAGGTTCTGGTTGGTGCTTAGACTGGAGAAGAGGCCTTGGCAGAGGCCAGAAGTGAAATAACAGTTCATCAATCTAGAATGGCCAAGAAAAAGGACAGAAAAGAACATTGGTTTATAATGATACCAAACTGGGGCTCAGGACAGGGCTCCTGGCACCTACAGAAAAGTATCTTAGGTGTCAAGGCACCAGTCATAAATCCACTGTTCATTCGGAGGGAAGGAGGCTGGTGAGCCTTGGGTAGAGAGGTTCCTTTTGAGATTTGAAGAAGTAAGCTTTAGGCTTACTGCAAACACCCTGGGGCACCTCATTCCCATATTAGACAGCTGTTGTGCCCCTGGCCTGAACATGAAGCTGAGTGACCCAAAGAGAACTTGACTTAGGCTGCCCAACTGTTTCAGGAGTACTGTCCAAATTCCCGAGGCCATGCTGCAACCACAGAAGTCAAGTCAGAATCTTAAAAGTGAGATCCATCTACATTGGTAGTTTTTACTTTACAGTCATTTCCAGGGATTTGCATTAGAATACCCCACAACTCTTACTAAAATGCAGAGACCTACAATGGGATTGGAGTTCAGTTGGTAGAGTGTTTGACTGGCGTATTTGAGGTCCTGGATTTGGCCCCTAATACTACATAACAACAGAGCGTACTTGTCAATACCTATAATCCTAGTATTCAAAACATGGCAAGAAGATTAAAAGTTCAAGGTTGTTCTCAGTTACATAATGAGTTCAAGGCTAGCATGGGCTACATGAAACTCTAGCTTAAAAAAAAAAAAACAAAAAAAAAAACAAACCCAAAAAACAGCTTCTTTGTTTGAATGCAGGATAGGCTTTGTGATTCTGAACCTATGATGTAGATACCCACATAGCTAGTCCTTTTGGAAGATTCTGTGATAAACCAAGAAAGCCTCTGCCCAAGAAGGAAAATGTCTGTTACCTAAAGTAACAATTCCCCACTTCTCACCAGGGTCTTTAGCCAGAGTCTCTGCCTTCCTCATGAGTATGTGATCCTAGTCCGGCTTCTAAGCCTCTCTCTACTACAGTTAGGGCCCTAAGAAGCAAGACCATCTTCTTCTATCTCCTCTCTCTTTCTCTTGCCCACTGGTGTCATCAGAATATTACCCTGCCCTTCAAAAACCCAGATTGGTATCTTAATCTCAAAATGATGGGATCAGGAAGATGGCTGGTCATACGGGTAAAACCTCATAGATAATAACAGTACCTCATGAAACAGAGAACCAAGGAGTTGCTCCCTCCTCCTACCAGTAAAAATAGTATGTGGGGTGTTCATTCTTTAGACTTCCCATTCTCCACAACTATAATAAATAAACATTTTACCTTCAAAAATAACCTAGTTTCAAGCACTCATTTCAGCAGCATGGATTAAAGTAAGACAGTGAACTGAAGCCACATAGGATGCAAACAATGGGATTTTATGAGCATTTCCACGCACTGTCCCAGTCCACCTGATACCTTGGGCTGAAGTGAGATTCTCCTCAAATGCTTATTTCTTAGTATATTGGGTTTTGTTCTCAATCCCATCTATCTACCTAACACAAGCCACTCTCTACCATCGAAACGGTGGCAGTCACATTATCACAAAGCTTGGCAATTATATTGAAAAATCAGAATGAGAGAGGAGGAAGTAAGAACCAAGGAAAATGGCCAGAATGCAGAGGGCACAGGCTACCATCTGCTTGAAGTCAAATTTCCTTACCTAGAAGAATCGGCAGCATGGGGCTCTGGGAAAACACACTGGACCTGGTCCAAGGGTCCACTTCCTCCCTTCTCTTCTTCTTCCTTGCATGAGTTGTGGAGAAACCCCAGGGAAAGTGTTTTCACCCTATGACAGTTCTTGATACAAAAGGAAGAAACCACGTGGTCCATTCTGGTAGAGAGGTTGATCTCAATTTTGGGAAAGTGGTCCATGGCTGTCTGCACAAAGTCTTCCTCTTGCATCTCATACAAGCAGTAGAAGAGTTCCAGCTGGCTGGGCTGTCTCTGCAGCTTCTTGGCCTTGGCTTTCACTTCAATCCACTTCAGCAATTCCAGTCTGACTTGCTGAGAGATCTTACAACTTAATTTCTTCTCCAAATAGGAGGTTCTCTCCTGGTTTACAAGGCCGAAGAGGAAGCGGACAACAAAAATCAGATAGCCTTTCTCAAATTTTCCATAATTTTCTAGGAGGACCTTCACATCTCGGTTCAGAAGGTCTGAACAATCTGCTGCTCCCTTCCTCATAGCCACGCCCTCTTCTTCCTCCTCCAGCAAATAGTACATAGCAGCAAAGAACTCCTGGAAGGTCATGTGGCTGAAGCTGTAGAATCTCTCACAGTCCACTTCTTTCTGGAACACGTTCATCCTCAGGAAAGCAGAGACATCTGTCTTCTGCAGGCCGTGTTTCCTCAGATCACACTCCTCAAATAGGATTTTCTGGTTCCAAATTCCATCTGCAGCCAGTGAGCAGAGCCCCTGTAGGTCGGAAGAGAAGAGATGCTCCTCCATGTCCCCTCGGGATTGCAGCAGGCTGGAAAGGAAAAAGACATAGACGGCAGTAGTGGTCTTGGAGGTCTGGGCCAGGCTCTTTCCAGTCTCCATCTGTTGCTTCAGCCCTGTGCACACAATCCAGCAGACCAGGGGGATAAAGCACATGGTAAAGAGAATCTCATTCTCTTGGATCAGCCTGAAGGCTTCTCTGGCCTGCAGCTCATCTGAGAAATACTTAAAGAAATATTCCTTTCTTTTGGCCTCAGAGAAACCTAGGATCTCTACATGGCGAGGGTGGTCCAGCAGATGCTGCAGCTTCTCCAAGGCGACTGGCCTTGTTGTAATGAGCAGAGAGGCCTTGGGCAGCAGCTTCTTTCGGATGAGGCTGCTCAGCAGAATGTCCCCCCTCACAGCCTTCTGCCAGTCTGTACAGACCTCTCCAATGTGCTCATCAAAGGCCCCTTGCAGCTCATCAAAGCCATCCATGAGGAAGAGGATCTTGGATGGCTTGTGCAGGATTGTGCACACTGGTGGGTTTGGGTCAGGCCAGCAACTGACAATCAGGTCTCCAAGACTCTTTGGTGTCCTGAGGCTCACCTCTCGACAGTGGATAAAGAATACATAATCAAATTTGTCTTTGAAGAGCTTCCCAGATGCCCAGTCCAGCATAATCTTCCTGGCTAGTATTGTTTTTCCAATACCTGCTGCTCCCTGGAAGACCACTGTGTGCACAGGCTCTGAGTGTTCATCCTCAGGCTCAAACAGCAACTCCAGCTTAATGGAGCTCATGGGGCTGTCCCACATTTTGGTCCTGCCAATGGTCAGCAGTTCATTCTCCCTCTCCTGCTTGCTGGGATGCTCCTTGACCAGTTGTAGCTGAGTGTAGCGTTTGTTGAGGTCCACACTCTCACCCAGACGTGCATTCCTATCTTTGATACAATAGAACCTGCTTCTCACATGTCTTCTGTACATCTTACAGTAATCTGCAACAGAGACAGGAAGGTAGAATCCAGGAAAAGTCCGTATAGGAGGAACACTGAGAATTGTGAGAATCCAATAGCAATAGCAAAAAATGCAGAGTTCTGGTTGTCAACTAGAGAGAATCTGCTCACCAAACATTTATATGTATATAGCAAGGTACTCTCGCTGATGCAACTGTGGCATAACCGTTACAGCAGTAATCAACCGTTTTATGATTGGATTTGAGGTCTACTTCCAAGGTAGGAATTCGTGTCAGGTACTGAAAGTCCAGTCAAAAGCCTGTGTGGCTGAGGAGCCAGGGGACCCAGTGGCAATGAGTTCTCTGGGTATCTCATTATATCTATTACTGTTTTCCAAAATCGTGGGGGCAACATAAAATGCAAATTAATATTAAAACATGTTCATATGTTTAAAAGGAAAACATGTTTGTACTCTAGAGGAATTAAGGATTGGGTTAAAGAAATAAGAGGTATAATTTTCCTCCACTGCTCAAGTGTATCAGGTCCCCCAAACTCTGCTGACAATTTTTTTCCCACTCATGATAGAGCAGGAAGCCAGCAGCACAGGCCTGGTCTCCAGCCAGAAAATCTGTTGTTTCAGACTTATACCGCTAGTCTAAAGCCTACATCTACCTGTAGTAAACCTCTTCCCTGGGACTTTCAGAAACCATGTAAATGTGCATCTGCTTCTTGAGCTGAAGATGTGTTTCCTGAAGCAAGGCTTGTTCCCTGAAGAGGAAACCTGTGGAGCGACTTCCCTGCTTTCCAGTTCTAAATCTCCTGTTCCAAGTCTCAAAACAAAGTTGGAAGCAGCATCCATGCATACCTTTCTTTTTCTTACAAATTGAGATTCTGGAAAGATATCCCAGTAAACCCATCCACTCCTCTTCAAGGCTGTCTTCCTGGCATACCACAGTGTGATGAGAAGTACACGCATCATCTAAACACAAAAGGAAAAAACACAAGTACATCAAAGAGTGTCAGTTCTCCTGACAGGCTCACCCTACCCTGACAGGAGAGAATTAAGCCTAATGTGTGGAGTGAGACAAAAGTCCTTACCCCATATTTCTTCTGAATTAAACATGACAGCCATGCATGACAGCACATACCTCTAAACTCAGCACTTGGGAGTTGGAGGCAGAAGGATCAGAACTTCAGGGTTATCCTCAGCTAAGCAGTGAGTTCAAGGCCAGCCTGAACGGCATGAGACCATGTCTCAAAGAGCAAAGAAAACGTAAAGTAGGGGAGAGGTGAGTAAACAGGGCTCAGGAGGCAGACCATAGTTACAGCATCAGAAGCCCAGTAAGCATGATTCTGCTTGCCTCACTTTGAAAGGCTAGCTGTCAATCATCAGCTAAGCACTGTGATTCCAAGCTCAGACTGTCTTTTCCAGGCCCAGAAGTCCATTAGAGTAAATATGAGAAGAGTGTTTCCTCCGCCGCCATCATTTATCGCTGACTGTCCCTAGCACCCTGACTTAGAGGCCGTGTGCATGATCCTCAGTGTTCCCCTGACCATCTCATCGTTCCCTGACCTCAGTTACATGCATGTAGTCCATTAGGTCATATCCTGTGCTGCCATGTCTAGATCTCCAGGTCTTCAGAAATGAACATGACAGTCAGTCTAATTAAGTAGCTCAGAACACTGGTTAACTAAATTTACATATAAAAATTTAAAAATTCTGTGTAGGCCTCTACTCAAAGCAGTTCTTTTTACTCTTTGCTGAGATTTAGGCATTGTTATCCAAAAAAAAAAAACCCTCCAAGGAGATTCCAACATGTACCTACAGCCAAGAATTACATGTCCTAGTAATCTGATCTTTCTTCCTAGGGGAAATTTAGGAATTCTGTAACAAAAGCCCCCTTCAGGAAAACACATACAATAGATTAAGAACACAGACAGGAACTTAAGGTAACTCCTGTGGTTATAAAATTATTCTGTAAGATAATGCCAGGGATGTAGCTCAGTTGGTGGAGTGCCTTTTTAGCTGGATGAAGTCCATCTGACACCACATAACCCTGGTACCCAGGAGGTGGAGGCAGGAGGATCAGAAGCCCAAGGTCATCCTCAGCTACACAGTGAATTGGGCAAGCCTGAGCTATGTGAGACCCTACCTACAGAAGGAAGGACAGGAGAGAAAGAAAGAAAAAGAAGAAAAAAGAAACAAAAGCACCACTAGCAATGAGATTGCAAAACAAAAACCTAAACGTTCCTACAAACCAAGCTCTCAACGCGCTTCTCACTCAGAGTCTCATTTTGACCCAAAAGAGAACTTCAAATACCGGCAACAATTTTCATACTTAAAATCCAGCTATGAAGGCTGATGTCACATGACTATATTTTTATAGTCTTGCCTGGCTTTTTACTCTGGCTATGGCTGGCTCTGAGTGGGGAGCCCTAGGTAATTAGAACCTCTCCCAGGCTCATGCCATTCATCTGAAAGTAATTACTTTACGAGGTTACTAAAAAAACACAAATCCATTAAAACTGCCTAGTATAGGTGTTCTGGAGCAGCAGCTCAGTGATTAAGGGCACTGGCTGCTCTTTCAGAGGTAAGTACTTCTGCTGCTAAGATTAACACTTCATTCTTGTTGTACACATTCTTAGTACAGACACAATTACAATTGCATTGTGATACACAATTTGGCTGCAGCATTCACCACACAGCTCCTTCACTTTCTCCTCTATCACTATTGCCTGGCTTTGCAATGCACCTCTCCATCTTCACAGTGGTGTAGAATGAAACCCAGAGCCCTGTGCATGCCAGGCAGGCTCTACCACTGCTACTCCCAACCCAGCATCGTTATCTAACCCATTGTGATTACTTCCTTCTGCCCCTACAAGGCAGCGTTCTCAGCCTGGGGACTTTCTGCTTACTCTGAATCCATTCTGCTGTTTCTCTTGTTTAGAGCAGACAAGCATCCACTAGGAGCTAGTTGGAAAACTGGAGGTGGGCCTTAGCACTAAACAGACTCATAGAGAACATGGTGCCAGTCACAGCAGGCTCCTAGGGGTAAGTGAATGCTGCAGCTGCAATTTTTACAGAATTAGAAAAAGCACACTGCCTCCCACCCTCTCATACCCACCAGGAGAAGAGGAAAAACCATGACAAGAAATTAACATTTTAAATATGCCAACTTCTTTGTAGCAAAGAACATAATCTCCCAGAACTTAGAAGGCAGAGAAAAGAAGATCCTGGATTTGGGGGACAGCCTAGAGTACATAGCAAGTTTGAGGCTAGCCTGGGATAGCTAATTCAAAACAAAAGAAAGGAAGAAGTTGAATAAACACAATTATCCACCGGCAGATGAAGAGATAAGCAAAATGAAGTTTATACCTGAGTATTTATCATTAATCTTTTTTTTTTAACTTCATTTATTTATTTATTTGCCTTGGTGTTTGCCTGGAACTGGAACTACAGACAGTTGTTAGCTGCCATGTGGGTGCTGGGAATCGAACCCGGGTCCTCTGGAAGAGCAGACGGTGCTCTTAACTGCTGAGCCATCTCTCCAGCCCCCTCATTAATCTTTTTTTAAAGGAAATTATGACATACATGAAGTCATTGTGCTAAGGGAAATAAGCCAGCCACAAGAGAAAAACATTTCATCATTGCACCTGCATGAGAAATAGGTTCATAGGGACAAGTCAGGCATAGTGGTGCATGCCTTTAATCCCAGTACTCAGCGAGCAGAGACAGGTAGATCTCTGTGAGCTCAAGACCAGCCTGGTCTACAAAACAAGTTCCAGGACAGCTAGGGCTACACACACACACACACACACACACACACACACACACACACACACAAACTGGTTTTTTTTAAATAAAAAGTTCACAGGAACAGAAAACAGAATGGTGGTTGCTAGGAGACAGAATTAGGTAACAGAGAATTATTACTTAGTGAGTTATGAGCTTCAGTTGTGCAACATGAAAAGCACTCTGGAAGTTGGTTGCACAACAATATGAGTTTCCTTATTATTCTACCTTTAAGGTTTTCTGTACTTTATTGTAAGAAAACAAAACTAAAGACAAAACCTTCTTGTTCACTCACTCCATGCTGGCTCTTCATTCTTAGCTTTTTCCCAGAGGTCTTTCCTGTTGATAGCTGCAAAGATCCACACGGCCATGGCCCATGCCTTTTCCTCCCCGTTGAAGTCGACCATGAGTGTGGCTAGATTCAGGTGGTCAGCCTTCTCCATTTGGCCCCTGGGAAGCGGGGTGCATCCCTGCTCGGGCGGATAATCTTCCAAATGCATTTTGAATTTCCTGAGGTCCACATCTTCAAGGTCCTCTAGATACTGGGCCAGTTTACAGCGGACACTTGTCATCCTCATCAGCAACCCTTCTGAGGGGCTTTGGGCTTAGGTCCACACTGGCACAGCAGGAATAAAAATCGCATATGGGTAAGAAGAATCTTATTAAAAGTCTCCACTTGCAAAAAACTATATGCTAATATTGAAACATCACAGGGTATCCCATAGATGAGTATAGGTTTTTAACTTTCTTTTTTTTTTTTAAACTTTATTTATTTATTTGCCTTGGTGTTTGCCTGGAACTGGAACTACAGACAGTTGTGAGCTGCCATGTGGGTGCTGGGAATCGAACCCGGGTCCTCTGGAAGAACAGACAGTGCTCTTAACCGCTGAGCCATCTCTCCAGCCCCGGTTTTTAACTTTCTTAACTCAGAAAACCCAAAGGGGAAAGAAAAATCACTTGACTCTATAAATCATCATCTCTGACTTTGAAAAGTAAACCAAATGCTTACCAGAAAGTTCTCTTAGCTTGATCCAGGAGTGTGTCCTGAGCCATGGAAGAAAAGTTCCTCTGAAGAGATCAAAATAAATAAGGCATCAATACAATCAGCTATGCTACACAGAGAACAAGCGTACACGGGACCAGGACTGTGGTCCCATGCTAACAAGGCTGAGATCTGGACACTCTTCACTATTTCCCAATTTTAGCTTCCTCATTTAGTCGCTGAGAACACAAGACAGACCGCTTTCTGATTTCCTTTAATGGAAGGTTCTGGTTTCTTACTGCTATATTCATCTGCATGAAAGGAGCCAAAGGAAGGAGAAAGCCAGGAGAAGAATGCTATAGTAATGACTGGGCAACAGAGGGACTCAGCACAGAGAGGTGGACAGTCTTTCATGCTCCCCTATTTCCTATGGACAAATAGAGCCTGATCAGGTGGAACGTGGAAGCATATAAAGGAGAAGACAAATGCACACGTCTTTTCACCGGCTCTCTGAAATTTTCACAAGATCATGAGCATCATGGTTCACATTTAGTTAGAACTTATAGACTGGATGCTGCCCTGACTATTCTTTCTCATCTAGTTCCTCAACTAAGCTAAAGTGTGTAAATTCCTTCTGCTGAGTAGTAGAGACTCTAGGTGCCTTTCTCAGACTAAAGGCATTAATGATGGGAAGGGAAAGTCTAGAAAATGGTAATGGACTCTAAAGAGATCTTTATATGACAGCAAGTTGATACTCAAGGCATCTCCAGCTCAACGATTCCTGTCCCATTTCTATTCTTGTATCACCTCTTCCTGCCTTATGCAACAGCTCACATCTTTCCTTCCATTCATCTCTGCTGCTTTTGCTGACAGCTGCCCCAACTCTACAGATCCTCCTAGATTTTGACCCCAATCTGTATCAGGATTTTTCAGCCCTCTGCTCCCTGCTCCTGAGACTGACTGCCATAGCTTTGGTTTTTACTTTGGCTGCCCCCTGGGCTTTCCAGCACATCCCCTCACAGGCATCCCACCCTCTGGTACCTCACGTGGATTCTGGACAAGACTGTTGCAGTCCTAGAAAGCTATAATTGCTTCTTCTGCTCCTCATCTCCCCACACCTCCCCCCAACATGCATAAACCAAGTAACCAACAAATGGACTATCCCAGAAATACTTTTGAAGTTAGACTTAGAATCTAGAAGAAATGTCCAATCTATTGACCAGGACAAATCGTGCCATTAAATATAGTTTCCCATTCCTTCCCTGGACCTTTCACAAACTGTACTCACCCAGATACCAGCCTTAGGTCCAGCCAATAAGGAAACAAGATGAATTTATAATGGTCACTGACACTGGAGGCAGGAAGGATGTGGTTTCAGGAAGTGAACAAGCTTTCATCACTGTCAAAGGCAAACTAATAGTTACTCATCTGGATGGGTTTTCCAGTTCCAAGCAATAAACTTCTGAGTCTAAGCCTGGGTGGGCTGCAGACCAGAATTCCCCAGGACCCTTTGGGAAAGCCTTCAGGTGTAAAGAAGGTGAAATCTCAGGGCTCAGCTCACACTGCAAGTGCCCCAGGGAGAGCTGGTACTCCAGCAAAGAGGGAAGTGAGCAGTGAATAGCAGAACTGCTAAGTGGGGAATTGAGAATAAGGTCAGGCTCTGAAACCCCGTGTTCCATGACCTCTCCCCTCACATGGACACCGTCAGCAGGCAGCTACAAGTGTTTGCCATCTCCTGTTATCTTCTAAGGCAGATGTCCTACTCCATGACTTTTGGACTCACCAGTCAGGTTGATGTGAAGATTTAGCTGTGTCCAAGGAGAGAGCCAAAACACTTGGCCTTCTTTACCCCTGAAGAACAAGAGGAAAGATGGCCACACAGACCTGCTTCCCCTGCTCCTCTTGGTGGCTGTCAGAACACTGCCTGACAAGGGCGTGGGTTCCACCCAGCTCTGAGCTCGCTCAGCATCCAGCATGTGGCAGCGGCTCATAGTAAACTGCTGATGAAATTGCAGCCCCACATCTCAGACTCTGTAGAGCCAGAGGCAGCAGCAATAAAAGCTCAAATGCTACAGCTAGACAGGAAGCCGACCAGACACACTCAGGAAGATGTGAGTCTGCCCATGCACCTGAGAATTTTTTCCTTTTTTGTAAGTTGGTTATAAATTGGGTTGACTAAGATATATTTTATATATAACAAAAATCCACACCTTTATAAAGACAGATATGTAGATTAATAGAAAGGAGTAGAAAATGCAAAAAGAAGCCTAAGTTTATGTGAGCAACTGATTTTGATAAGGACAACAAGAAGACTAAAAGAAGGGTGACCACTTCAACAGATGTTCTCTTAGCCAGACCCAGAGGTGCAAATCTGTAATATCAGTTGCTTGGGAGGCTGTAGTAGGGAATTGCAAGTTCAAGGCCATCTTGGGCAACTTAGTGGCACACAGTCCCAAAATTTTAAAAGGGATGGGAATAGAACTTGATGGTAGAGCCTTATTTAACATACCCAAGACACTGGGTTCCATCCCTAGTAGTGTAAAAAGTAATAAATAAATGCTTTCCAGAAAACTAGATAGTTGCATGCTGAAGAACAAAACTAACTCTGTTTGATCTTACCACAATTAAGTCCACTCAAAATGATTAAAGGTCGAAACAGATCTGAAGCCCTAACTGTCTAGAAGACAAGAACACTGGGGAAGGCTTTTAGGCATCTCCAGAGAAGCAGAGCAACAGGAGGTTAAATGAGGCATCAGGACCAATCAAAGTAAAAGGAGGAAACAATGAGGAGAGCGGAGGAACCGCTAATGACCTTGAAGGAGACATCTGTAAACCACACATTAGATAAGGGGCTGATGGCCAAAATATGCAGGGACTTCATCCTCCTTCTGACAGGGCCCAGTTGTAGGAAGTTTCTGTAGGGAATCACAATTACTGAGAGTTCAGGAATGCAACAGCCAGAGCTGAAGAAATGGTCTAACAATGAAGAACATTGGCTGGTCTTGTAGATGACCTGAGTTCAGTTCCCAACACCCACATGGAGGTTCACAACAATCCATAGCCACTGTTTTAGGGTTCTGATAGCCTCTTCTGATCTTCCTGAGCACCAAGCACATACCAGATACATATGCAAATGTGCACACAGAAAACTTAAACACACATAAAAGAAATGAATCTAAATTTATTTTTGAAAAATGTGGGGGCTGGAGAGATGGCTCAGTGGTTAAGAATACTGTCTGTTCTTCCAGAGGACCCGGGTTCAATTCCCAGCACCCACATGGCAGCTCACAACTGTCTGTAGTTCTAGTTCCAGGCAAACACCAAGGCAAATAAATAAATAAAAGTTTAAAAAAAAAAAAAAAAAAAAAAGAAAAATGTGGTTCCTGTGTCATACCCAGGAGATAGCATTCTATATCTTCCCATCCTTCTGGCTCTTACATTTCTCTGCTCCTGTTCCTTGTCCTACAATGTCGACTAAACTCTGAGTGAATGAGATACATGTTCCATCTAGGACTGAACATACAACAGGCTCTCCTTAAAAAATTGTTTTCAGGCCAGGCATGGTGGCACCCACCTGTAATCTCAGTATTCAGAAGGCAAAGACAAGCAGATCTCTGTGAGTTTGAAGCTAGCCTGGTCTACGAGTTTCAAGATAGCCTAGACCACAAAGAAAGACTCTATCTTAAATAAAAATAACAACAGTAATAATATATTAAAGAAAAGCTTTCTTCAGTACATTTAATTGATGAACATTTTACAATTTTTTAATTACGTTTTTGTTTGGAGGAGTAAGGCTTGCCACAGCACAAGTCAATGTACAACCTGTAGAATCTGGTTTTCTCTTTCGGCCATGCAGGTTCCAGGGATTGGATTTGGGTCGTCAAGCTCACCGCAAGCACCTTTACCTGCTGAGCCCTCTCATTGGCCCTTCACCAATCTCTTAATCTCAACACTTTGGCTGGTTATGCATCTTTGCAGTATCCACTGCTTAATAAAAGAAAGAAAGAAAGAAAGAAGCTTCCCTGATCAAAGCTGACAGCAGCTCTGACCTACAGGCAGAAAGATAAATATTCAGAAGGCAATTTGTCCATTGAGCAAGGCAGCAGAAGTAGCTTCCCCATTAGAGCCTATGGCCTCCCGACCATAGATGTTTGACCATGTTCATAATACTAAACATGAATTCCCTCTCCTGTGCAGGACTCTAATCCAGTAGGGAAGTGGTTGGTTACATTTTGTAACAATCATGCCACTATAGCACCAGTAGACTCATCTTGCCTGGTTGAACAATATTATGGCGAAATAATAATAATAAAGCTTTTCATGTGGAACTAAGCCAAGCATAGTAGTACTATTTTGTAATCCTAGCACTCTGGAGCCTGAGGCAAGAGGATCTTCACAAGTTTGTGGCAGGCCTTAGCTACACAGAAAGTTCAAGGTCAGCCTGAGTTATAAATCCCTGTCTCAGACAAACAAACAAACAAAAAAAAACCACAATGAGACATTAGTTGAAACCTGGCAGAATAAATATTATCAAAAAGACAATAAATGTCAGCTAGAGAAAAGAGGAACACCTCTGTGCTGCTGAAAATATAAATGTGTATAGCTGTGGAAGAAAAACAATATGGAGGTTCTAAAGAACTTAGAAATAGAATATCAAGGGCTGGAGAGATGGCTCAGAGGTTAAGAACACTGATTGTTCTTCCAGAGGTCCTGAGTTCAATTTCTAGCAACCACATGGTGGCTTGTAACCATCTATGATGACATCTGGACCCTCTTCCGTATACTGTATATGTAATAAATAAATCTTTAAAAAAAAACCATCTTGGGGGGCTGGAGAGATGGTTCAGCAGTTAAGAGCACCGTCTGCTCTTCCAGAGGACCAGGGTTCGATTCCCAGCACCCACATGACAGCTAACAACTGTCTGTAGTTCCAGTTCCAGGCAAACACCAAGGCAAATAAATAAATAAATAAATAAATAATAAAAAAAAAAACTTTAAAAAAAAACATCTTGGAAACAAACCTATGTGTTCTAAACAAAAAAGAAATAGAATATCAAATGACTTGGCATTTCTTCTGGGTATAAATGCAAAGAAAATAAGTCTGCCTCCTCACCAAGTTGCCTCCCCTCCATTTCCCTAGGTCACAGAGATGGAAGTCATTATGTGTCTAGCTTTACTCTATCAAGTACAGGCTACAAAAATCCAAACTTAAACTCGTTAGGATTAGCTGCAGGAACTGGAGAGATGGCTCTGCAGCTGAGGACACTTACTGTTCTTACAGAGGATCCAGGCTCTGTTTCCAGCACACATGTCAGGTGGCTCACAGTCCCCTGTACATCCTATGCCCTCTGGTCTCTGTAGGCAACAGCACACATATGGTGCTTATAAAAATTCATGCAGAGTCAAGCATGGTGGCACATGCCTTTAATCCCAACACTTGGGAAGCAGAACCAGGTGTATTTCTATAAGCTCTAGGCCATCCAGTGCCACACAACTCTGTTTAAAAAATATTTTAAAGTTTATGTAAACATACATACAAATAAATAAGAATTCAGTAAAGTAAATCTTGGAATTAGAGCCATTAAGAACTACTCCTCAGAGCTGGAGAGATGGCTCAGGGATTGGAAGCACTGGCTGCTCTTCCAGAGATCCTGAGTTCAATCCACAACTGCATGATGGCTCACAACCATCTGTAATGGGATCTAATTCCTTCTTCTGGCCTGCAGGCATACATGCAGAGCACTTATACATAAAATATAAATAAACACTTCTTTTTTAAATCAAGATAAAAAGAACTACTCCTGCAGAAGATCCAGGTTCAATTCTCAGCACCATCAAGAAGTAACTAACAATCACATGTTAACTCCAGTTCCAGGGGTTCTTTGCCTCAAGCTCCAGAGTGCTAGGATTGGATTCATAATAGTCTGTAACTCCACTTCCAGGGGATCCAATGTTCTCTCTCCTCTTACCTCCTTGGGTACCAGGCATGAGCACAGTACACAGCAATACATACAGACAAAACACTCACACTTATAAAATAAAAATAAATCTTTTAAAAGAAGCTATAGAAATTACATATAGCTTTATTTACTTCTTAAATGCCTGGTTATGAGCCTGGCAGTATGGCTCCATGGTTAAGAGCACCTGTTTTCCCAGAAGACCTGGATTCAGTCCTCAGCACCTACATGGTGGTTCACAGCTATCATCAGCTCGAGTTCCAAGGGATTCAATGCCATACTCTCTTCTGACCTCTGACCTCTAAAGGCACTGGGTACACACATGGTACCCATACATACATGTGGGCAAAACATTTAATACATAAAGCAAGTAAATCTTAAAAACAAACAAGTGGGCTGGAGAGATGGCTCAGTGGTTAAGAGCACCCTCTGCTCTTCCAGAGGACCCGGGTTCAATTCCCAGCACCCACATGGCAGCTAACAACTGTCTGTAGTTCCAGTTCCAGGCAAACACCAAGGCAAATAAATAAGTAAATAAATAAAGTTAAAAAAAAAACCAAACAGGTAACATGCCTATTTGTGGAATATTTTCTATGAAAAGAGAAGCTCCGTGTGACAAATTGTGAGCATGGGAGGTGCCATGCTCTACAGTGTGAATGCTCTGTTTTCTCCAAAGGTCACATTGAGAATGAATTCCCAGTGTGACATATTCAAAAGTTAGGTTTATGGGAAGTAAGAAAATCATGAGCATTCCTCCTTGGGAATTTATTAATTCCTCACAAGAAGCCTCCCTGGGGAAGGTATTAAGTCCCTGTTTACCTTTTCCAGCTCCTGAACAGAAAGCATCCATTCCATGCAAGGATACATCATGACTACCTTGACAACTGAGATCCAGCCTCACCAGACACCAAACCTTCTGCCACTTCAACCTAGGACTTAGAGCCTCCAAAGCCTCCAGAGCTGAGAGAAATAAGCATTATAGTGCTCTAAATTCTCCATTCTGTGGTGCTTTTCTTTTTCAGCACTTGGGATGGAAGCCCCAGATTTTGCTCATGTCAGGCCAATGCTTTCCTAGTGCTCTGCATCCCTAGCCTCCTGGTCCAGCCTTTTGTTACAGCAGCACTAACAAGACTGATACATTATACTTAGTGAAATAAGCCAGACGTAGGAAGAGCAGCACTTCTGGCTGGTACTTGTGTTACTTGTATGCTAGGGGCTAGGAAAGGAACAGAACAGTGAGATGTAGGCCAAAGGGCACAAAGTTACCATTATATAGGTTGAATAAGTCTTGAAGTGCAATGTATACAGCATGAGGGCTGTAGTTTGTATCACATACTAGAAATCTGTATGCCAGGGGTGCAGCTCAGCGGTAGAGCACAGCAGAGATGGCCTCTCAGTTTCATCACCAGCACCAAAGGAAAAAGAAAAATGCTCAGATGTGTTGAGTGTTTTTGCTATGTGCCTGCACATACCCAAATGTACACACATGCACACACATATACACATACCTATAAACTGTATATGTTAATTTGCCTGACTGTAGTAATCACTTTATTACAGAGATGAACCTCAAAACATTATATTGGTTGAGCAGGGTGGCTCACACCTGTAATCACAGAACTCAAAGGGAGTGTGGTAAGTACAAGGCTAGCCTGAGCTATAGAGTGAGTGTCAGGCCAGCCTCATGATACCCTGTCTCAAATAAATAAACTGAAACCTTACATATATGCACACCAAAGCAAGAGGACCCATTATTGAGCCACTCCTATGCTTGTGGACAGGAGAAAAGACTCTATCCCAGAACCAAAAAAGAGAAATTGATACTTTGGTACCAAAAGAGGAAAGATAGTTACTGGGAAGTGTATTTGAAGCTAAAATAAACCCAAATATCCTTAGAAATCACAAAAGCCAGCTCTTAGGCCTCTCTCTTCTAAGAATCTGTAGTGTGCATCAGTAAACTCCACCCTCACTCTCCTTGAACTAGCTTTAACTTTTAGTTTCCAGAACTATGGTCCCATTTAATTTCCTGGTTTCTAAAGTTACTCCAGGACATGTGCTCATATCTAAAGATTCAGAACTAGGAGACTTCAAGGGGGTTCTTTACATTGAAAAGCACATATTGACACTTATTGATAGATGAATAGAGAAATTCTGAGCATTTGAAACTACAGGAAGAAGTAAGAGAATACAGAAAGACTTTTTATGAATTATGTATTTCTGTAATTGATTTACTTTCCAAGAATTCTTGCTCCCAGTCTTCACATTCAGACAGGACTTGAACTGCAATGAGGTGGGTACAGTGTTCTCCCTCCACCCATCCTGGTCAATGCCTGAGATCAGTTGCCCCGAGAGGAAGTCAGGGTCCAGTTGGAAGACTTCTATATCCCAGGCAACAGAGAAAACCTCTGCATGAACCACAAGGGCATTTGAGGAGCCAGCAACAGAGAGTCCACAGAATTACTGAGCCATAAACCAGGACAGACATCCAGTGCTTCCCACGGGAGAGAACAGGGTATAAACCTCATGCAAGGACCTAACTCTGTCATTCCCCACAGTCAAGATCTTTTTTTTAAGATTTATTTATTTATTATGTATACAGTATACAGAAGAGGGTACCAGATGTCATCATAGATGGTTGTGAGCCACCATGTGGTTGCTGGGAATTGGACTCAGGACCTCTGGAAGAACAGTCAGTATTCTTAACCCCTGAGCCATCTCTCCAGCCCACAGTCTAGATCTTTTTTTTTCTTTATTTATTTTGTATTTATCAAGAAAAATAGTAAAATGAATTTAAAATGCTGAGAAGTTAACAATAACTATAAAGAAGATAAAAATCATAAGCATGACTTATCAAGGGTGATAATGCAAATAAGATTGCTACACATATATTTACTTTGTGTTCAGCTTTCCCTCTGAATTTTTTTTCCATCCCTATATATCCTTATTCAAGGTCACAGTCTAGATCTTAATTAACATGTCCAGAGTGGATAGGATAAGACAAATGTACGTTCTTTCTGGAGGACAGAAGGAAGCTAATTTCATGTGGCTTGTCAGTCAAGAAACACTGCAAAAGGAAAGGCTTCACAGAGTGGGAAAAAAATCCTTGCATCTGGCAAGGGATTAGTATCTAACATAAACAAAAAAAAAATAAAAAAAAATCAAATACACAAAACAAATCCGATAAAAATGCATAAAGGAAATAAAGAGATATTTTTCTCAAAAGACAAAGTACAAAAGGTCCATAAATACATGAAAAAGAATCCAAGCCAGGTATTTAATCCCAGAACTCATGAGGCAGAGGTAGATAAATCTCAGTGAGTTCCAGGTCAGCCTGATCTACACAGAGAGTTCCAGGACATCTAGAGCTACAAAGTGAGTCACCTTCTCAAACAAGTGTTCAACATCCTCATCCATCAGGGAAATGCAATTCAAAAGTACAGGGAGTCTCCATCTCATCTCAGTCAAAATAGCTATCATTTTTTAAAAAATGCTTTCAAGACCGCAAAGAAAAGGGAAGTCTTATAAATTGCTGTGAGGCATATAAAATAGTGAAGCCCCTATAAAAAACAATATGGTGGTTCTTCTTTTAGAAGGGCATTAAAAAAATCATGTGACCTAACTATGCCCCTGGGAATATACCATATACCCAAAGGAATCAGAAAATCACAGAGATATTTGCACATGTATGTTATTGCTACATTGTTCACTATAGCCAAGTTACAGAATCAGTTCACATGTCCATAAGCACATAAAGAGATAAGGAAAATGTGGGTTATATATACAGCAGGGTTTGATTGCATTATAAAAAATAAAATTCTGTCTGTTCTAGGGATGTAGATGAACAGAAGACCATAATATTAGCAAACTATGCCTCTCAGAAAGACAAGTAGAACCACAGTAAATACATTGTGTGTGTGTGTGTGTGTGTGTGTGTGTGTGTGTGTGTAAAGGCATAATATGGTATAAAATAGGTGGAAAAGCATTTGGGAATATGAAAAGAACTAGTGATAGAAGGGGAGGGGCCAGCAGAAAATGATTAGTAAATATGGTCAAAGTACATGATATGCTTGCATAAGAATACTATTATAAAGCCCTTGCTTTGTAGAATATAAACTTTAAAAAGAAATTCTAAAGCATCCTAGGGTTCAATTCCCAACACCCACATAGCAGCTCACAACTGTAACTCCAAGATTTGACATTCTCACACAGACATACAAGCAGGCAAAACAAAAATTCACATAAAATAAAAATAAATTTAAGGGGCTGGAGAGATGGCTCAGTGGTTCAGAGCACTGACTGCCCTTTCCGAGGACAGGGGTTCAATTCCCAGCACCCACATGGCAGCTCACAACTGTCTGTAGTTCCAGTACCCAGTTCCATGCAAACACCAAGGCAAATAAATAAAAATAAAGAAATTTCTAAAAAGAGTTTTAAGAAAAACAAATAAATAAATAAATTATTAAAGATGGGCTAGAGATGGTCAGATGATTTAGCAGTTAGAAGAGCATTTGCTATTCTTTCAGTGGCCCTGCTTCAGCTCCCAGTATCCACAAGGAGGTGTGTGGGCAACTACCTGGAACTGCAGTTGTAAGGCATCCAACGCCCTCTTATCAACAGGCATGCATGTGGTATACATACACACATTGGGATAAAATAATAATATACATAAAATAAAAAGAACAAGCACTAGGCTTGGTGGTACGGCCTTTAATCCCAGCAGTCAGGAGGCAGAGGCAGGTTGATCTTTGTGCAGATGAAGCCAGCCTGGTCTACAGAGTGAGCTGCAGGATAGCCAGGACTGCCTAGGGTGACCCTGTCTCAAATAAAACAAAAAAAAAAAAAAAAAAAATTAAGAAAAGCTGGAGAAATGGCTGAGAGGTTAAAAGCACTTCTAGAGGAAACTTTTACTGTATATTCTGCAGCAACAGGAATTGTAATTGTTCCTTCCCATTAATAGTTGAACAAGGACAATCTAGATTTAAAAACAAAAAACACAAAACAAAACAAAAAAAGAAATTAGGCCTCTGCTTGTCTGTGTGAGTTTACACACAGCTTGTCTGTGATGAAGACAGAGTGAAAGACTGGAAAATATTCTGGAACAAACAGAAGATGAAAAAAATCAGAAGTAGAAGCCAGGGGATGGTGGTGCATGCCTTTAGACCCAGCACTGGGAGGCAGAGGCAGGTGGATCTCTGTGAGTGCGAGGCCAGTCTGGTTTACAGAGCAAGTTCCAGGACAGGCTCCAAAGCTACACAGAGAAGCCCTGTCTCCAAAAACCAAAGAAGGGCTGAAGAGATGACTCAGCAGTTAAAAGCACTGACTGTTCTTCCAAAGGACCTGAGCTTGATTCCCAGCAT